>JAJJWW010015099.1:0-111176 GCA_023531295.1 Papaver armeniacum
AAAAACTAAGTTAGATACGGTATAGAATCTAACAAAGCAAGAATAAAGCAAAAAGAAAAATAAAAACAACTAAAATCGTCCGCTGCTCCCCGGCAACGGCGCCAAATATTGATGCGTGTCGTAACCACAACAAATTATGAATATTTTTCCACTCAATTAACAAGTAATATGGTGGTAGTTAAGTTCGTTCCCACGAGGAGCAAGAGATTTTTAGTTGTAAAATTGTCACAAAAAGGGGGTGTAAAAAGCAAAAGAAAATAAACAAAACAATTCAAAGTTAAAGTTGAAATCAATAAGAGAGACAAGATCAAGGAATCCTTCTTCGTTGCAAAATAATGATTCAAGTTATGTTTTTCATCCACATGTTATTAGTCACAGATTATTACCAACCGTAGGATAGCAGGTTCGCTTAGCTAGCCCCAAAATCCCTTATTTCACTGAGTAACAAGTCCGCTTAGTTATCAGATTCTATTCAAAAGAACCACCTTGAGGTTCGCTTACAAGATGTAATTCCCCGAATGCATTAAGATCTATGAATTTAGGTTTAGTACTAGTAGTTAAACTCGGTTCGCTTGGTCCACTTTCTAGCGTTGTTTTTACACGGAATCCCTCCGCAAGGTCTCGTGTTTTCTACTTGTGTAAAGTGTCGAGAACGATTACGTATTCCCTAACTTATACTAGATTTAGGTTGAATTAACAAATCAATTTAGCGTGCACTCTAAATAACCTATCAACAACCATGAATGTATAAACATTCCTATTAGTAAAAACAAACGATAATCATGTGAAAATTTCAAGATAGAATTGAAAACAAAACTCAAATCATATATTAAGAACTAGGAATTCATCCTCAATCAATAAGAAAATTAGCTACTCATGTTTTTGAAATTCACACAAATAATTAAAAGAAGAATTTGAAAAGCAAGCAAAAACACAAGTGTTGTGTGTGTAGAGAGGTGCAAAAGATATGTAAAAGTGTGTAGAGAACTTCTCTACTTATAGGCTTCAATGTTCTCCAAATCTTCCAAGGAATAGAATCCTTTTCCCTTAATAACACCACTTTCCAAGTTCAAGTCTTTCTCAAATCCTCCATCTTCTCTTTCCAAATTTGATCCCAATTCCACAAACCCATGAGTTTAGATGATTCTAGAGAATTCTTCACAAAATTTCATCCAATTTCCAAATCTAAGTCTTCACACCCATGAAAGAAACCCACACAAAAATCATTATTTTGATCACTAGGAAAAGTCATTGAGGTCAGGAATCCGGCGAGGAAAAGTCGCCACGGTCCGTTCAATTCTTCTTCACTGTTGACGGAATATTCTGTTCCGATACCGTTATAAGTAACGGTCAAGAAGGTCAACCATTAGTCAAGAAGGTCAAGTCAGAAAGGAGTCAGTGGAGTCTGAATCGTCTAAATGGTCTTACTAGATCTGGATCACTGAGCTGGTATAACGAGTCACTGAGTTGACTCATCTGAATAAAATTCCAGCCGAGTTCTGGCTGTTTTCTGGTGTTTCCCAGGCCAATTTCAGGCCTTTCTTTCCTGTAGTTTCTAGCATACATATCTAAGGCAATTCAATCAACACAATTGCTGCTTCAGACTTCTTATTCCAATACCTTGTTTAGTTGCATCTTCAATGAATCCAACCACAACCCCAGTAAACCATTTAGCTCATACCAATCAATATTGGCGTTACCAACATCCCTTTAAGCATCATCATACTTGCCCAAATCCATTGTAACCTTTTAACACAACACCACTTTGAGTTTTTAAATCATCAATTCCATTCTATCACCGCCGCAACTCAACATCATGGCTTGCAATTGCGGCTAGCTCGCAATGCCTCACAACCATTCAATCCTCCCCGTAAAAAATGATCAATTACCACAAACCCATATCGATATGCAGCAGCAGCAGTGCCTTCAACTTAGCCTTGCACCATCACTGCAACCAACATCACAACTCTTTCCATCATGTCAGTCCGCTGCAACCAACCATCATCGTTCTGGCACTCACTGCCATGAACCGCAGCTTCTTTTGTTTATAGCTTCATTAGCTTCTCGATCTTCATCTGTCATCAACCATACCCGAGCTCAATCAATGGTCTTCATCGACATTAGCTAGTTCTTTACCAGCTCAAGCTTGTCTTGATTCTCTCGAGCTTTGACACTGGCACCAACTCATATAGACTTCAAACTCCATTAACCACAACATGACTACTTCAACCACCTTTATCTGCATTTTGAGACAAACCCACTTAAATATATCACTTCAAACCACCATTCTTGACAAAGCATCACCACTAGTTTCATCAATCAAACCACTTGACCTTGAAAATTTCTCAATTAGAAGCATCTCATTCAACAACGATGGTGACATATGAACTTGGCACACTTTCTCCAACACCCAGCAAACCCCATTCACGGCATCAACAACATCTCGCTTCTCGATTTCTCGAATCTTAATTCAATCAAAACCCTTTCTGCTCTTCTCGATCTACCTGAAATCAACATCAACACTCAAACCCATCTTCTCGATTTCACAGTAGCATATCACGGAACAATCTCAAAACCATTCTCGGATCGAACCCATCTCCTATCTATTGATTTCCACGAGTTTAAATCCCTAAACTTGATTTCTCGCCATTAAGAACTAAAACCCAGACTCTAGTTCTTCAGCTGGAATCTCAGAAAACCCTAAATTTGAGCTCAATTTAAGCAATTACCACAAACCCATTTCCTCTGTATCGTTGTACCTCTTGAATCCATTGATTCCACCACCAATTTCCCCCATGATTTCATCACAGATGCAACAACACATTTACTGTCTTCAACAGCAGCAGATACATCCTTCTCAAACCCTTCTCGTCCGTTCTTCTTGATCCAACTACAAATCATCACAAATCCCCTTAACATGTGGCTGGGCTCCTAATAGTGTTCGCCCATGAAATGATAATTTTGCCCTTTTTCTCAAATTGGGTGATTTCTTCTTCTTTTCGTGCGTGCGACTCCATAGTATCTATAAAACTCAAAACAAGCGTAAAATACATAATTTACAAGAAAAATAGCAAAGAAAGCATAAACAATAGATAGTAAATAGGATGTATACTATACCCTATCAAATTCCCCCACACTTAGACTTTGCTAGTCCTTGAGCAAATCAAACTAAAACTTACAACTTCAAAGCGTTTCAGCGTCCCAAGCATCCAAAGAGTTATGAGGACATAGAGTTTACGCATGCTAGTAATAAGAAGTTAGAAACACTAAAGAACATATTCTCATTCTTAAATGTTGAGTGAGAAATAACCACACCATAATGAGAGAATGCGTGTTTGAGAAACGATCAATAAGAATTTCGCCTCGACTTCTGCCTCACCAAAAGGATTTTATGATAATTGCACTCAAAAAGACGGTTTTTTTATGGGTCACACATGTGTGCAGGTAGGAATGAAGAGAGAAATCCTGCGACACGTTGAATGGTGGGAAGGATAACTTCCGAAATATTTTTAAAAACCCACATCTTTTAACATTTTGAAAAACCATTTTCTGTCGATCTCTAAGAAAGGAAATCAACCACTATTATCGAGGATGAGATTACTTACTCACCTTCACATCCGATCGCCAATTATGATAACACCACTCTCACGGCATCCAATAGAAACGTCTTCCGCTCCTCGTCTTTATCTTCATGGTCTTCGTCTTCGGTTTCAACTATTGATGATAAACTCTTGAATTTCATAAATCCTTAACAATTTGTAACTCTTTTTACCTTAAAATCCTTGTCGCTTGAAACTACCTTATAGATTTTCCTTCCCCACGGCTTATTAAATAAATAAAAACAAAACAAATATTTCTATTGTCTCTTTTTTTTTCTTTCTTTTTCTTTTTTTCTTTTTTTTTAATGAAATTTTCAATCAATTTTTTTTTTTTTTTGAAAAACAAGAGAAATTAAATACAAAATAAACCATGGCCGTGGGAGAAGTATTTTACCGCTTGATTCTTTATAACTTGTATCGCCTCAAAATCATAAACTTCAATAATTCCCACCTTTTGCTTTTCTTTGCTCTTATAAATAAGTCTTCATACTTGGATATAGAATTACCTCATTGTATTGTAAGTCCTCAACATATATGTAAAAATCTGCTCTTTGTATGTTGCTTTACTTGAATTTGAAATTTGCTCTTTTCTCGTTCCGATTTGCTTATAAACCTTGAACTTTTCCAACTTTCCTTGTAGATTTTGATGTCGCTCATTGTTGATGATGATGGTGTTTCTATGGACCCGTTGTTGTGGAGAGAATGGTGCTAACTGCAAATCGAACTACAAGAAGGAGGCTTTCATCTATAGACGTCACCCTTATGATTCACAAAATTAGCACTCAAGAGATCAAAGAGTAGTGCCTCTATTGGTGGGAGGTTGGGTAGCTCACCATTCTACCCTAATTAACGATACGGTGACACACACTCAAAAGAAAGCTCTTTAGTTAGACGGAAAAATTTCCGGGTCGGTGCCTCACATGATATAAATACGGGTAGTCTCCACTAATGATTGATCAGCAACTCTAATAATGTATTTCTCCCTGCACCAAATTTGCATCACCGGCATGATTAAATCCATTATTTAACACTCTAACAAGCAAGAAATCCGAATGTAGTTCCCTAACACTTCCAAGTTCAGTTATGTGGTCGGAATCTCTATTTAAAAATACCTAGAAGTATGCTAGTGACTCTAAAATCTCTAAAAGTTGAATGTTTTATTAAAATTTGTTTTTTTTTTTTTTTTTTAAATACATGCTTAACCACTCCCCCACACTTAAACCTTACATTGTCCTCAATGTAATTGAATAAATCCTAGTAAATTCAAGGGGGAAATTTTAACATGATATGGAACAAGAAAAAGAAATAACAAAAAGCAAAAGGATAAGAAATACAAAACCTATGGGTTGCCTCCCATTAAGCGCTTGTTTTAAAGTCGACGGCCCGACTTAGCTCTTGCTAGATTCATTAGCCCACATCAATCTCTTTCACGGGAAAACATGACTTCACATCACTAGGGCGTCTCATTGTTCCAAAGATATTGAAGTGGATGAGTGTACCATCAAACTCCATAGTCAAGGTGCCATTTTGGACATCAATCTTTGTTCCGGTGGTGCTTAAGAATGGTCTACCCAATAGCAAAGGTGTAGACTTGGAAGAATTCTCATCATTCATGTCCAAGACATAGAAATCGGCCGGAAATACAAGCTCATTAACCTGCACCAAAACATTCTCAACAATCCCTTTCGGGTAAACATTAGATCGGTTAACAAGTTCAAGAACTACCCCGGTCTCCTTAAGAGGACCAAGATTCAAAGAATCATAAATCGAGGAAGGCATAACATTAACCGATGCTCCCAAATCTAGTAAAGCTCGAGTAAACCTTGTTTTACCAATTGTGCAAGGTATAGTGAAACTACAGGGGTCCTTTAATTTTGGTGGGAGTTTCTTGAGAATGAAGTAGAAGCATTTTCCCCACACTCATGACTTCATTCCCTTTCAACCTTTTCTTCTTCATGCACAACTCCTTTAAGAACTTTGCACAACGAGGAATTTGACGAATAGATTCAATGAGTGGAATATTGACTTGTACTTTCTTAAGGATGTCCCAAATATCCTTGTATTCCAAGTCTTTCTTCGATTTAGCAAATCGGCTAGGAAACGGGGGTGGAGTTGTGAAAGTAGGAACCGTCTCCTCGGGTTGGTTGGTTGGGGATGTATTCTCCTTTGGTGCGGCTTCAATTTCCTCTTTCTCATCATACACCTCATCTTGTTGATTTGGTTGCTCCACTTGTTTCCCACTCCTCAAAGTAATCGCATTAACGCTCTCTCTTGGATTAACAAATGGTTGTGAAGTAAGCTTTGTGGACGCTTGAGCTTTCAATAGGTTCACATCGGTCGCTAATTGCCCCACTTGAATTTCCAAAGCCTTGATTGCCGAATCGGTCTTTTGTTGTTGTTGTTGAACCAAAGTGGTGATACCTTGCATCAATGCATTGAGCTTGTCATCAATTGAAGAATCACGGTCCTTGACTTGTTGTGGTTGAAATTGTTGTTGAGGTTGGAAGCGCGATTGTTGAAAACCACCTTGTTGCTCATATGGATTAGGAGCCACCGCTTGCTTGTTTGCATAACTAAAGTTAGGATGATCCTTCCAACCGGGATTGTAAGTATTGGAATATGGATCGTACCTTGGCCTTTGATTTGGATATAAAGCATTTACTTGTTCGGTCTCATCATCCGGAATAATAACGCTGACCATCCTTTGAATTATTTTCTCCATGTTACCCATCCTTTGATCAAGGTATGATGATGAATCACTAACTTCATGCACTCTCCTAACCATTGGTTCATCTCTTGTGTAAAATTGTTGCGAGTTTGCCGCCATACTTTCAATCAACTCGGTAGCTTGGGTCACCGTCTTGTTCATTAGTGCACCACCACCCGCGGCGTCAAGAAGAGACCTATCACTTGGGTGGAGAGCTTCGTATAAGTATTGGAGTATCATAACATCACTAAATTGATGGTGTGGACAGCTTGCCACCAACCTCTTGTATCGCTCCCAACATTCATACAATGACTCTCCCACATGTTGCTTCAACCCACAAATCTCCTTGCGAATTTGAGTAGCTTTGGAGGCGGGAAAATATCTCTCGAGAAAAAGTTTCTTCATCCCATTCCATGTTGTGATACTTCCGGAAGGCAAATAATATAACCATTCCTTAGCATTGCCCGCCAAAGAAAACGGGAAAGCTTTCAACATTGCTCCATCCGCATTAGTCTCCGGTGGAAGCATAGCCATAACTATGGTATAGAAGTCCATAAGATGTTTGTTTGGATCTTCATTCACCATGCCATGAAACTTTGGTAACTCTCTAATCAACCCTGGCTTGATCTCGAAGGTTGAGTTAGTTTGGATACACCATTGTTGTGTATCGAGCTTGTGAGAAGCTAGGTCCTTGAGTGTACGATCATCCATTGCTTCTTCCTCTTTGTCCGAATCTGCGAATTCACTTGATGAAAAAGGAGGAAGTGGAGTGTTAACCGCTCGAATGAAATCCTTTAATTGAGTGCCGGATCGAAGACGTATTGGACTCGGTCTGCCCTTTTTAAGCATTCACCAAAGGTATAACACCTGAAACAAGATTCTCAAAAACTAAGTTAGATACGGTATAGAATCTAACAAAGCAAGAATAAAGCAAAAAGAAAAATAAAAACAACTAAAATCGTCCGCTGCTCCCCGGCAACGGCGCCAAAATTTGATGCGTGTCGTAACCACAACAAATTAGTGAATATTTTTCCACTCAATTAACAAGTAATATGGTGGTAGTTAAGTTCGTTCCCACGAGGAGCAAGAGATTTTAGTTGTAAAATTGTCACAAAAAGGGGGTGTAAAAAGCAAAAGAAAATAAACAAAACAATTCAAAGTTAAAGTTGAAATCAATAAGAGAGACAAGATCAAGGAATCCTTCTTCGTTGCAAAATAATGATTCAAGTTATGTTTTTCATCCACATGTTATTAGTCACAGATTATCACCAACCGTAGGATAGCGGAGTTCCCGCTTAGCTAGCCCCAAAATCCCTTATTTCACCGAGTAACAAGTCCGCTTAGTTATCGATTCTATTCAAAAGAACCACCTTGAGGTTCGCTTACAAGATGTAATTCCCCAGAATGCATTAAGATCTATGAATTTAGGTTTAGTACTAGTAGTTAAACTCGGTTCGCTTGGTCCACTTTCTAGCGTTGTTTTTACACGGAATCCCTCCGCAAGGTCTCGTGTTTTCTACTTGTGTAAAGTGTCGAGAACGATTACGTATTCCCTAACTTATACTAGATTTAGGTTGAATTAACAAATTAATTTAGCGTGCACTCTAAATAACCTATCAAACAACCATGAATGTATTAACATTCCTATTAGTAAAAACAAACGATAATCATGTGAAAAATTTCAAGATAGAATTGAAAACAAAAATCAAATCATATATTAAGAACTAGGAATTCATCCTCAATCAATAAGAAAATTAGCTACTCATGTTTTTGAAATTCACACAAATAATTAAAAGAAGAATTTGAAAAGCAAGCAAAAACACAAGTGTTGTGTGTGTAGAGAGGTGTAAAAGATATGTAAAAGTGTGTAGAGAACTTCTCTACTTATAGGCTTCAATGTTCTCCAAATCTTCCAAGGAATAGAATCATTTTCCCTTAATAACACCACTTTCCAAGTTCAAGTCTTTCTCAAATCCTCCATCTTCTCTTTCCAAATTTGAGCCCAATTCCACAAACCCATGAGTTTAGATGATTCTAGAGAATTCTTCACAAATTTTCATCCAATTTCCAAATCTAAGTATTCACACCCATAAAAGAAACCCACACAAAAATCTGTTATTTTGATCGCCGGAAAATTCATTGAGGTCACCGGAATCCGACCAGAAAAGTCGCTGCCGGTCGTCTGAATTCTTCTTCACTGTTGACGGAATATTTTGTTCCGATACCGTTATAAGTAACGGTCAAGAAGGTCAACCGTTAGTCAAGAAGGTCAAGTCAGAAAGGAGTCAGTGGAGTCTGAATCGTCTAAATGGTCTTACTGGATCTGGATCACTGAGCTGGTATAACGAGTCACTTGAGTTGACTCATCCGAATAAAATTCAGCCAGTTAAGCTATTTTCTGGTGTTTCCCAGGACAATTTCAGGCCTTTCTTTCCTGTAATTTCTAGCATACATATCTAAGGCAATTCAATCAACACAATTGCTGCTTCAGACTTCTTATTCCAATACCTTGTTTAGTTGCATCTTCAATGAATCCAACCACAACCCTGTAAACCATTTAGCTCATACCATTCAATATTGTCAGTACCAACATCCCTTTAAGCATCATCATACTTGCCCAAATCCATTGTAACCTTTTAACACAACACCACTGAGTTTTAAATCATCAATTCCATTCTATGACTGCCTGCAACTCAACATCATGGCTTGCAATTGCAGCTAGCTCTGCAATGCCTCACAACCATTCAATCCTCCCTGTAACGGCAGTCAATTACCACAAACCCATATCGATATGCAGCAGCAGCAGTGCCTTCAACTTAGCCTTGCACCATCACTGCAACCAACATCACAACTCTTTCCATCATGTCAGTCCGCTGCAACCAACCATCATCGTTCTGGCACTCACTGCCATGAACCGCAGCTTCTTTTGTTTATAGCTTCATTAGCTTCTCGATCTTTATCTGTCATCAACCATACCCGAGCTCAATCAATGGTCTTCATCGACATTAGCTAGTTCTTTACCAGCTCAAGCTTGTCTTGATTCTCTCGAGCTTTGACACTGGCACCAACTCATATAGACTTCAAACTCCATTAACCACAACAGCTACTTCAACCACCTTCATCTGCGGTTTCTGAGACAAACCCACTTAAATATATCACTTCAAACCACCATTCTTGACAGCATCACCACCAGTTTCATCAATCAAACCACTTCAGCCTTAAAAATTTCTCAATTAGAAGCATCTCATTCAACAAGAAAGCAGCATATGAACTTGGCACACTTTCCCCAACACCAGCAAACCCCATTCACGGCATCAACAACATCTCCGCTTCTCTGATTTCTCGAATCTTAATTCAATCAAAACCCTTTCTGCTCTTCTCGATCTACTGAAATCAACATCAACACTCAAACCCATCTTCTCGATTTCACAGTAGCATATCACCCAGAACAATCTCAAAACCATTCTCAGATCGAACCCATCTCCTATCTATTGATTTCCCTGAGTTTAAATCCCTAAACTTGATTTCTGCCATTAAGAACTAAAACCCAGACTCTAGTTCTTCAGCTGGAATCTCAGAAAACCCTAAATTTGAGCTCAATTTAAGCAATTACCACAAACCCATTTCCTCTGTATCGTTGTACCTCTTGAATCCATTGATTCCACCACCAATTTCCCCCATGATTTCATCACAGATGCAACAACACATTTCTTGTCTTCAATGAAAGCGAGATACATCCTTCTCAAACCCTTCAAATCCGTTCTTCTTGATCCAACTGCAAATCATCACAGATCCCCTTAACATGTGGCTGGGCTACTAATAGTGTTCGCCCATGAAATGATAATTTTGCCCTTTTTCTCAAATTGGGTGATTTCTTCTTCTTTTCGTGCGTGCGACAACATAGTATCTATAAAACTCAAAACAAGCGTAAAATACATAATTTACAAGAAAAATAGCAAAGAAAGCATAAATAATAGATAGTAAATAGGATGTATACTACACCCTATCAAACGCGGACCCCGCATGGTCGGCCTCCCCAAAATATTGGCCTAGCTTGCCAAAAACGTCCAAACCAGAGCGTATGGACGGAAAACCCTAAATTAGGGTTTGCGGCATATTACATGTGTCGCAAAGCGGGTCTCAACCATCCATCTTTGCAGGTATAGATGGAGGGTGTAGATGTAGATTCAAAGGGCCCAGAGCATGTCAACACAATCACCGTGGGCCCGCCTACATACCTGACCAATCGGTCAGGACCAACCATGGTTGGTCATCCTGATTCATACCCCGAATCAAACATTGACGCACGGCCTTGAAACCCAAAATTAGGGTTTTGAGCATCACGAGCGTCCATCTTCTCCGGCACGAATGGAGGGTCCAAGATTAGATTGAGCAGGTCCGGTCATACCAGCATGACCACCGTGGACCCATCTATCCCCTCACTCGATCGGCCAAGGCATATCATGCTCCGGTTGTTCCAAGACACGCCCAAACTAGCGTGGTCACACCTCCCAAATCGCAAACTGATCTCGACCACTCAACTTCGCCGGACGATTTGGATGGCTCAGATCACGTTTTCATGGGATATTCAGGTATAGGCGTGAACACCATCCTACCACCTTCACACCAGACCGTCTGCCAAGACAGGACCAAGATTGGTCATCTTGGAACGTGCGCCCAAGTGGAAATGACGCGGCTCTTGCGGACCATTTGGTTTTCTGTCACAAATTGATCTCGACCACTCAACTTCACCGGACGGGTGAGTGGCCGGATCATACTTTCGTGAGGTAATGGGTATAGGCGCCTACACCGTCATGCCGTCTACACGCATGTACGGTCGGCCTAGCCAAAGTCATATCCCAAGCTGGGATTCGACCAGGCTGAAGAGGGATGCTTGCGCACCTCTTCTAAAACCCTAATTCCACCAACGGTCGTAGATGAGTGTCTCAAAGATCATATCGTCCGTCCAACTTCACCAGCTTGGTTATACAACCCTGGTCAGGAGTTAACTGGTCAGTGGGGCGTCATGGTAATCACCACCCATCACTCTACCACACCAGGATGCAGTACCTGCATAAAATACACACGATACTTCACAAGTATCAACTTTCTGAATAACGTAGTTATTCAATTTAGCATTACATGCTACCTTTCGTGGATCCACGATCCACATATTCAAGACATCAATCATGTCACAAACTGGGGGATACATACTGGGGTATTGGTCTGGCGGTTTACAGCGTGCAGCGTGCAACGTGCCATCACCAGAACGTGTCAGGAAGTCATGGACGGTTAGAGATGACAGGAGAAGTGGGCAAGACTGGTCGTGTAACACCAACACACACCTCCACTACTCCATCACTCCACTTCCTCCACTTCCCACGAGAGACGTGAATAAGGCTCAAATGACTTGTATAAATAGATTCTCCTACCTATTTTCCAACACAAGGAGAAAAACAGGAGACAAGAGAAACAAAACAAGTCCAGACAACAGAGGCAAGTGTTTATGCAATCGTATTCAAACACCGAAACTGATTGCTTACTCCTGCAAGCCAGTTCAGCTTTCTGATACAAGTCATTCATATCCAACACCTTCACAATCTCAATACCTTCTTCGCTTCCCTCCCTAAGATCAACCCCATCTCCTTCACTTTGTGACCGAAACGAGTCTGGAACGGCCATTTCTTGGTTTAGGCCGGACTTGCCTGATTGATTCCGAATCTACAAGCACTCACCGCGCAGTGCATTTGTTTAGGGTTTAGATTCATTCCTCATCCACACACCCCAAATTACCAAAACCGGCAGGAATAATTTTCACCCATAAATAATTGGCGACCACAGCGGGAGGTTGATCTCTCGGTTGCAAAAAATTGAATTCTCAATTCTTCGGTTTTCATCTCACGATGTATCCTCACTCGGAGACCACAGGTGGTTCAGATATCATGGGAAGTGTAGCTAGAATGCTGGAGGATGTCTTGGCAAATCAAGCCGATATCGCTAGAAGACAGAGCGAGACATTCCGCCTTTTGAATGATATAACAGCGCAATTACAATGTAGGATCAGAATATCGCGACATCTTTACCTTGCGAGATCCATAAACGACAGTATTGCGAAGGTGTCGCAGGGAAATAATATAAATGACGCAATGGGTGACGACAGCCAGAACATGAGAAAAGTGTGAAGATTTGGCGAGATTTAGGAGTGTCGCGAAGACGAACAATTATACACTTGCGATACTTCGCGAGTCATTCCCGAAAATAAAGGACAGCTTAGCTGTCATCCACTATGTAATACCCTATATAAAGGGTTGAGTAAATCTGTTGTGGGGGGAGTCTTTTTGAATTGTTAAGCAAGTCATTAGGAGAGAGAAAATCTAGAATGATTGTAATTTCCTTAATTCTGTTCTATCTTTCTTTGTAAACATTTCAAGAAAATAATCAATCAAATTCATAGTTATTCATCTTCAAATGGATTAATTGTGTTGAATCTAATGAGGGGTGTAGTGTAGGAAATCCTGCAACTACATATGCGCTAGAAACATGGACTGAGTAGAAGATCAACCTTGTGAATTGAAAGAATCAGGAGTAACGAGAAAGAAATTTTGAATAATTTTCAAACAATTTACTAAAATTGAGAAATGGCTAGAAGAAGGAATGCATAAGAACAACCAGCAATTGTGAGGAGAAGCGGGAGATTAGCTGGAGAAAGGAGAAATGAAGTAGGTGAACCATCAAGAATAAACGCAAGAGATAGAGAAGAAGGTCAAATTCAACCACCAATTCAACCAGCACCGAATAGAGTAATAGATTATGATAGGGTGAGCGTGCATACATGGAGATCAGATTCTGTGGAAGAAAGAGAATAAGTGCAACAATTGATAAATAATGGACAAGAAGAGAGAAATCGAGAAGAAATGAGAGAAACAGCTCATAGAAATGAAGAAATCGTAGCATTAGAAACGTTGAGACAAACAATACATGAAGAAAGACGATTAGAAGCGGAAGAACGCGCAAATTTAACAAGGCAAAACCATGAGTTAAGAATGGAAAATATGAGGTTGCAGAATAGGAGGTCGAGAAGTAATACCAGGTCAAGACCAGGATCGGTTAGAGATGATAGAGGGAGAATGTTACCTGTAGAAAATGCCAATGAAGAAAATTTAGAAAGAGAGCTAAATCTCGGTGAAGGATACTGCGAAAGAAGGGAAGTGGTATGTATTAGCGTCCGAGAGATTTTACAGGGTGACCAAAATAATGGAAATCAAGGAAATAGGCAGCAGAATAATCCAATTGATGAAGAAAATTAGGAAGAAGAAAGAAGAATACTGCATGGAAGAGAAACACAGAGGAAACAAAAGGAGATTGAAGATGACATCGAAAAGCATTATATTGAACAAGCGCGTCTAGCTCGCGAAAGGGAAAGATTAAGAGTAGAAATGGAAGAACGAGAATTGGAGGAAGCAATCCGGCAGAATAATCATGACAATCGAGAAAGAAGGCGCGAGCAAAATCGCAACAATGGAAATATCAATGAAGAGTATGAAAGGATACAAAGGAGAGCTGATAGACAACCAAGAAGAGAAAACGATGGATATAATGGTGTGCGAATCCGAGAACGAGATGGAGGAGAAAATCGCAGAGAAAGAAGAGAAGAAAATGCTAAACAAGAAAATCAAGATAGACATGAACGCAGAAGGAGAGAAACGGAACTAAAAAGACCAATAAATTCGAACCCTGATGTAAATGAACAAATCTTAAGAGAGTTGGCAGAGATGAGAGGAATGTTGAATAATAGAAGAGGAGGAGGAAGAAGACAATTGGATGAGGCCATCGAAGAAGCTGCGAAAACTCCCTTTACACTAGAGGTGCAGTTAGGTGGAATTCCCCCAAAATGCAATTTACCCGCATTAACCAGCATTTTTGATGGAACAACTTGCGCAATACAACACATCAAGGCGTATGTGAGATGTATGTTACAATGGGAAAATCATGATGCAATATTGTGCAAATATTTCGCATCAAGTTTAACAGAGAAGCTTCGAAATGGTTTGAGGGTTTACCAAGAAACACCATCACGTCATTCAACCATTTACAAGCTATATTCTTAGGGGCATACATAAGTAACAACTCCTCGCGACCGGGGAATTGAAGATGTATTTGGGCTGAAACAAAGAGTTGGCGAAAGTTTAAGACACCTAAGCGTGAGATGGAAGACGATGTGTAGCGAGATGGCTGGAAGAGTGGATGAAAGATATCTCATTTTATCATTTATAAACGCTATGTTCGCAACCAATGTGCTATATATTCAAATTTTTAGAGTCAAGAATACAATCACGATGACGGAGTCATGAGAACTTCAAGAGGAGTATATTGCTTTAAAGGAAAGGCAAATTGAGATGGAATCATATCCAATTGCGAATACAAGTTCAAATGTTTTGCGAATGCAAGTTTATTACCAAAAGCTGATAAACACGGTGGCGAGTACTTCGCAAGGTCAACAAGAAAGGGTAACAGGATGATGGACAGTAGAAGATAGTAGCCATGGGAAGCCGTGATCAAGAAGAATTTGAGAGAGAAAGGAACTACTACAACCGTGGTGGCAATAACAAAATTCAAAGACTTGATCATCCGCAGGAGACTTACGGAAGTCAAAGGCAGAATTATCATGGAGGACAACGACGTCACAGAGTAGTATGGGAAGAAATCAAGATGCCACCACTAAATACTAGTGTGGAAAAAATATGGGAAGCTATACTCTTGATGGAAAACATACCTGTACCATGGAACATGGGAAATGAACCGCCACCAGGTGATAGAAGTCACGAATTCTGCTCTTACCACCGTTTTCATGGACATCCGACAAATGACCGAAACATAAAAAGAATCATCCTTAGAATGATTGATCAAGGAAAGTGAACCACTTTCTAAAAAGTGAAGAGAAAGTTCAACCATTGCCGTCACCACCATCGAAGGGGAAAGAAACGTTCGTAATAGAAGTTGGAGCGAAAGCTAAAAATTTATTTTGCAACTCCATTGTTCACTCATATCGTACAATTGAAGATTTTCATGATAACATACTCAGTAGAGTTTTTGCGAGGGATGTTGATGATAAAGAAGTGTTGAACATTGCGAGGACATCGCAATTAAAAGAGTGGCAACTGCAAATTATTTCTTTCTCTGCAGAAGAAATACCCAAAGGTAGAGAAATACATGATAGCCCATTGGTTGTAAAGTGGAAATTAATCCAAAACCCGTTGTTGGCGAAGATGATGAAGCGAGAAAATTCTTTGGGCAATCAATAGAATATTAATTGATCGGAAGCTCGGTAAACATCCTCTTTTATCATACTTACAAGACTATGGGGGGAAAGGATGAAGAATTGATACCTTCAACATACAAAATATATGGTTTCAATGGCACATCAAACAAGCCTAAAGGAGAAGTTCATATGAGAATACCTTTGCAAGGATTATCTACTGATATTTTGTTCTGTGTGGTCGATGTGGAATCCCCTTATAATGCATTGATCGGAAGGCCATGGTTGCATGAAATTCTGGGTGTAGCGTCAACATATCATCAGTGTATAAAGTTTCCTCATCCCAGTGGTGTTGGAATTATAAAGGGAGATTGGATGGAAGGGCAAAAATGCTATGAGATCGACGTGGAGAGTTGCGAAGAGAGAGCTGCGAAAAGAAAGGGTTGGAAGCAACATACAAAAGATGAACAAAGAAGAGAAAGATTGATGGTGGATGCCATTGATATAAGAGGATAAGATACATTGAGAAACAGGTGCATGAAAACAGTTGAAAATGATGATGGAAAGGAATCATTAAGAGATTCGAATGGATAAGCAGCAGAGAGCAGCAGGAGCAAAAAGTGTAAGAAGTGAGTAATCATTAAAAGGCAGTAACAAAAGTTTGTTAAGGGTAAGAGGAAGAAAAAATAGTTGAAGAAGAAATATGCGAGGATCTCGCCATTAAGAATGTATGACAATTTGATTGAAGAATTGAAAAACAAAAATGATTAAACAATGTAAGATTGCGCGATAGCTTCGCAAACAAAATGAATGATTGAATGAATTAACAAAAATGAAAGAGTGAGTGAATGGGACGAACCTTTATGGCGTACACCTTAGTTCGCGAATGATATTTCGCAAGAGGCAAATGTAAGACCTAAAGTGCGTCATATAAGGGGGTATCTCTTGACATGGCTCAGTGAAAAGGTTACACCGCTCCTGGAACTTGAGTCATGGAGATTTGGGGCCCATGAAAGCCTATCCGGGAGAGATACCTTGGATTTCCAACTATATATATAAGGTTATACCCTGGTTGGACGCCCGAGGATCTCTTCCTAGGAGTCAGTGTATGCTCAAGGCGCCGGGGTACACGGTTGAGCCAAGAGTGCATGGGGCATTTGAAGTGTCTCGGCCATTCTTGGCAAGTCTTGGTATATGCTGCACTCGGCCCGAAGAAAACTCCACTTAGGGTGCAGTCTCGTAACCATAAACCATATAGGTATAAGGGATAAGAGGCTGCGAAAACAACTGGTTGTTGTTAAGACCGGATGGGAGGAGCTAGTCTTGTATGGCCGATGTACGCCTCCTTGAAGGGGCAACCAGGGAGAAGATTAGGGTGGCACCCTCCATTAGGGAGCTGATAAGTGTCAAAATACGCAAATGTCATGAGGCTTTATTTTCGCAAGGAAATTTAGACTTGTCATATTTGTGCAATGATCCTGAAGAGGCAAAAATACAAACATGAAAGTAAGGCGAGGTCAATGGGTTTTTACATGAAAATATAAAAACATCCTGCGATTTCGTCGCAAAGACGACAATGTCATGGGGTTTTATATTCGCAAGAGTATTTAAGCTTGTCATATTGTCGCAAGAAAATATCCTGCAGAGGCAAAATACTTGCGAAATGATAAGACAAGGTCAATGGGTCATTGCATGAAAATGTAAAGACGTCCTGCGAATTTGTCGCAATGAGGGGTGGCGAAGTAAGACCTTTAATTAGGAAGGCAAAATAAGACCACATAAGAATTGTTAAGGCAAGATCAATAGATTTCTTCATTTATGAAGATATCCTGCGATCTTGTCGCGATGATGAACTTCAAAATAAATCTCTCATTTGCAAATAAATAACAGAGGCAAGTATGGGAATGCATGTGATGAAATTTTGTTATTCATTTTCATATGATAGATTTATGCATAAAGGAAACAAGAAAATAAATGATAATGTACTACAAAGAAGAATTGCTTGATTAGTATGCGCAAGTAAAGAAAACAAAGGTTGAATTCATATTTAGTAATCCAAGAAATTTACAATGAAGGTTTATAGAAATAGAAGATTAAAAGGATATATATACAGATATTACAAGAAATGAAAGAAGAAAAGGGAGTTATTTCTTGGAAGATTCTTCTTCTTGATCAGATTCTTCGATTTCATCCTTCTTCTCGCCAGACTCTTCTTCTTCACTAGCTTCGCTATCAGAAACGTCAGAGAAAGGCATATCTTCAGGAATATTATCAAGAAGACAAGGGTATGAACTAAGAGGAATCTTTTGGTCATTGCAAACTGTCTCAATAGTTTGATTGCGAAAGCGAACATCATAGTTGTTGAAGTTCGCTACTGTAGCTTGCAGTTGTTTCTTCAACTTAGAATACTTGTTGTTGCGAAGAGAAAAGTCTTGTGCGAGTTGTTCTTTTTCAGACTCAAGTTCTTCAATCCTTGTTTGAAATCTCTTCTCGGATTCTGCAAAACATATGACAATGAATTAACAATTCAATAACAATACTACGGAAGTAAGGAGCAGTAAAGTATAATAAACAACCTTCTCTGTCAGATATCATATCTTTAACCAAGGCAGTATGCTCGGCATGAATACTAACATCAACACCTAAGTTATTCCTGGCATTATCTAGAACCTTCGCAGCCCAAGCAAATTCATCATTGTTATTTATAACAAGAAGCGAACGAATTTGATCTTCTCGCTCATTAAGTATGGCATTCTGACGAAGAGATTCATCTCGTTCAATTTGTACTTCGAGAAGAGATTTTTGAAATTTTGCTAAAGCCTGAGCACCTTTATTAGCAATGCGGTCTTTTTCATCTATGAGACCACTAATTTTATTCCTTAAGGTTTTGGTTTTCTTATGGGAATCAATATACATTTGTTTAAATCGATTGGCTAAACCTAAACTAGATCTATGCTCAATCTCTAAAAGACGGTATTTGGTTTGAAGTTCATTAAAGGGAAGGGAATCAATTTTGTTTGACGAACTACTTAAAGATTCGTTGAGGTGAGTGAGAAGAGCATCATTGTCCATAGTCTCGGGAAATGAATGGAGAAGAATGGCTTCTTCAGAGAAGTTATATATGTCTGCGAAAATAATAAATCAGGCAAAGAAAAGTAGATGACAAAATAAAGACGATTTAAAGAGTAAAAATTTTGTACCATAAAGTTATTGATTCGCACTTTGAAGAGTAGATATTTTATTCTTCTGAGAAGTAGACTCAGTTTCCAACTGTTGAATTCTTTCATCCTTCCTGCGAGATGACGCAACTTCAGTTTCTAGTTCTTGGATCTTCTCTTTAAGTTGCAGATTCTTCTTTTCAAGATTGTTGCGTCTTTTCTCGAGGTCTGAGGCAACAACAAAAGAAGCTCTCCCAGACTATAAAAGAAAATAAATAAATAGTTAAGATAAAGCTTATAGTCGAAGTCACAAAGAAACAAAGGGATATGAACATACCAAAGCATTGAGAGCATTTAAAAAGCTAGGAGTCACTGTTCGGGAAACTCCGCGAAAAGATTCATTATCCTCTAACAGCGGAGCATCGCAAATTTTAGCGAGAGCTTCGCAAGTAGCAGTTAGATGATCATCTCCTAATCCTTGCATAGAATCGGAGAAGACACCAGACAATTGCGCCATAGCAGAAATAGTCGAGTGATTCTCCCTCGCAGAGGAAGTACCGATCTCATTTTCATCCTCGTCATATCTTTTGCTGGTTTGAGAACTAGAACGAGAAGAGGGATGGGTTTTCCGTTTTTTAGAAAATGGAACAGCAGACTTATCCTTGCGAAGAGTGATTTTATCCTTGCCCTTAACCTTCGCAGCTTCGGGGATCCTTGTTTCTTCAATAACCTTCGCACACGAATGAAGATAAGAAATAGAGGCAACAATATTGTTAAAGATAACAAAAGAAAATATTTCTTACTTCATCCGTGATCGATCGGAGTATCGCCCAGTACTTGCCTTTGGGTTTCTTTCATAACTCTTCCTCGGTTTGTCAATCAGAACAAACTTTCTTTGTTTATGGGTAAAATCGTTTCGCCGATTTCGGCAAATTCGGTAGGTGAGTGAGAAAGTGATTCAAACCCTAAACAAATGTGCTGCACGTGAGCACTTTATAGATTCGAGAGATCAATCTGTACAAGTCCGGCCTAAACCAAGAAATGGCCGTTCCAGACTTGCTTCGGTCACAAAGTGGAGGAGAAGGGTTGATTTGGGGAGGGAAGCAAAGAAAGGTGTTGAGGCCAGAATAATTCTGGGAGAGTAGTATCTCGACTTGTATCATAAAGTGAAAGCTTGGGAGCTTGCAAGAGGTGGAAGCTTTTGGGAGAGCTTGCAAAGTTGCCTTTCGAGAGTGTAGTATTTTTCTCTGACCGAGACTTGTTGTCCGGTGGAAATAGTTAAGACCTATTTATACAAGTCGAGATTGAAACGCACACGGCCTCATGAAGGAAGAGAGTAAAGGGTGAAATAATGGGAGGAGGTGGTAACCGCATGGTTTAATGGGCGAAAACGTTTTTCACCATTATTTCCTCTTTTATTTGACCGCTTTATTCCTTTTCACGCTTTCTTAATATGAGCGTAGTGTACGCCGCATCTTTGTGACCGCCAAACCAAAACCCTAAAGAAGCATCCCCCAGTTTGTGTCGATGTCTCGAGTGTTGGTTGCATCTTGAGTGCAAGTGGCGCTGCTAGTGGCGCGTGTGGCATGTGCCAATGGCATGTGAGGAATGCCATGGTGGTAGGTTGCATGGTTTGCAAGTTAGGTTACCAGCGTGTGTGTTTGGCATGTGCCAATGGCATGTGCGGAATGCCTTGGTGGTAGGTTGCACGGTTTGCAAGTTAGGTTACCAGCGTGTGTGTTTGGCATGTGCCAATGGCATGTGCGGAATGCCTTGGTGGTAGGTTGCACGGTTTGCAAGTTAGGTTACCAGCGTGTGTGTTTGGCATGTGCGGAATGCCTTGGTGGTAGGTTGCACGGTTTGCAAGTTAGGCTACCAGCGTGTGTGTTTGGCATGTGCCAATGGCATGTGCGGAATGCCCTGGTGGTAGGTTGCACGGTTTGCAAGTTAGGCTACCAGCGTGTGTGTTTGGCATGTGCCAATGGCACGTGCGGAATGCCTTGGTGGTAGGTTGCACGGTTTGCAAGTTAGGCTACCAGCGTGTGTGTTTGGCATGTGCCAATGGCATGTGCGGCCATGTTGACCTAGTTGCAAGTCTTGCAAGCCTAGGGCGCTATATTTGGCGTGGGCCAAAGGCATAGCGGCTTAGAAATATGGCTTGCGGCACATGTTGGCATGTGCCAATGGAACGTGCGGCCATGTTGACCTAGTTGCAAGTCTTGCAAACCTAGGGCGCTATGTTTGGCGTGGGCCAAAGGCATAGCGGCTTGGAAATATGGCTTGCGGCACGTGTTGGTATGTGCCAATGGCACATGCGGCCATGTTGACCTAGTTGCAAGTCTTGCAAACCTAGGGCGCTATGTTGGGCGTGGGCCAAAGGCATAGCGGCTTAGAAATATGGCTTGCGGCACGTGTTGGCATGTTCCAATGGCACGTGAAGCCATGTTGACCTAGTTGCAAGTCTTGCAAACCTAGGGCGCTATGTTTGGCGTGGGCCAAAGGCATAGCGGCTTGGAAATATGGCTTTGCGGCACGTCTTTGGCATGTGCCAATGGCACATGCGGCCATGTTGACCTAGTTGCAAGTCTTGCAAACCTAGGGCGCTATGTTGGCGTGGGCCAAAGGCATGGCGGCTTAGAAATATGGCTTGCGGCACGTGTTGGCATGTGCCAATGTCACATGCGGCCATGTTGACCTAGTTGCAAGTCTTGCAAACCTAGGGCGCTATGTTGGGCGTGGGCCAAAGGCATAGCGGCTTAGAAATATGGCTTGCGGCACGTGTTGGCATGTGCCAATGGCACATGCGGCCATGTTGACCTAGTTGCAAGTCTTGCAAACCTAGGGCGCTATGTTGGGCGTGTGCCAATGGCATAGCGGCTTGATTTGGCATTGTTGCCATGGTGCGCAGTATGCGGCTTGGTTTGGCATTGTTGCCATGGTGCGCAGTATGCGGCTTGGTTTGGTATTGTTGCCATGGTGCGCGATGATGCGGCTTGGTTTGGCATTGTTGCCATGGTGCGCATCATGCGGCTTGGTTTGGCATTGTTGCCATGGTGCGCGAGATGCGGCTTGGTTTGGCATTGTTGCCATGGTGCGCAAACATGCGGCTTGGTTTGGCATTGTTGCCATGGTGCGCAGTATGCGGCTTGGTTTGGCATTGTTGCCATGGTGCGTGATATGCGGCTTGGTTTGGCATTGTTGCCATGGTGCGCGATATGCGGCTTGGTTTGGCATTGTTGCCATGGTGCGCAAAGATATGCGGCTTGGTTTGGCATTGTTGCCATGGTGTGCAGGGTGCGGCTTGGTTTGGCATTGTTGCCATGGTGCGCAGTATGCGGCTTGGTTTGGCATTGTTGCCATGGTGCGCAGGGTGCGGCTTGGTTTGGCATTGTTGCCATGGTGTGCAGTATGCGACTTGGTTTGGCATTGCTGCCATGATGCGCAGTATGCGGCTTGGTTTGGCATTGTTGCCATGGTGCGTAGTATGCGGCTTGGTTTGGCATTCTTTGCCATGATGCTGTGAAATGCGGCTTGGTTTGGCATTGTTGCCATGGTACGCAGTATGCGGCTTGGTTTGGCATTGTTGCCATGGTGCGCAGTATGCGGCTTGGTTTGGCATTGTTTCCATGGTGCGCAGTATGCGGCTTGGTTTGGCATTGTTGCCATGGTGCGCAGGGTGCGGCTTGGTTTGGCATTGTTGCCATGGTGCGCGAGGGTGCGGCTTGGTTTGGCATTGTTGCCATGGTGCGCGATATGCGGCTTGGTTTGGCATTCTTGCCATGGTGCGCAGTGGTGCGGCTTGGTTTGGCATTGTTGCCATGGTGTGCGAGATGCGACTTGGTTTGGCATTGCTTTGCCATGATGCATGATATGCGGCTTGGTTTGGCATTGTTGCCATGGTGCGTAGTATGCGGCTTGGTTTGGCATTGCTTTGCCATGATGCGCGAGATATGCGGCTTGGTTTGGCATTGTTGCCATGGTGCGCAGGGTGCGGCTTGGTTTGGCATTGTTGCCATGGTGCGCTGTGAGATGCGGCTTGGTTTGGCATTGTTGCCATGGTGCGCGGGTGCGGCTTGGTTTGGCATTGTTGCCATGGTGCGCAGATGCGACTTGGTTTGGCATTCTTTGCCATGATGCGCAGGTGCGGCTTGGTTTTGGAATTAGGGTTACGTGTTGAAACCCTAATCTGGTATTTTGAAAAAAATACCCCTATTAATTATTTACACCTGAGTTAAATGCTCTTAGTTAATGTGTTGCGGATAACACTAGGTCATGGGGTTTTACGATTTTACCCTGTAGTTGCAGGATTTCCCACACTACACCCCTCACTCGAATTTGCTTAATCAATCCATTTGAAGATGAATAATAATATGTTTTATTAATTGTTTTCTTGAAAGGTTTACAAAGAAATGTAGAACAGAGCTAAAGAAATTACAATCACTCTTGATTTTCTCTCTCCTAATGACTTGCTTAACAATTCAAAAAGACCTCTTCTACAACAGACTTACTCGACCCTTTATATAGGGTATTACATAGTGGATGACAGCTAAGCTGTCCTTTATTTTCGGAATCGACTCGCGAATGTGTAACTGCTTGTCCTCGCGACACTCCTAAATCTCGCCAAGTCTTCACACTTTCCTCATGTTCTGACTGTCGTCATCTATTACGTCATTTATTTACCTCCACGCAAATCCTTCGCGACGCAATCGTTTATTAATCTCGCGAAGTATTGGTGTTGCGATATTCTGATCCTACATCTTGCCTCTTTTTCCTTGAATGTTGCTTGGAGAGCTATTTTTAAGGAAAAATTTGCCACTGCGGTGATCTTTGTTGATGAAGGAACAAGCGAAAGAATACTGGACTTGAAAAGTACGTACTTGCCTATATTCTTTTGCGAAGTTCAAGCTTTGAAGTGAGCAAGAAGCACTATCTCTTGAAGTATGCGAAGCATGAAGTATTCATGAAATAGTATAAAAAATCTATTCAATTTGATTCCTTGAATTTAGGGATAACCGTTTACACGTGTCTAAAATTACTCTTTTTACCGGTATATTTAATGTTATCCGGTCACTCTTTTTTCTTCTATTTAAAGGAAAATCTCTGTGAAAAGCATTCTTTCTCTTCTTCTCTATCTTCCTCATCGTCCGCAATTATTTCCTGCATTGTTCATCTTCATCACCTCCTTTTTACTGTCTTTCTGCTATTGCTTTCATGGCATCCAGGTTCGTTAATTTTATTGATTTTGACTATTTTCTTGATTGATCTTCCTTATTGAAATTACTTCATCTTGATTCTATTCTTCTTTTGATATTTCTTCCGCCATTTTTTGTTTTAGCAAGAATAAACCCAGTTCTAAGTATACCGTGGTGAACCCTAACATCCCTACGGGTTCACAACCAAAATCTTCTTCGCAACTGAAGTCTCTTGCTTCCAAAAAACATCCTGCGAGTAGTAAGGTATTTTAGAAATATTTACTCCTTTAATAGCAATTTTATTGCCTCTGTTTCTCAATTGATCTATTATTCGCAGGATGATAAGAATGATGATAGATCTCCCAAAAGGTTTCGCCATAATAAACCTGATGCTTCTACTGCTGCTCCTACTGTTTCCTTTTCGGGATTCAAGCATTCTACTTTCCCTACAGTATCTTCACAAGGCAAATCTCCTACTGTAGCGACTTCTTCGCAAGATAAACCCATTTCTTCTTCTCAAGATAATGTACCATTCCCTACAATATCATCGCAGGATAAATCAATCCTCGAATTTTCTCGTGAATGAAATTCTTCAGGACATGCCTCTTCCCACTTTTACTTTTATCTCGCCCCCACCTATTGATCAGGTTTCTCCAATTGGCGGTCTTATAACCATGGGTGACTCAACTTTTCCTTCTTCCTACTATTTCTTCTTCCTCAAAATCTATCTCTCTTAGCAAAGAAAATTTGGAAGGGATGGATATAGCTTTTAGAATTTTATCAGATACCATGAATGATGTTAAAAAGCCTCCACTGATCCCACCAGATCTAGTGTTTTCGAATCTTTGAGTAAATATTTTGGTTCCGATACGATATCGCGAGTATCCTTGGAACAAGAAATTAAGACTTTGAAGAATAATCTTCATAATACTTTCTTTGGATCGCGATAACCTTCGCAAGAAAAATGAAGAATTAAAAGGTATCTCTCCTCCCCCTTTTTTTTTTTTTTTTTTAAAAAAAAAAAAAAACTTGGTTCGCTTCTCAAGTTTTGCACTTAAACGTAAGATGGAGATATATCAACTGGAATCTATTGTAGAAGAAACTCGAATGGAAAGAGACGCCTGGATGGAGCAATATAATCGTTTAGATAATCTCCATACATTTTCTATGGATCAAATAAATAATCTTTCTCAAGAAAACATCTCGCTTAGTTCAAAATCAAGAATTATTAAGTAATGAAGTGTCGCGTCTCTCATATTCTTTGAATAAATCTAATTTGGAGTTGGAAACCTTATCGATGAAAATGGAACTTTATCTCAAGAGAAGCGATCTTTATTGGATAAGGTGGCGATATCCTCGCAACAACTTGATGCTTGTAAAAAGTATTGAATGAGCAAGAAAGTCTATCTCGCCTACCGAAAAATAAACTTGAACATACTACCACTGAAAGAGATAAACTTATTCAGAATAGAATAAATCTAAGTGTTAAAACAAACCAACTCAAGGATGATTATACCAAGTTAAAAGAATCCCATTCTTCCCTTGCGAAGCAAAATAAGTTATTGATTTCTAACGAAAAGAGTTTGCGTTCGCGGTTAAAAGGTCTTGTTGGTGATGGTTTTGATAATGCCATGGAAAACTTGGGGAATAATTGCTTGGCCCTTACTCAATATCTTATCTCGCAGAAGGAAGGTAGTCATAAGATTTTACTGCCTTTTCCATTATTCTTCTTTTCTACATTCCATTTTGTAATTTTAATGTCTTTCTTTACTCTTGCAGAGTCTGAGAAAAATCTTCACTCTTCTCTATCTACTTTGGAAGCGGCGCATGCTAAAATTCGTAAGGAAAATGCAACTCTAGTTGCTTCCCTTGCCCAATCTCGCGACCGAGCCAGAAGGAGGTTTAACTACCTTAATCATCTTAAAGATATCCGAGTAGAAATCAACAGAAAGCACTTCTTCGTCAATTTCATCCCAAAGCGTAAGTTTGCGTGAATGAAATTTTACTTTCTAAATCCCTTGACCCTGTCTCTGTTGAACCTTTGGAAGTTGAAGATGATGAAATACCCAACTCTCCTGATAGTGATTATTATTATGATAGCTGCGAAGATCTCGCTAATAATGAAGTTATCAATAATGATCCAAGCGAAAAAAATCTCTGATGAAAACCCTTCAATCGGCGAGGGTGAAGCTGACAAGATTGTTGAAGAATCTTTACCATCTCCTTCAGCTGAGAATATTGATATAGAGAATTAGATTTCTTTGTAATCTTGTTGAACTTTTCTTTTTGATTGCAAAAGATTAAATCCGGTGTTGGATGAATTAGTTTCTCTTTCTTTCTTATTATAAGAACTCATTTCGCCACCTTATCAAGCAATTCCTTTGTTTTCCATTAAGTCTTTTGTTGTAATCTTTCTCGCGATGAAAAGATCTCGATTCCCTATATTCAAAATGTTTAAAGATCTTTCTTGAATGCTGTTATTGCGACAAGATCGCAGGACGTCTTTACATTTTCATGTAATGACCCATTGGTCTTGCCTTATCATTATTTGTGTGGTCTTATTTTGCCTTCCTAAGTAAAGGTCTTATTTTGCCACCTCACCTGCGACAAGATCGCAGGACGTCTTTACATTTTCATGTAATGACCCATTGACCTTGTCTTATCATTTCTTAAGTATTTTTGCCTCTGCAGACATTATATTTTGCGACAATATGACAGTTTAAACGTTCTTACGACCATAAAATCCCATGACATTGTCGTCTTTGCGACGAAATCGCAGGATGTTCTTACACTTTCATGTAAAAACCCATTGATCTCGTCTTACCCTTGCGTTAGTATTATTGCCTCTGCAGGATCAATGCACAAATATGACAAGCCTAAATTCTCTTGCGAAAATAAAGTCTCATGACATTTGCGTCTTTTGACACTTATCAGCTCCCTAATGGAGGGTGCCGCCCTTATCTTCTCCCTGGTTGCCCCTTCAAGGAGGCGTACATCGGCCATACAAGACTAGCTCCTCCCATCCGGTCCTAACAGCAAGCAGTTGTTTTCGCAGCCTCTTATCCTTTATACCTATATGGCTTATGGTTACGAGACTGCACCCTAAGTGGAGTTTTCTTCGGGCCGAAAAGATGTGCCAAGACTTGTCAAGAGTGGTAAGGAAGTTCCATGCTCCCCGCACTCTTGACTCAACCGTGTACCTCGGCGCCTTGGTCATACACTGACTCCTTGGAAGAGACCCTCGGGCGTCCAACCAGGGTATAACCTTATATATATAGTTGGAAATCCAAGGTATCTCCCAGGATAGGCTTTCATGGGCCCCAAATCTCCATGACTCAGTTCCGGGAGTGGTGTAACCTTTCCCCGAGTCATGTCAAGAGATACCCCTTATATGACGCACTTTAGGTCTTATATTTGCCTCTTGCGAAATATCATTCGCGAACTAAGGTGTACGCCATAAAGGTTCGTCCCATTCACTCACTCATTCATATTTGTTAATTCATTCAAGCATTCATTCTGTTTTGAAGCTATCGCACAATCTTGCTTTATTTCCTTTGATCTCGCAATCTATCTGTTGTAAAAACATTATATCACAGATTCATTCCATTTCTCCCATCTTCTATGGGTAATATTTCTTAAGATATAACCTATTCCATGGCCTATTTAGTTTTTGCCCTACATCTTTGCCTTCAGGATCCATTAATCTATATTCCCCTGTTCCAACTATCTCCTTGATGATATAAGGTCCATCCCATTTTCTTGCCAGCTTGCCACCATTTTCTCGCTGATATATAGGTGTTTCTCGCAGCACCAAGTCACCTGGCTGAAATTCACGTATCTTGACACGCTTGTTATATTCTCTGGCCAATCTTCGCTGATAATTCTCCATATGTTGTAGTGCTTTCTCTCTTTTTTCTTCTAGTTCATCTAACTTGATTAAGATGTTACCCGCACTGAGATTTTTCTCCCAAGCTTCTTTCTTTGTAGTTGGAATCTTAACTTCTGTCGGGAGTACAGCTTCAACTCCATATGTTAAACAAAAAGGGGACATGCCTCGTAGCTTCTCTTCTAGTTGTATTATAAGCCCATACCGCATTGGGTACTTGTTCGCACCATCCTTTATTGTATCCTTCTAACTTTTTCTTCAATATGTCTGCGATTGTTTTATTTGTCGCTTCGCTCGACCATTAGCCTGCGGGTATAGAGGAGTTGATTTCCGCATCGTATCCGAAATGCATTAGCAAAGCAATTCCATATTTTGTCCTTCGAATCGCTTCCCATTGTCGATACCAACTGTGCTTTGGAATCCCAATTCGCATATAATGTTTTCAAATATGAAAGTAAAAACATCCTTATCGCGAATATGTTGTACCGCTTTCACCTCTCGCCCATTTTGTGAAATAATCAGAGCGACGATTAAATATCTTCTGTCCGTTCTGGTAAAAATGGTCCTACAATGTCTAAACCCCATTTTCCAAATGGCCGGACACTTGTTGAAGAATTTAACGGAGCTCCTGGTGCATGTATTTTCTTCCCATGCCTTTGGCAATCCTCGCAACGCCTTGACACTTGTTTCGCGTCCTCATGCATATATGGCCAATAATAGCCCCGCATTTTTGCTTTATGTGCTAAAGATCTTCCACCGCTATGATTACCAAAGCATCCCCACTATGCAACATTTTCAATATGATTTCCCCTTCCTTTCTTGTCAAGCATCTAAGTGAAGGCCCGTTAAAAGATCGTCTGTATAGCACTCCATCTCTTAATTCATAATTTGTTGCACGGCTTTTTAATTTATGTGTCTCTAATCTATTTCTTGGTGTTTCTCCTGTCATCAAATATGCATGAAGCTCTGCTCTCCAATCTTCTTCGCAAAGTGTTTGTGTTCCATCTTCTACTACCATTACATCGGTTTCTTGTTCTTCTTCTTTGTCAATCGACGGCATCAAAAGTGTTTGTATTTTAATATTTCTCGCAACCGGATCTGTCATCATACTTGATATAAAGGCAAAAGCATCTGCGAGTCTATTATTTCTCCTTGATATATGTCTCCACTTTATTCTTGGTATTTGTATCGACAACTCGTCAACAAGTTTCTTATATTTTTGCAAAGACAATTCGTTTATGGCATATTCTTCTTTTATCTGGAAAATTGCCAATTGTGAATCACTAGTAATCCTCACATTCTCTAACTTCATTTCTATTGCAAATCGCAAAGCATGTATTATGGCTTCATATTCTGTTTCATTATTTGTTGACGCAAACTCCAATCTGAAAGAAAGAGCTATTTTATTGCCCTCTGGTGATATCACGACAATTCCTATTCCATTTCCTTCCCCATTAGATGACCCATCTACTAATATTTCCCATCTATTCGGTTCCGTTAACAAATCTTTCGGATCTCCATGTTCTTCCTCTACATCCATCATTTCTTCTACTGATTCATCCTCTTCCAAAGGAAATTCTGCTAGAAAGTCTGCGACAACTTTGTGATTTTGGCGAAGATAGTATTTCATATTTGAGTTTGCAATGACTTATTTGAGCATTCCATCTCTCAACTCTTCCCGACCTCTTTGAATTCTTCATCACTGATTCTATTGGTACTTTTGTCACCACCTTGACAACATGCGCTTGAAAATATATACGAAGTTTAAATGTTGCATAAACTAATGCCAAGATTAGTTTTTCAATTTTTGAGTAATTCCTTTCTGCAGCGTTGAAAGTTTTGCTGATGTAATAAATTGGTTTTTCTACTCCTGCGTCCACTCGCAATAACACTGCACTTAATGCATGCGAGGTTGTCGCAAGATTGATCAACAATTCTTCTCCTTCTTCGCTTTTTGCAAAATTGATATATCCATTAAATGTTCCTTTATTCCTTGCAAGGCTTTCTCGCACTCATCTGTCCATTTAAACTTCGATCCCTTTCTAAGGATATTGAAAAAGTGCTTGCATTTGTCAGATGATCGCGAGATGAACCTCCCTAGTGAAGCTAACAACCCATTCAACTTTTGAACATCTTTTATTGTCGCCGGTGTTGGCATATCGCGAATCGCTTGTACTTTTTTCTCGGGTCGACTTGAATTCCTTCTTTGGATACAATGTACCCTAAAAATTTTCCGAGGCGACTCCAAAGGTGCATTTTTCTCGGGTTTACTTTGATATTAAATTGCCTCATTTGTTCAAAAATTTCTTTCAAATCTGTACGTGGTCTTTTGCTTTTCTACTTTTTATTAACATATCATCTACGTATACCTCCAATGTTTTGTGTATCCATCTCGCGAACACCTTCTCCACCATCCTTTGGTATGTCGCACCAAGATTTCGCAGACCAAACGGCATTTTTGTATAACAAGACAATCCTCTTGGAGCAAAGAAAGCAGTATGTTCTTGGTCTTCTTCGGTGAGAGGAATTTGATTGTAACCCTTATATCCATCAAGAGATGATATCCTTTCGTTTCCTTATTTGCTTCAACCAATTGCGGAATATCTGGTAATGGGAAACTATCTTTAGGACAAGCTTTATTTAGATCAGTAAAGTCTATACAAATTCTTATTCCTTTTTTTTCTTCTTTGGGACTATAACCATATTTGCTATCCATTCGGGATATTTTGCTTGTCTAATAATTCACGCGTCCAACATTTTCTAGCAATTCTTCTTCTATTTGAGGATGATATGCTGTCGCGATCTTTCTAATTCTTTGTTTAAATGGTTTTACATTCTTGTCAATTTCCAATTTATGGCAAGCCACTGATGGATCTATACCAGGCATTTCATCCATATCCCATGCGAAAATATCTTTGTAATCTCGCAAACAACTCAATAGTTCTCCTTTCTTCATCCGCTTCCATTTTAGTCCCAATTTTTAAGATTTTAGGCTCCTCCTCGGTTCCAACATTCACTTCTTTTGTTTGTTCTACTCGCGACATAACTAGACTTCGGTTCTCCCATAGGAGTTGGTCCTCTCATTTCCTTCGCGAACTCACTCCCTTTTCCCATGATTTCGCAGGGTATTCCTTTTCCCTCTTTTGCTCTTATCATGTAAATTCTAAATTCTTCTTCTTTCTTAGCTGCTTTTATCATCTTCCTGCGATCTTTTCGCTTCTTCACTTGCCCTTCATAATGCTTTACCTCGATTTGATGATATATTCTTCCTTTATCAATGTCTCCTCTGATCTCACCAATTCCACTTGGCATAGGAAATTTGATGCACTGATGGAGTGTTGACGCTACCGCCTTAATTGCATGTACCCAAGGTCTCCCTAACAATATGTGGTACGGCGATTGGTAGGCCTCGGAATGTGTATAAATTATGGCCTACGGTGATAACCGCAAGTGCACGGCGTCTATCGGAGACGCGGCAAGTATGGGTCGATCCACAGAGACTTGTGGTGCTCTTGTATGATCTAAGGCTTGCTCTAGACTGAGTTTCAAGGGTGACAGAGTAACAAAAGGGGATTTGTGCCGATACGGCTAAGTTTTAATGACAATGAACTAAGGAATGATAAATGGTGACACTAGGGTCTTCAACTCAACCTTTAACCTACACTATGTCTTCAACTAAAGATGATGTTCTTGCCTTTATGACGAGATAGGGAGGAGTGTCAATTCCGCCCTGTCTCTAAGGTGTTTCTCCATATGATAGTTTTGATCACAACTAAGGTATTTATCCCAAGCATTACCTCGTCTGTTTAGAGTACAACTAATCGAGGATGAATAACAATCTAATTAGGCTTGAGTTGCAAAGCATAATCATCACAGGGGTATTCTAACTACAGTGTATCCATGGCATTGGCATACACTGTGAGAGCAATGTATTGATATGCTAAGATCAAATTTTATCTTAAAAATTAATTAAGCATTCAAGAAAAACATGTGAAGTATGCAAAACACAAGTAATGGATTAAGGTTTCATCTCAACCCTAGCCAAAATAAACTACAAAATAAACTACAAAATTAAACCTAATTGACGACAAGCTAGCCCAGGCATGAACCCTAAAACATCCTCAGTTCACCCTATTTATACATACAAAAATTGAAACCCTAATTTTCAACAAAACACGAATTAAATGCAGACCCATACCCTCAATCGCCTATGAATTTGTGCTCCGGCTCGTCACTTCGTCTCGTAGCTTTGAATCGACCATGCAATGGATTTGGTGAAAACCCTAGCTTCTAGTTATCTCTAAATTAGCTTCTAGAGTTGGTAGAAGCTAAGAAAGAGATAACTCAAGGTCTAGAGAGGGAGAAGGTGGTGTGGGCTACAGCGTTAATGGTGTCAGGGTGAGGAGATGAGGATGGTGGTGGAAGCGGCTAATGTCAGGAGGTGATGGAGGTGGTAAGGGTTTTGCAGAGGTCGGGTGGAAGAGAGAAGATAAGATGGAATAGAGAATAGGGTTTGCTCGACTGGTGTAGGGGTATGGGAGTTTTTGTTGTGGAGCGGACGCATCGAGCTTTGATGAGACTGATGGAGCGAGCGTCAGATCTAGGAGAAGAAATCTCAACGGCTCAAGCATGATTTGGAGTGATCTCGGTGTTGCACGGGGAGCAGCGAACTTCGATGCGCGTGGAGGCAGCGACCGTAGGATGTAGCTAGACGCGATCTGAACGGCTCGGGATGAACGAGTTCGGATCCGGGTCGTGGGTAGCTCTAGCCCAAGTCTTCCTTGCTGGGTTGTAACTGATTTGCGCGCGGGCTTTGGCTAACTGCTCCATAGATGTTTGACTCCAATTCTTCGCTCTTTAGCTCCTCAGTTTCTCCGGACTTTATTTATTACCTAAAAACACAAAATTAATTAATAGAAATATTTATTCTTGAAAACAAAGAAAACACAGAACTGGGATAATATCTCGATTTCTAAGCGCAAAAGATGAGTAAAATGCCAATAAAAAGGTGTATAAATATGCACTATTTGGCACTCATCAAATACCCCCAAACCTGAATTTTACTTGTCCTCAAGTGAAACAGAAATAAAGAAATCCTAACTATACCACTGTCGCTGGTCTCTCGAATGCATTTAGCGTATGCACTAAGCCTTTAAACCCCTAGGTGTCCCTAGTGGACGAGTTGTAGTCTCGTGAGGGTTTACCAGAGGTGTACCCACAAAACCTTCTCCAACTTCAGAGTGTAAAAGAGTCTCAAGCCTCCAAGAAGCTATGAGGACATAGAGTTTCGCATGCTAGTAATGAAGTTAGAACTATCGAAGAACGCATTCTCATCCTTAAGTGCCGAGCGAGAAGTAACCATACCATATGAAAGAATTCGGATTCGATTGTGATCATAAGCCTCGACTTCGCCTCACCATTAGGGTTTTATGATAATTGCACTCAAAAAGATCGCTTTTTAGTCTCTCATGTGTGCAGCAGGAATAAAGAGAGAAATCCCGCACACGTTGTAGGTAAGAAGGATAACCTTCCGAAATAAAACTGGAGACTCCACGAAGTGTGGACAAAAAGAATCTTTTTGGATGATCTCTAAGAAAGGAAATCAACCATTAGCAAGGGGTAGGAGTACTCACTCACTTTTTCACCCGATCGGCAATTAACATCAATCTCTCATAGGAACCATAGAAACGTCTTCAATCTTCGGTCTTCGGTCTTCAAATGTTGATGACGAACTTCTAAACTTCACAAAATTTGACAATTTTTAACTTTTCTACTCAAATTCCTTGTTGTTTGGATTTTTCTTTTTCAATTCTTCTTTACCATGGTGGTATCAAAACTAATAAACTACAATTTTTTTTTTTTTTTTTTTTATACAATAAGTGAAAATAAAAATACAAATAATGAAACAACTAACTCCATGGACAAATGACTTTGTCACTCAATTTTTCCACAACTTGTATTGTCTTGATTTTATAAATTTTATTAATTCTCATCCTATTTTCTTTTCTTTTCTTTGTTGCACGTAAACCTTGGACTATATCAACTTTTCTTTCAATATTCTGATGCTGCTCCGCTTGCTGACGATGATATGTTTCTATTGGTCTTGCTGATTGAGAGAGAGAGTGATGCTAACGGCAAATCGGTATTTAGAAGGAGTTTTCATCTTTAGACGTCACCCTCATGATTGACAAAAACTAGCACTCAAGAGATCAAAAGTAGTGCTGAAATTGGTGCGAAGTTGGGTAGCTCACCATTCCTACCCGGAATTTATGTATGGTGACACACACTCTAACAGCTTTTCTAGAAAGTTGCAAAAATTGAAGGTTGGTGCCTCACTTGATGTAAATTGGGTAGTCTCCACTATGGGTGATCACAATTCTACTACCTAATATCTAAAAAAGACCTAATTCGCCCTCCCGGTATGGTTAAATCCAACTTTAACGCTCTAATCAACTAAGGAACCCGATTGTGTTCTCCGGTACTTCTAACTTTTGTTATTTCGGTCAGATTCTCTATGTAAACATAGCTAGAAGCATGCTAGTGACTCTAAAATCTCTAAAAGTTGGAGGTTTTTACAAAAAGAGTTTTTGATTTTTTTTTTTTTTTTTTTTTTTTTTTTTTTAAATAAGTGAAGTAAAATAAAAAGACTAAAAACTCTATATGCAAATGCACCCCCAAACCTAAATCGAACATTGTCCTCAATGTGTCAACAGATAGGAAAATTTTAAACAGTCACATACCATGAGAACTATGCTGATAAGAGAAAAGGGAAGAGATTACCGGATGTCGGCGGGAGCACGGTTAGAGCTTCACTAGTCAAGGCTAGAATCCAACATTCTCAGCGGAGATCATATCGGATTAGCACAATATATGTACAAGAAGACTCAACCGATTCAAGAAAAGAAAATTTAACAAGTCCTACTGGATATATACAATGAAAATTCACCATAAACCAAGAGTCTAAAGAGTTGAGGATCAACCCAATAGAAAATATATACAAACATCAAAAGCCTTACACAGATATAAAATGAGAGTGCAAGTAAGACTGCAAATGTGAAGGAGTTTCCCCCAAACCTAAACTTGTGAACGGGTGTGTTTGGGAGCACAAAATCTTGCAATTTTAACGGTACATCATGCAAAAGGTCTAACTCAAAATGAGTTTTGCTAAGAAACAAGGAGACATACATATTCCAACTGTGGCTCCTTAAGAGTGTTATACTTTGATGCAAAATAGTCCAAGAGGACTTGGGAAGCACAAAGTTCTAGGCCTAAGTTAGGCATTTTCAGAGAAGTTGGTTTTGCAATTTTGTGACAAACTACACCTAGGTTTGGTGGAGGAGTTTCAATTTGTGACTCAGGAGAGAGGTTAGGTACATCTAAGTTGTTTTCATGTATCAGATCATTTGTACCATCACACACTTTCCTAAAGTCAGAAGAGGGTAAATCATGTTCACCAGCATAGAACAATTCATCAATCACCATGTCATAATCATCAGAGCAGGCAACATGTTGTGATATGGGCAGGGAATCAGACACAACAATAATATCATGATCCAAAAGAACATTAGTGCCAACAGAAGATTCATCTTTTCCTAAGTCACAAACAAGTTGTGTAGCATGCTCACATTCACCGAAGAATTTCACAAACCCAAGCTCGAATCAATATCACATATATGAATGTTAGAAGAAGTGTCATTCATAGGGTTCACGTAAGAGACGCCTAACGTCTCGAACTCAAAGATTCTATCATATTATCTCGCATACACATGCTCTTCTAACATATCATATTCATCATCATCATCATCATAACAAAAATGCATTTCCCTATTAGCATTTCTAGTATACTCATTTACCTCTAGATTAGGTTCATATTCAATGTTAGTTGCATGAGTAGGAATAGAAACACTATTTTCAAGATTTACTTTATTAGGGACAATAATCATCCTATCATGAACTGCCTTCCATTCTTCTTTTTCTAAATGAATAAGGTTCATCTTTAAGAACATGTGACATTGTTCAATGGAGGGAGAGTCTTCAATAGTGGGTATGCATGTTTCATATGAATAATCATTAAATGGTTATGCACATGGTTCACTAGAGAAGGGATGATCATGCATGTTGCTATATGGAGGGTCATGTATTGCATTCAGTTCAAGCCTAGCATTTTGCTCCATGAGAGTTTCCATTAGTGAATGTAAACAAGGAGTCGGGGGAGTATAAAATTGTTCATCTCTCCTTTGTGGTGACTGATACATGTGCTCATGATGGTTAGGGTATGAGTACTCAAGGTCAGGGCCCTGAGAAGGCTCATAATACTCCCTAAAATCATTATGGTCTGTGGGGGTTTCATATGGTGAAGCATGCCCGTAAGCAAGCTCTCTAATGGATTTGTTTGTATCCCCGATTGTGCACCAAAATCCTGACATGATTTAGCACTCAAATTGAACTCAAAGCCTAGTTGAAGTGGACTAAGTTTGGTTTTAGTGGGATTGGTTTGGTTTATTGGGTTTCATTTGGTTTGTTGGGTTTTGGTTTGTTGTGGGCTTGTTGTTTGGTTTTTGTGGGTTTCTTTGGTTTATTGGGATTAGTTGGGTTATGTGCAACCCAGCTATGTGAGCAAACCCAAATAGATATAACCCACAAAAGAAAATGACACTTTATTCAAAGTGTAAGCCCAAAAGGTTGCTTTTTGAATTTGCTAAGCCCAGCTGAATAAGTGTATTTCAGCCCAGATGATGTGGGCTCAGTGTGTGCAGACAGCCCAGCAGTGTGAAACTGCATAGCCCAGGTTGCTGAGGGCTTAGTTTGGTTGCAGCCCAGGTTGGGTTCAGTTTGCCCAGCTGGTGTGGGCTGATGGGTTCGGTCTAGTAGCTGCACGGCCCAAATTATGTTGAAAAATGAAAACCGATTCAACTCGGTAAATCGCTGAGTTAGGTGACTCAGCGATTCAGGGAGTCAACTCAACTCGGCCGGTTCAACTCGGTGAACAGTAACCAGTTCACTCACTCAGCTCTCCGCTCGGACTTTTACTGTCTGAGTCAAAGTTTTCTATTCCGCCCTCACTCAGCTCACTCAGAGTCAACAAGTGTAGTTGATATCAAGCAAAATTTTGAGAATTCCATCTCACAACTGAGAGCTTCAGTTGCTCAAATCTGGCAGGCTAAGTCCAGCCAAATCTCAGCCAAATTCTCACAAGTCAATCACAAAACACCCACAAAACTCTCAGCTGATTATCAAATTTTTCACTCAGCAAACTCTCAAACTGATCTTACTCAAAGTTTTAGCAATCTCAGCTCAAATGCTGTGATTTTCAGGTTTTCAATTGGGTTCCAAACAAATGTGCAGTGCACAACTCAGAGCATGCACAGGGAAAACTCAGATAAGGTTTAGCACAAGGTCAACAAGCAAGCATACATATTATTCATTCATTCATGCAAGGTCTAGCATGCTTGGTAACTGGCTCAACAGTCAACCAGGGTATCACACAGATTTGCGGCTAAACAAAGACAGAAGGCACACTGATTGCGGTTCGTGGTCAGCTAGGTTATGCACTTCCTCACAGATGCTGGCTCAATTGCTCAATGGTTCACACTTGGCTCAAACTTGCAGCTTCGTGGGCTAGCAAGTGAGCAGTGGTCCGGCTTTTAACGCAATGGTCAAATAACACGAGGTACAGGGCAATCATTCGGTGCTCCACGAGACTCACAAAATACAAGTATTTGGTGAGCTTACCTTATCCACATGGCAATGAGTAGCACACCTCACAACATAGCAAGTACCTCAAGTCTGCAAAGATTGTGGTCCGCCTTGGGTTTGCTCCACGGTTCATGTGTACTCGCTAGCTCAAAATGAGAGTTTAGTTTCAAAAATGTGGATGTTACAAAAGAGAAGATCAAGATGGATACCAACCCAAGCCCGAGAATCAATTGACCGACACAGGGGATCAAGAGTTACAAGGCACTAAGATACAGGCTGCTTAGTCTCCTTGTAAATCGATGACAAAGCTGTTGAGCTAATAGAAAGAAGCACTACAATGCAAGATCATACTAAGTTATGTTAATTTATGCTAACAATGCAAGACTACAATGCAAGATTACACGAGATAGACAATTAATAGCCGAAAGGAAATAAAGTATGAAATGCAGGGTGAACAGCTAAGATGCAATAACAGCAAAAGAAAACTAAATGCAATGGTAAAACAAGCTAAGTTACACTAATTAAAGAGCTAAAAGAAATAACACAAGGTGAATATGTACAAGGTGGAAGGAAACTCAGTAAAGAACTAGCCAAAAATCAGCAAGGCACGCGCCAAGTCCCCGGCAACGGCGCCAAAAACTTGGTAGGCCTCTAAAGGTGTATATTTTTATGACCTACTTGTAATACCGCAAGTGCACGACGTCTATCGGAGACGCGGCAAGTACGGGTCGATCCCACAAGGACTTGTGGTGCTTATGTTGATCAAGGCTTGCTAACTGAATTCAAGTGAGTATGTAACATAAAAGTTTGAGTGTCGATGCGACTGAGATTTAGCTGTGACTCTAAACTAAAGAGCAAAACAGATTATGACAAATTGGAAAGTGACCAGGGTGATTATTTCCACCACCTGTTCTTATGCTAAGGCTATGCAAGCTAAATTATGATCATGTGCCTTCCTTTGAAGGTCTTAGCTAGATATTCATTAACTAAATTTGTTAACTCCCCTAGTATGAGTGGTCTTCTTACGGTACCACTCATCACAGTTTGTAAACTCAATGGCTAACTACTAATCTTAATCATGTAGAACACAACAAAACCATATCAAAATGACATGCTTCACATAAGAATCGGGGTTTCATCAAACACCCCGTGAATTAAATTAAAGCATTACAAAGATAATAAAACACAAATTAACTCTAAACGACGCTCTGGCTAGCCCAGAATGTGTATAAATTATGGCCTACGGTGATAACCGCAAGTGCACGGCGTCTATCGGAGACGCGGCAAGTACGGGTCGATCCACAGAGACTTGTGGTGCTCTTGTATGATCTAAGGCTTGCTCTAGACTGAGTTTCAAGGGTGACAGAGTAAAAAAGGGGATTTGTGCCGATACGGCTAAGTTTTAATGACAATGAACTAAGGAATGATAAATGGTGACACTAGGGTCTTCAACTCAACCTTTAACCTACACTATGTCTTCAACTAAAGATGTTTGTTCTTGCCTTTATGATGATAGGGAGGAGTGTCAATTCTGCCCTGTCTCTAAGGTGTTTCTCCATATGATAGTTTTGATCACAACTAAGGTATTTATCCCAAGCATTAACTGTCTGTTTAGAGTACAACTAATCGAGGATGAATAACAATCTAATTAGGCTTGAGTTAAAAGATAATCATCACAGGGGTATTCTAACTACAGTGTATCCATGGCATTGGCATACACTGTGAGAGCAATGTATTGATATGCTAAGATCAAATTTTATCTTAAAAATTAATTAAGCATTCAAGAAAAACATGTGAAGTATGCAAAACACAGTAATGGATTAAGGTTTCATCTCAACCCTAGCCAAAATAAACTACAAAATAAACTACAAAATTAAACCTAATTGACGCACTGGCTAGCCCAGGCATGAACCCTAAAACATCCTCAGTTCACCCTATTTATACATACAAAAATTCAAACCCTAATTTTCAACAAAACACGAATTAAATGCAGACCCATACCCTCAATCGCCTCTGAATTTGTGCTCTGGCTCTGTCACTTCGTCTCAGAGCTTTGAATCGACCATGCAATGGATTTGGTGAAAACCCTAGCTTCTAGTTATCTCTAAATTAGCTTCTAGAGTTGGTAGAAGCTAAGAAAGAGATAACTCGAGGTCTAGAGAGGGAGAAGGTGGTGCAAAGCTGCTTGTTTGTTAATGGTGTCGGGGTGAGGAGATGAGGATGGTGGTGGAAGCGGCTAATGTCAGGAGGTGATGGAGGTGGTAAGGGTTTTGCAGAGGTCGGGTGGAAGAGAGAAGAGAAGATGGAATAGAGAATAGGGTTTGCTCGACTGGTGTAGGGGTATGGGAGTTTTTGTTGTGGAGCGGACGCATCGAGCTTTGATGAGACTGATGGAGCGAGCGTCGATCTAGGAGAAGAAATCTCAACGGCTCGGCATGATTTGGAGTGATCTCGGTGTTGCACGGAGCAGCGAACTTCGATGCGCGTGGAGGCAGCGACCGTAGGATGTAGCTAGACGCGATCCGAACGGCTCGGGATGAACGAGTTCGGATCCGGGTCGTGGGTAGCTCTAGCCCAAGTCTTCCTTGCTGGGTTGTAACTGATTTACGCGCGGGCTTTGGCTAACTGCTCCATAGATGTTTGACTCCAATTCTTCGCTCTTTAGCTCCTCAGTTTCTCCGGACTTTATTTATTACCTAAAAACACAAAATTAATTAATACAAATATTTATTCTTGAAAACAAAGAAAACACGTAACTGGGATAATATCTCGATTTCTAAGCGCAAAAGATGAGTAAAATGCCAATAAAAAGGTGTATAAATATGCACTATTTGGCACTCATCAGCGATTCCATATCCACTACACTTAATGTTACTTGTGTTTCAATTTCTCCGAGTAAAATTCGTAATTTTATCTCCCCTTTAGGTACTGTTATAGATTTTCCAAAACCATGAATATAATATCTTGGAGAACTCATTTCTTCATCTTTATATCCTAATTTTTTGTAGGTATGGTAAAACATGATACTTACCAAACTCCCTGTATCCACCAAAGTTCTATTTATTTCTCATTCTTCCGCTGCTTTTGCCGATTCTTCTCTTTTTCTGCTTGCATTTATCGTGATCACTAGCGGAGATATATGATTCAAATTTTCTCTAGGTATTTCTGCGGCTGTGAATGTTATTTTCTGCTTTTCCCATTCCTTCAAAGACGATGTCTTCTCCTCATCTATAATCTTCTTTCCTTCAAAATCTCGTTTATGTATCCTTCCTCTAATATTTTCGTCATTAACCATTGCTTTTGTAATTGAATTGTATTCCATATCTTCATTATGTTCCTTGCTTCTTAACTCCTCTATCTCATCTGATTTAACATTTTCCTTTCTTATTTTCTTGATTTAAACGATTTTAATTGTACTCTTCGATCCTCAATCTTATTCAGTCCCTGTTTCTAGCGCATATGTAGTTGCAGGATTTCCCACACTACACCCCTCACTCGAATTTGCTTAATCAATCCATTTGAAGATGAATAATAATATGTTTTATTAATTGTTTTCTTGAAAGGTTTACAAAGAAATGTAGAACAGAGCTAAAGAAATTACAATCACTCTTGATTTTCTCTCTCCTAATGACTTGCTTAACAATTCAAAAAGACCTCTTCTACAACAGACTTACTCGACCCTTTATATAGGGTATTACATAGTGGATGACAGCTAAGCTGTCCTTTATTTTCGGAATCGACTCGCGAATCCTCGCGAATGTGTAACTGCTTGTCCTCACGACACTCCTAAATCTCGCCAAGTCTTCACACTTTCCTCATGTTCTGACTGTCGTCATCTATTACGTCATTTATTTACCTCCACGCAAATCCTTCGCGACGCAATCGTTTATTAATCTCGCGAAGTATTGGTGTTGCGATATTCTGATCCTACATACCCCTTGTCTAAAAACCACCATCAACATTAAGTCCCCTGCTTAGCTCGGAACAGGGGCTTTGTTGCGAGGTAAGCGTAAGATGGTGACAAACTATTAACAGCAAACCGTAAAGAAAATTGAAGGAGGCTTGTCTGACCTTTTATAAATAGGATTTGGAATCCTTGCCTCTGGTATTTTTGCACAAATCGGGAGGCTAGAACAATTGGTGGGGCCGATGCAGCTTGGGCGACGTTGGGAAATTGACGCGAGTTTAGGAAACTGAGCGTGCTAGCTGGTGGGACCGGCGCAAGGTGGGGAAGCTGTGCGTGCTTGCTGGTGAGACCGGCGCAAGGTGTGGAAGCTGTGCGTGCTTGCAGGCGTGACTTGGGCGGTCATTGGGAAGTCGGTGCAATTGGTGGGGCCGATGCAGCTTGGGCGACATTGGGAAGTTGGGCGAGTTGGGAACCGAGCGTGCTAGGCCGGGTGGGACCGGCGCAAGGTGGGGAAGCTGTGCGTGCTTGCGGGTGAGGCCGGCGCAAGGTGTGGAAGCTGTGCGTGCTTGCGGGGCGTGACTTGGGCGGTCATTGGGAAGTCGGTGCAATTGGTGGGGCCGATGCACTTGGGCGACATTGGGAAGTTGGGCGAGTTGGGAACCGAGCGTGCTAGCTGGGTGGGACCGGCGCAAGGTAGGGAAGCCGAGCGTGCTTTCCGGCGGGACCGGGCGCAACAGGCGGCATTGGGCGTTCTTGTGAGCCCGCACGATTTTTGGTAAAGGGAAATCCTTCCCTATTTCAGAATCTTCTTGCCCACATATATATAAAATCCCTTTCTCTCATCTTGCACCTTATTCCTTTCATCCTTTCCTACTAGTGACAGAGTCACAAAGAAAAACCAGCTTCCAGGTATGTCTTCCAGTACTTCTCTTGTTTCCCTTTTTATGTAGGTGTCAACCCTAAGAGTGGGCATTTATATATTGCGCATATAATTTCTTGGCGTGTCTCTTGTAGAAAATATTGTATGTATGCGCCCAAGGGAAATATTGCATATGTTATTCGAACCCGTAGGAAAGTGTTCCATATATAATTTTGAACCCGAAGAAGGATATTGCGAGACGCACTTGAGCCCGTATAAAATATCGCGTATAATTCGAACCTCGAAGCAAATACTGCGTGTGCAGTTTCGAACCCGTAGAGAATACTGTATATGAATCCCGAAGAAGAATATTGTATATGTGCTTCATATGACTTCGAACCCGTAGGAAATATCGCATATATGAATTTTCGGTCCCTGAAAGAAATATGCGCGTGCAATTTTTGAACCCGTAGAAAAATGCTCCATATATAATTTTGAACCCGAAGAATGATACCGCAGACGCACTTGAGCCCGTATAAAATACTGCGTATATAATTTGAAACTCGAAGAAAATACTTGCGTGTGTATTTTTGAACCCCGAAGAAAATATTTGCGTGTGTATTTTTGAACCCTGGAGAAAATATGCGTGTGTATTTTTGAACCCCGGAGAAAATATGCGTGTGTATTTTTGAACCCCGTAAAATACTTGCGTGTGTATTTTTGAACCCCGGAGAAAATATGCGCGTGTGTATTTTTGAACCCTGGAGAAAATACTTGCGTGTGTATTTTTGAACCCGTAGAGAATGCTCCATATATAATTCGAACCCGAAGAATGATACTGCGTGTGCGTTTTTGAGCCGATAAAGAATACGCCCTTTCTCTCTTTTTTTTTTTTTTTGTATTTGGGTTTTCCTTTGTTGGGCGCGGTTATGTGTCGGGAGATAATTTTGTCTTTCTCCGTGTGCGATATCTTGTTACTAAGTTGTTATGAAGAAATCCGGTAAGATGTTACCTGAACAGAATTTCGCCTCATCGAAAGATGTCCATAGTTCCAAACCAAACACGGATGATGAATTCTTCGTCAAAAAACTTGCCTCTGCTCGGAAGAATCACACAGGTTTCGTGCCAATTTTGTTAACCGGTGGTGAAGATGAAAAGAAGACACGTTCGGTTCGCCCAGAGAACACCATACGGTTCTGTCTTCATAAAGGGGTATATTCCTCTTCCAATATTGATTTCGTGGATGTGCCAAAGCCCATTGCGTTCTTTTGATAGATGGGTTGAGTTCATGGTGCTGTTTCGAAGGGAGAGGATGGTGCTGGAAGGGCGCAAGATGTTAGCGCTGGAAGGATGCAAATTGTTAGCACAGAGTGTGGTACTGTGGCTAGCATGCGCGTGCGGCATGTGTGCCTGGTATGTGCGTCCGGTAAGCGTGTCTGGTAAGCACGTCTAGTAAGCGCGTCTTGCAAGCGCTTCTTTTCTTTCTTCTTTGTTTCTTCTTTTGAAAAATATCTAACTCAAGTTCGCAGGAGGAATCCGGTTCGGAGGATGATTCTGGGGTAGAGCCACACGAAAACTTGCCTTTGGCGACCACCGCTGGTGACTTGGAGATGGGCGTTAGCCAATTGCCTGGCACAGATGTGGCTCAAACGGCGGATGATTCTCTCGATGGTTGCTGCCGTAGACATGGAAGAAGACCCTTTGCGAGTCGTGAGGCCAGGTGCAGGCGCCTTTTTGATCCTCCGTACTTGGTTCCTTATCCAGGTCATGTGCTAGTTGGCGGCTTCGGCGTCTTAGGCTAAGCACGAGGCGTTGTACACGTAACCGGGAGAAGTATGACATATGGCCACAACCAAGAAAGTCACTAGTCGCTTTGCAGATTGGTTAAGCGTGTGGAAGAGGCTTTATCTTCCATCGAGGATATGCGTGAGGTGGCTGGTCACACCGTTTCGAAGACGTTATTGCCGATCGGGAGCACCATCGCGACGTGTGCGTAGAAAAGGAGTTCAACACTTCGTGGTTTGTCGAAGGCCTTGCTGAGATCCAAAAGTTGAAAGATGCAAAGCAATCGAAAGCCTTTCCGCCGAGGAGATTGCACGACAGGAGGTGGAACTCGAAAAGCTTTCCAAGATGTTTACTATAAAGAGAGCGGCTCTTGAAGATGCAAAGTTGACTTTTTCCAAGAAGAGCGGACTTCGTTGGATGATTTTCCTTGAACGTTTCTCGTTGATCTTTCATTTAGGTTCTTTTTTTTTTGAAAGACATATTGGATGTCCGGTTCAAAGCTTGACCTTTGATAGACTGACTAGTAGCTTTTTGGGTGTTGGATTATTTCGGGATGAATGGTTTTGATAATATGACTCTGATTATGTTTTTGGAAAGGAATATTGCTTCTATGTGAGTGTGTTCTAGCAATTGGCACAAGACTCGGCAGTATGACGGTTTTACTAGGAACCTAAAAATAGATCGTATATCTTATGCAGATCTAAATTTACTCACTTCATAGGTTTTGTGAACACGCCCTCTCGTGTAAAAGGCGGCTTTCTTTGGTAGCATCGTCAAGCAAGTCCCCAATTGTTGATAGCATCTTGGCGAGTCCCCGTTTTCTCGTGTAGTTTTTGCAACCGGTAACCGGGTCTACGGTAGTTGAGTCGGATCGAGTGGTAGCATCTTCGGCAAGTCCCCAGTTTCTTGTGTAGTTTTAACAACCGATAACTTAGGGTTGCTCGGGCAGTTGAGTCTGACCGAGTCGCAAGTCCCCAATCGCTGGTAGCATCTTCAACGAGTCCCAGGTTTTGGTGTAGTTTTACAACTGGTAACTGGGGCGTCTAGCAGTTGAGTCGGATTGAGCGGTAGCATCTTCGGCAAGTCCCCGTTTTCTCGTGTAGGTTTACGACTAGTAACCGGTTGTCCGGGTAGTTGCGTCGGATTGAGTCGCCTTCCCCCACCATCTTGACATCCGGGTCGAAGAACGAGATCGACAAAGTATGACATTGTAGCCGATAGATCAATCCTCCATTGTGGTCGCCAATTGTTTATGGGTAAAAATCGTTTCGCCGATTTCGGTAAATTCGGTAGGTGAGTGAGAAACCGATTCAAACCCTAAACAAATGTGCTACACGTGAGCACTTTATAGATTCGAGAGATCAATCTGTACAAGTCCGGCCTAAACCAAGAAATGGCCGTTCCGGACTTGCTTCGGTCACAAAGTGGAGGAGAAGGGTTGATTTGGGGAGGGAAGCAAAGAAAGGTGTTGAGGCCGAGAATAGTGGGAGAGTAGTATCTCGACTTGTATCAGAAAATGAAAGCTTGGGAGCTTGCAAGAGGTGGAAGCTTTTGGGAGAGCTTGCAAAGTTGCCTTTCTGAGAGTGTAGTATATTTCTCCTGACCGAGACTTGTTGTCTGGTGGAAATAGGTAAGACCTATTTATACAAGTCGAGATTGAAACGTACCCTGGCCTCATGAAGGAAGAGAGTAAAGGGTGAAATAATGGGAGGAGGTGGTAACCGCATGGTTTAATGGGCGAAAACGTTTTTCACCATTATTTCCTCTTTTATTTGACCGCTTTATTCCTTTTCACGCTTTCTTAATATGAGCGTAGTGTACGCTGCATGTTCGTGACCGCCAAACCAAAACCCTAAAGAAGCATCCCCTAGTTTGTGTCGATGTCTCGAGTGTTGGTTGCATCTTGAGTGCAAGTGGCGCTGCTAGTGGCGCGTGTGGCATGTGCCAATGGCATGTGCGGAATGCCTTGGTGGTAGGTTGCATGGTTTGCAAGTTAGGTTACCAGCGTGTGTGTTTGGCATGTGCCAATGGCATGTGCGGAATGCCTTGGTGGTAGGTTGCACGGTTTGCAAGTTAGGTTACCAGCGTGTGTGTTTGGCATGTGCGGAATGCCTTGGTGGTAGGTTACACGGTTTGCAAGTTAGGTTACCAGCGTGTGTGTTTGTCATGTGCGGAATACCTTGGTGGTAGGTTGCACGGTTTGCAAGTTAGGCTACCAGCGTGTGTGTTTGGCATGTGCCAATGGCATGTGCGGAATGCCTTGGTGGTAGGTTGCACGGTTTGCAAGTTAGGCTACCAGCGTGTGTGTTTGGCATGTGCCAATGGCACGTGCGGAATGCCTTGGTGGTAGGTTGCACGGTTTGCAAGTTAGGCAGCGTGTGTGTTTGGCATGTGCCAATGGCATGTGCGGCCATGTTGACCTAGTTGCAAGTCTTGCAAGCCTAGGGCGCTATATTTGGCGTGGGCCAAAGGCATGGCGCTTAGAAATATGGCTTGCGGCACGTGTTGGCATGTGCCAATGGCACGTGCGGCCATGTTGACCTAGTTGCAAGTCTTGCAAACCTAGGGCGCTATGTTTGGCGTGGGCCAAAGGCATGGCTTGGAAATATGGCTTGCGGCACGTGTTGGTATGTGCCAATGGCACATGCGACCATGTTGACCTAGTTGCAAGTCTTGCAAACCTAGGGCGCTATGTTGGGCGTGGGCCAAAGGCATAGCGGCTTGGAAATATGGCTTGCGGCACGTGTTGGCATGTGCCAAAGGCATGGCTTGGAACATGCGGCCATGGCATGTGCCAATGGCACATGCGGCCATGTTGACCTAGTTGCAAGTCTTGCAAACCTAGGGCGCTATGTTGGGCGTGGGCCAAAGGCATAGCGGCTTAGAAATATGGCTTGCGGCACGTGTTGGCATGTGCCAATGGCACATGCGGCCATGTTGACCTAGTTGCAAGTCTTGCAAACCTAGGGCGCTATGTTGGGCGTGGGCCAAAGGCATAGCGGCTTAGAAATATGATTGCGCACGTGTTGGCATGTGCCAATGGCACATGCGGCCATGTTGACCTAATTGCAAGTCTTGCAAACCTAGGGCGCTATGTTGGGCGTGTGCCAATGGCATAGCGGCTTGATTTGGCATTGTTGCCATGGTGCGCGATGATGCGGCTTGGTTTGGCATTGTTGCCATGGTGCGCAAAGATGCGGCTTGGTTTGGCATTGTTGCCATGGTGCGCAAAGATGCGGCTTGGTTTGGCATTGTTGCCATGGTGCGCAAAGATGCGGCTTGGTTTGGCATTGTTGCCATGGTGCGCAAAGATGCGGCTTGGTTTGGCATTGTTGCCATGGTGCGAAAGCATGCGGCTTGGTTTGGCATTGTTGCCATGGTGCGCATGATATATGCGGCTTGGTTTGGCATTGTTGCCATGGTGCGCATTATGCGGCTTGGTTTGGCATTGTTGCCATGGTGCGAGATGCGGCTTGGTTTGGCATTGTTGCAATGGTGCGCAGTATGCGGCTTGGTTTGGCATTGTTGCCATGGTGCGAAGTATGCGGCTTGGTTTGGCATTGTTGCCATGGTGCGCAAAGATGCGGCTTGGTTTGGCATTGTTGCCATGGTGCGCGTGGTGCGGCTTGGTTTGGCATTGTTGCCATGGTGGTTTGGCATTGTTGCCATGGTATGCGGCTTGGTTTGGCATTGTTGCCATGGTGCGCAATATGCGGTTTGGTTTGGCATTGTTGCCATGGTGTTGCCATGGTGCGATATGCGACTTGGTTTGGCATTCTTTGCCATGATGCGCAATATGCGGCTTGGTTTGGCATTGTTGCCATGGTGCGCGAGATGCGGCTTGGTTTGGCATTGTTGCCATGATGCGCAAAGATGCGGCTTGGTTTGGCATTGTTGCCATGGTGCGCAGTGGTGCGGCTTGGTTTGGCATTGTTGCCATGGTGCGCAGATATGCGACTTGGTTTGGCATTCTTTGCCATGATGCGCAGGTGCGGCTTGGTTTTGGAATTAGGGTTCTGTGTTGAAAACCCTAATCTGGTATTTTGAAAAAATACCCCTATTAATTATTTACACCTGAGTTAAATGCTCTTAGTTAATGTGTTGCGGATAACACTAGGTCATGGGGTTTTACGATTTTACCCCTTGTCTAAAAACCACCATCAACATTTGCAAATTTAATAAATGCTTGTCATCGGGAATATTGCAAAAGCAAAACCTAAAAAAAAGAAATATACCTCTTTTGCCTTCTCGGGCCACTTAAATTCCCAAGGATGATAGTTTGCGAGATTCGCAGGGAGTACGTGTGAACCCGCGATATAGGGTCCATTCAAAAATAAAGGAACAACCCACCATTTCTCATCTTTGGAATGACGAGGAGTACTATTGTTGCCCGCATGCCAATCAATATCTTGCATAAGCAGCTTGTCATCGGAAATATTATCTTTTCTTTTCAACCGAGCACCCCAGCGAGATTTATCATTTCTCATATTTATTACTTTATAATTTTCAAAAAAGTTGTCCACGGTATACTTCTCAGCGACTATTTGTAAATTTGCGAATTTAGGATCTCTGACATCATCAGGATATAAAGATCCTCTACCAGCGCCACGATTGGCGAATTCAAGCATTAGACGGATGCAGTCGTCGCTCAATTGATAAATAGCTCGCGAGAATTTCTCGTGAGCAAGAATTTCATAGAATAATGGTATCTCGGGATTGTATAGAGGAATGGGAAGGCCCGCGAGGAGTTGACCTAATGAGACTATGATTTTCTGATCATCACATTGATGATCAGAAAACAGTTTTGCAGAGAGAATAGACGAAGATTCTTGATCAGGAATGGTTGATAAAGTGAAACCCTTCTCCTGCAATTTCTTTTGAGTTTCTTCAAAAAGTGGTTTATATGTACGACCAAGTGAAGCCATTAGTATAGTATGGGAATGAATGAAGAATTGAAGATTGAGAGAATTGAAGGAGAGGATTACAGTAGCAGAAGCGCAAATTGCGGAGGAAGAAAGTTGAAGGGAAGTTGCAGAGAGAAAATAAAAGAGAAAAAGAGAAGGGTAAGAAAACTATATATAGAGAAGAGAATCTTCGAGAAAAACAAATGCATTTAATGCGAGATGGGACGTGAATGGTCAAGAATAAGCGGTTGAAAGAGACGTGTCAAGAAAAGAGTGGAAGAAGAAACACCTGTAATAAATTCCGTACATGAATAAAACGGAAAAAAGTGAACAATCGCGAGATAAAGATGAGCAATTGCAGCATTTTAAAATATAAATTCTCATGACATTTTCTCCTTCGCAGAAAAGACATGAGAAGAGGCAAGATGTAGGATCAGAATATCGCGACATCTTTACCTTGCGAGATCCATAAACGACAGTATTGCGAAGGTGTCGCAGGGAAATAATATAAATGATGCAATGGGTGACGACAGCCAGAACATGAGAAAAGTGTGAAGATTTGGCGAGATTTAGGAGTGTCGCGAAGACGAACATTTATACACTTGCGATACTTCGCGAGTCATTCCCGAAAATAAAGGACAGCTTAGCTGTCATCCACTATGTAATACCCTATATAAAGGGTTGAGTAAATCTGTTGTGGGGGGAGTCTTTTTGAATTGTTAAGCAAGTCATTAGGAGAGAGAAAATCTAGAATGATTGTAATTTCCTTAATTCTGTTCTATCTTTCTTTGTAAACATTTCAAGAAAATAATCAATCAAATTCATAGTTATTCATCTTCAAATGGATTAATTGTGTTGAATCTAATGAGGGGTGTAGTGTAGGAAATCCTGCAACTACATACAAGAAGGGTCGGCAGGCGTCTGCTCAAACAGTGCAAGAAACGCTGGATCCTTAGTCAGGAGTCACACCTTTACCAGTGGAGATGCAGAACGCGTAATCACAGGGGACTCGGGAGAGACGAACAACATGGTCCAGCCGACAATGAAGACTCGAGGCAACTCCACAGAGGAAAAGACTTGTCCGGGGTACCACAACGTCTACCGGATAAAGAAATGGAGCCTGCAGCTTATGGATCCCTGCTAGAAGATTTATATCTCAACACCCTTGTCGAAGCTCGGAAGACTGTTCAATCCGCATCGACCTTTCAACTAAGTAAAGAAATGCTTGAGGAAGGAGAGATCAATCAAGGAACACGTGAGTACAGAGGATGGGAACGTTCAATTCGATCACTCGGCAGTGATATTGCAACACCTCCCATTACCAGAGCCAGAGCAGCCGCAAATCCTGGCATCTCATCAAGTGTAACACCTCTGGTAGCCACCAGAGCAACAACTTCCACTCCTTCATCAGGACGAGGAGCCGGAGGGACGAGAGGAGGACCATCCCATTACCATTGCATACTTGATGGAGAAGCAGGAAGTTCTTGCTAAGACTCAAACGGATATGGCCGCAACTCAGAAAGAGGTACTCACTTTTCTTAAGACATTAATTGATCGATTTCCACAAGAGCCGTGACAGCCCCCCGGAGCAAAAAAGAAACGCATTCAACGCACCGGAGAAGGTACTTGGCGGCGCGGACCTCCATGGACCCGATCAAAGAAGCGACATCGATATGAGCGGTCCGTCATGGAGACTCCTACACTGGGACTGATCCTCACAACGATCCTCCTCAAGTCAATAGTTTTACTATGAACCAGAGGCCGGTGGATCGGGAAGCGGTTTCTCTAGTGGAAAGTTTATGCAAACTTTCACACCTCTCAAGAATCGGCGCGCGGAGACGTTTTTTGCAATCAACTGAGAGGAAGGTCACGACCGTGCCCTACATGTCACCGCACGCATCAAGGATTCAGAGTTCAAGACGACCCTTATACACAGGAGCGTCTTCATTACTCTCAAGACTCTCAGGACATCCAAGGTTCTCCCAGGAAAGGTCGTACAGAAGCCTACCACAATGACGGACTTCGAGGGAAACCAAACCAGCACATACGGGAGAAGTTCCGCGGAAAGAATCATACAAGTTCGTTGCGTCCCACTCCCCACGTGGGCGTCAATTAGGAAGAAGACCGGCTTACATCATTGAGGGCTAAAACCCACGATGCATCTTTGCTGACGAAGCATTCTTCTCCATCCTGTGAAGCCACGACCCACAAAGAGGGAACGAACTTTTGTGGCGAGTTGTGACCAGAAAGGGAAAACGGTATACCGACACTGCCATTATCAATTAGCAGGGAGATCGTACCCAGCCTCTCCACCCAATGGAATGCTACAACAACAACGAACCACAAGAACAAGTGTTAGATGCTCCACAACAGCTGCAAGATGACACCAACTCCACAACTGATGAGATTGAAATCGTTAAGGAATCTCCTAGGCCTATCTCCATTAGCTCAACCTTGTGTACGGATAAACGCACGAAGCTCGTGGAACTTCTCAAAGAGTACCAGGACATATTCGCTTGGAGATATGAAGAAATGCCGGATTTAGATGAAAATTGGTCACCCATCATCTACATGTCATACCTGTATCCAAGTCGGTTAAACAGTTGTAGTTCATACATGAGGAAAATGGATAGATCAGGTGCTGCATAGACTTCAGAGACTTGAACAGGTGCTGCTACAAAAAACGATCCTCCTCTACCTAACATTGACATGTTAGTAGATGCAACCAGCGGACACGGCATGTTCTCCTCCATGGATGGATGTAGCGGCTACAACCAGATAAGGATGTACGAGCATGATGCAAGAGCATATATCTCACCAACAGGGGATACAACCTTCAGCCTTCTGTAAGCAGTTCCCTGAAGCATCAAGAGGAAAACCACCGAGATACAACATCCTGCGCGTCCGTCAACTCCAACTCCATTACCACATGCACGACTCCCACAATGATGAAACAATGTCCAAGATATTCCATATCTGGCTCGACAACAACCACTACGAACAAACCATGTAAACCACGCTTGGGGACTGAGGCTCAGCATAAAGTTCCTTCACCGTCAGTCAAGGAATTCTTCAACATGAGAGAGATGGTCAGATAAGAAGCATGGAATTCGCAAGGGTAAATTGAACTGAAGAGGGAAACAATTCAACGCTCCCTCTAGCGAAAGCCGCTTCAATGGTCTATTCAAGAGTCGCCTCAACGCTCTCTCCGGGACCCACGTTCGCCTGTAATCCTTCTTCAACACTCTCTCCAGATCCACCTCAACATTCGCACCAGAAACCACTTTAACATCCTCTCGAGCCATTTCAACACTCAAGCTGCATCAATAATCTGCGCTCTGGTCAAGTTATCTTTGATGTACTCGTTGCTCAACATATGTCTCATCCATCCTTCATGAGGGTCCAGCGAAGCATGAAAAATCTTGAAGTAGATAGGAGAAGGGTTATCTTGTGGAACGGATATTTTCATATAGTTGAAAGGGCGCGGTGAACAACTCATCATCAATGTTCGGCATATCTTTGAAGCTGTCAACACCTCCTGACTTGGCACCAGCATTATACCCAGAAGACATCTCAACAGGAGTTCTTTTCTTCATTCTACAATAAAAGACATGAGTCAGTACTTGTATAAAAACACGTGAGATGTGACAGAACACACATTCACACTGGAGTACACAAGGTTGGTATTGGGTCCAAAAACCGGTATTAATCAAGTTTCAAGTTCGGTGTTGATCAAGTCTCAAGTCTGGTGTTGATCAAGTCTCAAGTCCAGTATTGATCAAGTCACAAGTCCGGTATTGCTCAAGTTTCAAATCTGGTATTGATCAAAGTCACAAGGCTGGTATTCGAATAAAACAGCGCACGCAGCACAGGTCGGTTTTCGGCCGAAACGCATGGTCGACGTTCGATCGGAGCACGCGGCGGGACCCACTTGATGCTAGCCCCCATTGGTCGAAGGCATACGCCTTCCCCAATCAAAGCCCTCTCTCCAGAAGAAGGCGTTTCAGCTCCAACACTTCAACGCTCTCCAGGGCTTGTGAGCTGAGTCGTCTTGGCTTAGTCCATTGCACAGGCCAACACTTGTGATGCACAATCCTTGTGCTTCCAGCCATGATGGCCCTTCAACACCCCTTTGGTTCCTTCCTCACTTGCCTTCAGCTGCACATCAATCTGCTCAAACCCATCAGCTCTGTTGCCATCTCTGCATAATCTAGTCCAGCTATCTCCAACTTAAGTCGCAACCAGCTCATTACCAGCGCAGCTCGAACTCCATCACCTCAAGTTATCACCTCAGTGCAACTTCATTCATTCCATTCCCTGACCTTCTTGCATAGCATTCATACATCCCAGCCAAAAATCACTTGTACCATTCTCTTCTAGGCCTCAATGCTACCAGACCCTCATTCTCCATTTCATCCATCCCAGAACTCATGAATCAGCTCAATAGTTGCGACTCTGCTCCAAATATCACTCCAACTTCCCAGCCATCGCCCGCACCGCGCATAACTAGCTCCTGCACCCTCTAGCTAAGCTGCAACTGCAATACCAACACAATTACCAGCTCATTACTCAACTCATTGGGCCACCTGCAATCTCAGTCACATCCACAGGCACCATTCTCATTCTCCTTTAATGCAGCTCCCTGTTAACCTACAGTACCCATTAATATTCTTTGTAGATCAATTCAATTCCATCATTCAACTGAGCAATGGCACAACTCCATTTCTCAGTCCATCGCCACTGCAGCTGTATCAGTTCATCACCAGAACTGTTCAACCCCGCAGGCCTGAGTACATCATCACTAGCTGTCTTCCTTCCATGGAACTCGGCCCAACACTTCACCAGCCCGGCTCCATTTGTAATCCCATTCAGCTCAAATCCACCAGTGCCTTCATTTCAGCTGCTTCAAACCAAGCACAAACCCAACAGGCACCACTACAACCACAAATTCCAACCATCTCCTGTATCTATCACAGTAGTAGCTCCCTGCAGCAATCTCCATCTTTAAGCACCACAAACTCAACAACATCACCACTGCACTTTTTGTTCATCACCACAGCAGCAGCACATCATCCACCATTTCCTGTTTTTAGTCCCCACTGCACCATCTTAACAATTCCATCCTCTATTACAACTATCACTGTAAAGCGTATGCACTCAGCCTCGAACTCCATTGATTGCAAACAAGTGGCAACATCTCACCGCTTCAGCAGCTATGTCTCCTTATCGCTCCCAGCAACGCACAACCCATCTGGCACCGCAGTCGCGACTCCACCAGTCCCTGCAATTCATGAGCTCAATTATCGCTTCAGTTCAGGTGCAAATGTGCCCTGTTGCTCCATTGCAGCCAACGGCTCTTGCATAACCACATAAGACATCATCCATTCTCAGCTGCCGTCCATCCGCAGCTACACAGCATCACTAACACTGCAACTCCACCAGAACCAGCCTTGCACAGTCTAGGAAACACGCCATTCCGTCACCTGAGTCATGCTCCATCTTTCCTTTCGGCTATCGGATTCCTTGCAGCAAGCTCCAATAACAGCAGCTCATTCACAGGCCCCAGTTCTTTCACTTGCAATAATCTTCTCAGAGATTCAATTCCTTCTGCTTGTCCTTCACATTGAACTCGAATTTCAGATACCCAAATTTCTATGTTCATCATCTCTTCTACCATCAACAACAAATCGAATCCTTCATTTCGTCTTCCTCATATGCAAAACCCATTAACAATTCCTCTTTATCGATCCCTGGCATCAACAACAGCCCATTCTTCGACAGTATCAAAATATCTCTTCTCACCAACAATGAATTTCAAAGCTACATATCCCCTTTTGCATTGTAATTACAACCTCATTTATTTACCACCACACTCTGAATCAGCTTCCAAATATTCATCTCTATGAAACCCTAAATATCAACTTCCCTGACTTCTCCAGATTCTTCAAACATAATCGAATCCCACAACTTCTCATCGATCCATGGTAAGTACAACCAGATTCACGGCATAACACACAGAGACCCATCACCAATTTCTTCTTATCTGCTTGATTTTGAAATCCCACAGATCCCCTTTTAATCTTGTTCTTCATATCAACACCACCAGAATCAAACCCCTTCAACAGCAAATCACCCTCTTCTCGACTGATTCTGAGCAACAGATCCTCGTCCTTCTTAAACTTCATCTCCGTATTGAATTCTCTCATTTATTCATCTCTTAACTCAAACTTCGGTAATGGCCGTCTATCATTTTTCATTTCTCTGAATTTGAGGCTGAGTGGTAGTGAAAGACAAACTAGTTGTCTGAGAAACACCCGACCTAATTAGGTCTGTCTGTACGGACTGGATATTGACATCCAGTGACTTGGATAAGAGCTGCCAAAGTGAGTCTTTAGCCTGTCAGTTTCAGCGAACTGACTGCCTCAACCGTCGGTCGCATTGCACTGACAGCTCATTCCTCGCCTGTGAATTAGTCTTTTCGCCATTTTTGCTCCAAATGAATGATTTCTCCTTCTTTTGCTCCCAATGACTCCATTGCACCTAATAAACTCAAACTCAAACATAAGATACATAATTTACACGAAAACTCGCAAACAAAGCGTAACTACTAGATAGTAAATTAGGTGTTTTAGACACCTATCAGATTCCCCCACACTTAGACCTTGCTAGTCCTCGAGCACATCAAACAAAACAATTCTAAAACATACATACAACTCCGTCTCGCCGAGGATACGGTTATTCTTAGCATGAATAACAGGCCTTTAAACCCCTAGGTGTCCCTAGTGGACGAGTTATAGTCTCCAGAGGGTTTACTAGAGATATACCCACAAAACCTACTTTTCCAACTTACTAGTTCTCCGTAATGATAGCATCCAACGCGCTAAGAAGACATAGAAATTCTGCACACTAGTCATAAGAAGTTAGACACATAAATGAACACAATCTCATCCTTAAAAGTTGAGAAAGAAATAACCATCCCTTATCGAAAGAAATTCGGGTTCGGAGTGATCAAAAGTCTCGACTCTGCCTCACAAGAAAGGGTTTTATGAAGTTGCTCTCAATAATAAATAGCTTTTTATGGGTCACACATGTGTCCAGGTAGGAATGAAGAGAGAATCCTGCGACACGTTGAATGGTAGGAAGGCAAACCTTCCGAATTGTTTTGAAGACCCACATCTTTTATTCATTTTGAAAACCCATTTTTCTGACGATCTCTACGAAAGGAAATCAACCACTTAATGAAGGTGGGAATATGCTTACTTACCTCGTTATCCGTTCGACGTGCAGCTAGCACCACTCTCACACAGCATCCATGGAAACGTCTTCGGTCTTCAATCGGTGTCTTCATCTTCGTCTTCGGTCTTCAACTCTTGATGATAACTCTTGAAATTCGTAGAATCTCGACAATGTAATTCTTTCCTCTAATTCCTTGTCGCTTGAAACTTCATTATAGATATTCCTTCTTCCATTGGCTTTATTGAAAGAATACAAAACTAAAAACGAACTATACAAACCCAAAATATGATACAATGAATTTTTCTTGTCTCTTTTTTTTTTTTCTCTTTTTCTTTTTTTTTTATTTCCTTTTTTTTTTCTTTTTATATATATATATATATATTTTTTTTCATGAGACAAGAAAAATAAATACAAAATAAAAACAAAACAAAATAATAAAAACTATTAACGAACCTAAAAATTTTCTTTTGTCTTTTTTTTTTTTTTTTTTTTATTTTTATTTATTTTTTTAATTTTTTTTTTTTTTTTTTTTTTTTTTTTGAGACAAGAGAAATAAACACAAACTGAACATACAAATAAAAATAAGTACAAATGGCCATGGTGTAAGTATTTTACCGCATGATTCTTTACAACTTGCATGTCTCGATATCATAAACTTCTCGAACTCTCATCCTTGATAATTTTCACTCTTGTACACTAGTCAAAATTCTGCTCCTTGTCTTGTTGCTTTACTTGAATCTGAAATCTGCTCATTTTTGTATTGTTGCTTGTAAACCTTGAACGTCTTCAACTTTCCTTCGAATTTGTGATGCTCCTCTTGTTGATGATGATGGTGTTTCTATGGACCCGTTGGTGTAGAGAGAGATAAGGTGGATGGTGCTAACGCGAACAAGATTACAAGTGGTATGTAAGTTAGCAATTCGATGTCACCATCATGGTTGATAAAAATAGCACTCAAGAGATCAAAATAGTGCTTCTATGGTGGGAGGTTGGGCAGCTCACCATTCTGCCCGGAATTTACGTACGGTGACACACACTCTAAAAGCACATATTTAGACAGGTACAAAGAATTGAAGGTCGGTGCCTCACATTATGTAACTTGGGTAGTCTCCACTATAGGGGATCACTACTCTAATACCGAATTCAGTCTGCACCTTATTTGCAACTGGCATGGTTAAATCCAACTTTAACTCTCATACAAGTAAGAAACCCGATCATGTTCTCTGTCATCTCTAAGTTCAGTCACTCTTATGAGATTCTCGATGTAATCTTAGCGACATGTATACTATGTGACTCTAAACTAACTACAAGTTGGAGTTTTCTTATTCACTAGTTTACACAAAAGTTGAAAATTTTTAAAAATTTACAAAGCAAATGCTTAACCACTCCCCCACACTTAAACTTTACATTGTCCTCAATGTAATTGAATCGCCCAAAGCAAGTCAAGGTGGGAAATTCTAACAAAAAATCAGAAAAAATAAAAAACAAGACACGAAAAAGCTAAAAACAAGACAAGAAATAAATACAAGACAAGAAATACTCATCATTTGGGTTGCCTCCCAATTAGCGCTTGGTTTAAAGTCGTCAGCCCGACTATATCCTTGCAAGAGTCATTCCCCATATACCAATAATCTGAAAAGTTGGGGATCCTTCCATAGAACCTGTTTTGCAAACACTAGCTTCACACAAATATTAGTACAATAAAGAAAAAGTTAAGCTATGAACCGATAAAAGCTTCCCCCACACTTATTCTTGTCCACACTTGGGAGTGTATAAAGAATATAGAAGTCGGGTACCTCCACGGTTTCTTGTTCCAAAACCTGCATAGTATGAGAATCAAGTATCTCTAATGGCGGAAAACGAGAAACAAAGTCATTCAACAATATTCTCGAAGCACATACATTCAAACCAATAAGAGGTAAAGGAGAAGAAACAATAGGCAACGGGTTAGACAAACCTTGCACAATCTCTTGTATTACGGAATCCTCTTCATCCTTGAAAAACTCAAGTGAATTACTCACCTCTTTTATATCATGGTCCTCTATCAAACCTTGCAACCATTCTTCGTCCGTTTCTGCCTTAACCAAAGTTTTGACATAAACATCATCATTACAATCATTTGCAAGCTCAATTGGGTCTTCCATAATAGTGGTCATACCGGTCTCATTCTCAACATACTCCTTTTTGTTGTAAGGCACATACTCTTTTGCGGATCCAATTTTATTATAAGAAACTTTTTTAGAACACTCGAAAATGCATCATCCTCAAGCTCCACCCTTTGAATAGGCTCTTGATCATTATTAAGATCAATGCTTGAGTAATCTACACAAGTGTCGACATATTCCTCTTCGTCTTCATCTTGATCGCAAAAAGACTCCATTGTACACTCCTCGGGGATGTCACCATGAGTTGGTTCAAGCAATGTATCATAATCACCGTCACTATCATAGTCAACATAAGATTGGTCCTCGCTGAATTTAGTGTTGCTAATCTCGAACTCATCCTTTTGAATAGGTGAATGATCATTATTACGATCAAGAGTTGAGTTAACTACACAATTATCAACGAAAGTGCCCAAGGATTGGCCTTTTTCAACATTAGCATCAATCAAATATTCATCACAAACCATATGCACATTAGAATTATCCATATCTTCCTTGCATTGATCAATGCCTCTTCGCAAGCTAGCAATACCTTCACGAAGTTCTTGGAGTTGCTCGTTTGTAGTCTCTTTAGCTTTTTGAAATTCCTCTTGTAAAAAGTTGGAAACTTGATCTATAAAGTTAGAGACTTTTTGTTCACGAACATAAGAATCCTCCCATCCTTGTGGTTGTTCACACACATACCCGCCATAAGGTTGTTGAGGAAAACCATAAGGTTCCATGGAATATTGGTCATAACCAATGAATTGGTTTTGATTATACCCCTGGAATTGGTAGTCGTCATATTGTTGAGATTGTTGAAAACCGTATCCATTCATGTAATATGCTCCTTCCATGAGAAACAAGCACCTGAAATAAAATTCTCAAACCAAGGTTAAAACCCAGAAAATAAGAAAAATAAAACAAAAAATAAAAACAAAACAAAAAAAATAAGAAACCAAAAACAATTGACAACCGCTGCCTCCCCGGCAACGGCGCCAAAATTTGACCGGTTGTCAGCCGACACAAATATATATTACACTTTCTTACTACTCAAAATATATAATGAAGTAAGGGCAAGAAAGGATCGTTCCCACAGAGAGGTCTAGGTTGTCAAATTGTTTCGGTATCTTATAAGTAACACGGGGGATTTTCTGATTGTGTAAATAAAAATAAACAAAAAAAACAAAATAATAAAAAGTAAACACGCAAATCAAGGATGAGAAAGTATTGGTTAAGGATTTCGTTTTCATTCACAAACATGTTTTCTACACAATAATTAGAATTGATATTTTAATCTCAACTTTTATCAAAGGCCCTAGAATACCTTGATCGCAAGAGTATCCCGCTAATCTCCTCTTGTCATCAACAAACACATTAAAAGATGCGAATATGAATTCTATCTAAAGGAACAACCTAACGTGTAAAAGCACTAATCAAGTTTAATTCCCTAGATGCATTAGGTTCTATGAAATCAGGCCAATCAAAGCAATCGAACGTGTAAAAGCACTAATCCGATTTAACAAAGGTTATGGTTCACATATGATCATAAGAATATATCACTACAAACTATAATCATATTTATGCTACTTGCAATCAGGAATTAACAACTATTTCGTATTGAAAACCCTAATCTAGCAATAAAGATGAAAGCAAACTCAATCGATTCGCGACTCAATCAAACAAGCATTCACATTATGTAACAATATTGATGGTGAATCATAAACGATAATATGGAGACAAAACTAATTTATCATATTAAAACCCATATTTGGAAATCCAACTTATTCCATAACCAATAATAAAAACTAGGTACTCATATTCATGGAGTTCATAACAAGAAGAAAGAGAAAAGACTTCATGGTTTCTAAACCCTAGAAAACAAAGTAGAGGTAAAGATTAAGAAAAAGATAAAAGATAATATATCATATTCCCCCCATTAGGTAAAAGTATTCTCTTTTTATATGTTTCTCAATTTCCATAAAGGATACTCCTTCCAATATTAGGTCTTCTAAAAACCCATCTCCAAGTGGTCCACCAAGCCCATGTGTGAGAAAAAACCCATGTAAAATTATGTCCAAAATTCGTCGCCGGAAAACTGGGATTATGGCCGGAAATTGGCCGAAAAAGTGGTCGGAAAACATCTCAGGTGACCGGCAAGTCAACCCGGTCACCGGTCAATGAATCAACTCGGTCAACGATCCAACTCGGCTGGGTCAACTCGGTTAAGCACCGAGTCAGAGTATGAGTCAGAGCCAACCCAGTCAGCACCGAGTCAGAGTGTGAATCAGTCACTGACTGAGCTGAGTCGTCTTGGCTTAGGCCATTGCACAGGCGTACACTTGTGATGCACAATCCTTGTGCTTCCAGCCATGATGGCTCTGCACAACCCCTTTGGTTCCTTCCTCACTTGCCTTCAGCTGCACATCAATCTGCTCAAACCCATCAGCTCTGTTGCCATCTCTCGCATAATCTAGTCCGGCTATCTCCAACTTAAGTCGCAACCACTCATTATTACCGCAGCTCGAACTCCATCACCTCAAGTTATCACCTCGGTGCAACTTCATTCATTCCATTCCCCGACCTTCTTGCATAGCATTCATACATCCCGACCAACAATCACTTGTACCATTCTCTTCTAGGCCTCAATGCTACTGGACCCTCATTCTCCATTTCATCCATCCCGTAACTCATGAATCAGCTCAATAGTTGCGACTCTGCTCCAAATATCACTCCAACTTCCCCACCATCGCCCGCACTGCGCATAACCAGCCTGACCCTCTAGCTAAGCCTCGCAACCGCAATACCAACACAATTACCAGCTCATTACTCAACTCCTTAGGCCACCTGCAATCTCAGTCACATCCACAGGCACCATTCTCATTCTCCTTTAATGCAGCTCCCTGTTAACCTACAGTACCCATTAATCTTCTTTGTAGCTCAATTCAATTCCATCACTCAACTGAGCAATGGCACAGCTCCATTTCTCAGTCCATCGCCACTGCAGCTGCATCAGTTCATCACCAAAACTGTTCAACCCCGCAGGCCTGAGTACATCATCACTAGCTGTCTTCCTTCCATGGAACTCAGTTCCAACAGCTTCACCAGTTCCAGCTCCATTTGTAATCCCATTCAGCTCAAATCCACCAGTGCCTTCATTTCAGCTGCTTCAAACCAAGCACAAACCCAACAGGCACCACTACAACCACAAATTCCAACCATCTCCTGTATCTGTCACAGTAGTAGCTTGTAGGAGCAGAATATCGCGACATCAATACTTCACGGGATTAATAAACGACTACATTGCGAAGGCGTCACAGGAAAGAAATATAAATGACGCAATAGATGACGAAAGCCAGAACGTGAGAAAAGTGTGAAGACTTGGCGAGATTTAGGAGTGTCGCAAGGAAAAATGTTTATAACACTCGCGACACTTCGCGAGTTATTCCCGAAAATAAAGGACAGCTTAGCTGTCATCCACTATGTATTACCCTACATAAAGGGTTGAATTAGTCTGTTGTAGGGAGAGCTCTTTTTGAATTGTTAAGCAAGTCATTAGGAGAGAGAAAATCTAGAGTGATTGTAATTCCTTTAGCTCTGTTCTATCTATCCTTGTAAACATTTCAAGAAGATAATCAATAAAAATATATAGTTATTCATCTTCAAATGGATTAGTAAAGTAAATTCTTGTGAGGGGTGTATTGTGGGATTTCCTGCAATTACATATGCGCTAGAAACAGGGATGATTCTAAAAGATTATAGATGAAGTAGAGAAGTTAAAAAGCAAGGAGTACAATGAAAATATGGAGTACTGTACAATTACAAAAGCAAGGATTAATGAATTTCATGAAAACATTAGAGGAAGAATACATAAACGAGATTTTGAAGGGAAGAAGATTATAGATAAGGAGAAGACATCGTCTTTAAAAGAGTGGGAAAAGCGTAAAATAACATTCACAAAGCAGCGGAAATACCTAAAGAGTGTTTGAGCCATACATCCCCATTGGTGATCACAATAAATGCATGCAAAAATGGAGGAGAACCGGCAAAAGCAGCGGAAGAATGGGCTGTAAATAGAACTTTGGTGGATACAGGGAGTTTAGTGAGCATCATGTTTTGCCATACTTACAAAAAATTAGGATATAAAGATGAAGAAATGATTTCCCCAGCGTATTATATTCATGGCTTTGGTAAATCTATAACGAAACCCAAAGGAGAAGTGAAATTACGGATTCTGCTTGGAGAAATTGAAACAAAGGTGACATTGAGTGTAGTGGATATGGAATCGCCATACTATGTGTTGTTAGGAAGGCCATGGGTACATGCAATCAAGGCTGTAGCGTCAACACTTCATCAGTGTATCAAGTTTCCCATGCCAACTGGAATTGGTGAAATCAGAGGAGATATTGATAAAGGGAGAATATATCATCAAGACGAAGTAAAGCATTATGAAGAACGAGTGAAGAAGCGAAGAGATCGTAAGAAAATGGTAAAAGCAGCTAGAAAAGAAGAAGAATTTAGAATTTACATGATAAGAGCAAAAGAAGGAAAAGGAATACCTAGCGAAATCTCGCAGAATAGGGAAATGAAAGGACCAACACCTATGGGAGAACCGAAAGCTAGCTATATCGCAGCAGAACAAACAAAAGAAGTGAATGTTGGAACTGAAGAAGAACCCAGGATGTTAAAAATTGGAACTAAAATGGAAGTAGATGAAGAAAGAAGAACTATTGATTTGCTGCGAGACTATAAAGATATTTTCGCGTGGGATATGGATGAAATGCCTGGTATAGATCCATCGTGGCTTGTCATAAATTGGAAATTGACAAAAATATAAGGCCATTCAAACAAAGAATTAGAAAGATCGCAACAAACATATCATCCTCAAATAGAAGAAGAATTGCGAGAAAATGCTAGATGCAGGAATCATTAGACAAGCAAAATACCCTGAATGGATAGCAAATATGGTTATAGTCCCAAAGAAGAAGAAAGGGATAAGAATTTGTATAGATTTTACCGATCTAAACAAAGCTTGTCCCAAAGATAGCTTCCGTTACGGATATTCCGCAATTGGTTGAAGCAAAAGAAATAGAAACGAAAGGATATCATCTCTTGATGGATATAAAGGGTACAATCAAATTCCTCTCGCCGAAGAAGATCAAGAACATACTTGCTTTCTTCGCTCCAAGAGGATTATCTTTGTTATACAAAAATGTCGTTTGGTTTGCGAAATGCTGGAGCAACATATCAAAGAATGGTAGAAAAGGTGTTCGCGAGATGGATACACAAAACGCTAGAGGTGTATGTAGATGATATGTTACTCAAAAGTTGTAGTAGCAGGATTTCCCACACTACACCCCTTACTCGATTTTGCTCAATTAATTCCTTGAAAGATGTAAGATCAAGAATATTTATTGATTGAATTCATGAAGTGTTTACACAGGAAAATAGAATTACACTTAGAAGTTAAAACACTCTTAAACTTTCTCTCTCCTAATGACTTGCTCCACAATTCCAAAAAGATCTCTCCTCTTACAGACTCATTTAGCCCTTTATATAGGGTAATACATAGTGGATGACAAACTAAGCTACCCTTTATTTTGGGAATATCCCGCGAAGTGTCGCAGATGCACAAACATTCACTCTCGCGACACTTCTTAACCTCGCCAGTTCTCACGTCTTCTTTATGTTTAGCCTGCCGTTATCCATTGCGTCGTTTATTTTAGCTCTGCGACTCCCTCGCGACGCCGTCGTTTATTAATCCCGCGAACCTTGTACGTTGCGATATTATGATCCTACAAAAGTAAGAAAGCAAAAGACCACATACAGGATCTCGAAAGAAATTTTTGAACAAATGAGACATTTCAACATCAAAGTAAATCCAGAAAAATGCACCTTTGGAGTTGCATCGGAAAATTTTTAGGTTACATCGTATCAAAAGAGGGAATCCAAGTCGACCGGAGAAAGTACAAGCGGTTCGCGATATGCCAAAAGAAAAGATGTTGAAGTTAAATGGGTTACTAGCTTTGCTAGAGAGGTTTATCTCGCGATCATTTGATAAATGCAAACACTTTTTCAACATTCTCAAAAAGGGATCAAAGTTTAGATGGACAGACGAGTGTGAGAAAGCCTTCCAAGGAATAAAGGAACATTTAATGGATATATCAATTTTACAAAAAGAGAACCGGGAGAAGAATTATTAATATATCTTGCGACGACTTCACATGCATTAAGTTGTATTCTGCGAGTGGACGCAGAGGGTAGAAAAACCAATCTACTACATCAGCAAAACTTTCAACGATTATTGTTGATGGTGAATTTTCGTTCAAGGTTAAATTTGTAAAAACCCAGAAAAATTATGCGTTGACATCTTGTAAAAGATAAAGCCATTTATAAGTGTTGGATATTCCCTCACTTAATTCACCATGAATGGAGCATGTGGCAACAATCCCATTCTGTGAATACATGAAATTCCTCCAGGTTGGAGCATGTAGCAACAATCCCTTCCTGTGAATTTCATATCAGCCTTGTATTTCATATCATCCCTTCCTGTGGCATGTAGCAACAATCCCTTCCGCAATTTGCGCTCCTGCTACTGCAAATCTTTTCTTCGTCCTTTCTAGCGCTGATCTTAATCTCCAATCTCCCATCCATTCCCATACTGATAAATGGCTTTCATCAGTCGTGCATACAAAGCTTCTTTTGAAGAAGTTCAATGAAGTTGCTCGAGAAGGGTTTTACTCTATCAACCATTCCTGATCAAGAACCTTCATCTATTCTTTCTGCAAAGTTGTTTTCTGATCATCAATGTGATGATCAAAAGATTATAGTCTCGCTAGGTCAGCTTCTCGCGGGACTTCCCATTCCCTTGTACAATCCTGAGATGCCTTTATTTTATGAAATCTTGGCCCATGAAAAATTTCTCGGGGCTGTTTATCAATTGAGTGGCGATTGCATTCGCCTAATGCTTGAATTCGCGAATCGTGGTCTTTGGCAAAGGATCTTTATACCTGCTACTCTTTGTTAGACACCCGATTTCGCAGACTTGGAAATATTCTTGAGAAGTACACTTTGTAGAGAACTTTTTGAAAACTATTGGTGATAAAGATGGTTAATGCGAAATCTCATTTGGGGCATTCGCACGAAAAAGAAGGATAATGTCCCCGAGGATAAATTGCTCATGCAGATATTGATTGGCACCGGGTAATAATACTACCCTCGCCACTCCAAAGATGAGAAATGGTGGGTTGTACCCTTGATTTTAAATGGTCCTTATATCGCGGGCCCACACGTTCTTCCTGCGAATCTCGCAGGGTATCATCCTTGGGAATTCCAATGGCCTGATAAGGCAAATGAGGTATGTTTCCCATTTTAAATCTTGCCTTTGCAACTTTCTTTTTACATATGTTGAGTTTGTATAATTTCTCAGATCGCCAAATTGAGAAGAAAGTACAAGGATAATCCGTTGGAGAGTACTCTGACCATACTTCGATCGCTTACGAGTGAAGTAAGAAACATTTCCTTTGTTATTTGAAACAATATTGTTGCCTCTGTTTCTTATCTTTAACCGTATGCGAAGGTTTCACCAAGAAGTCAGTAGCCGCGAAGATTAAAAGTACGGGTAAAAGCGTCGTTCGCAAGGGTAAATCTTTGCTCCATTAACTAAGAAGCGAAAGGTCCAATCTTCTTCTCGCCTTAGCTCAAGCTCGAATCTTCGACGAGGATAACCATAACTCGAATCCTTCTCTCGCCAAGAAGGTTCCGTCGACCAGTTCTTCTATGGATCAGTTATCTAGCATCTTCTCAGACTGTTTCCAAGGAATGGGAGATGCTCCCTTAGCTTCTCTTTGCGGTGCTCTCGCAAACGTGTGTAATGCTACTTTGTTAGAGGGCAATAATTCTTTCAATGGAGCCTCTAGAATTGTGTCTCCTGACTTCTTGAATGCACTTGGATCTTTGGTACGTATGCGGTCATATTTCCTGTTAATTTTAAATTTTTAAACATATATTTATTAATGATTTTTCTATTTTCTTTTATAGGTTGGAAGAACTTCTTTTGTAGTCGCCTCAGATCTCGAGAGAAGACGCAACAATCTTAAAAAGAAGAATTCACAATTGAACAAGAAGATTCGAGAATTAGAAATTGAAGCTGCGTCATCTCGCGATAAAGACGAGAGAATTCAAAAGTTAAATACCGAACTTGACTCCCAAAGGGATAGGGTGTCCACTCTTCAGAACGCCAATCAACAACTTTATGGTATAAGATTTTACTTCCTTTTATCATTTCTATTTTATCGGTTGCATATTGCTGCCTAACTTATTACCTTCATGAGATGTATATAATCTCTCCGATGAGGCTATTCTTCTCCATACATTTCCCGAACCTATGGATAACATTTCTCCAATAAAACTAACCTCCTTTCATTAAAGGATCTTCAATCCAAATATCATCCGTAGTAGCAGTGAAATCCCACACTACACCCCTCACTATATTTTGGTTAATTAATCCATTGAAAGTTGCATAATTGAGAATGTTTATTGATTAATTTCATGAGTTCTAACCTATGGATAATGATCTTCTTCTCGCTCACCTCAATCAATCTCTAAGTAGTTCCTCCAATAAAACTAACCTCCTTTCATTAAAGGATCTTCAATCCAAATATCATCTCTTGGAGATCGAACACAGATCTAGTTTAAATTTAACTAATCTATTTATAGAAGTGTTCCTTTGAAGAAAAACGAATGTACCTTGATTATCTAATTTGATCTTTAATTGGAAGAAAAATATCAAGACTTTAAGAAAAGGAAGCTTCGCCAACCCAAGTCTGTTATTCCATTTCCTTCTTTCAAAAATTAGCTATCAATGACCTCATGCCTTTAGATGAGAAGACGCAAGAATGAAGTTCGTTGAGAGAGATGGTTGGATGGAACAATATAATCTCTTAGATAATCTTCACACTTAATTTGATCAAATAAATTACTATTAACTCTTCGCAAGAGAAAGCGAACTATTGATGATCGAAGTAATTATCACGAGAGAGATAAACTTATTGGGTAGAATAACTTTGAGTGTAAAAGCGAAGCAATTCCAAGAACAATGTGTCAATTTAGAAAATCCAACTCTATTTTCGCGAACGAAAATTCCATACTTGTTTCCAATGAAAAGAATTTGCGTTCTCGATTGAAAGGTTTAGTGGGAGATTCATTTGATGATGTCATGGACCGCCTGGGAATAATTTCGCACGTTAATTCAACATCTTTCTTCTCAAAAGGAAGGTAGTCAATTTATTTGGTTTTATTACGAGAGAAAGCTTCGCCTCCACTATTTCCACCCTCGTGTCCGATTATTAATGCGAAGACTTGATTATATGTCTCATTGTAAGGACATTGATAGTAAGAATCGTCAAAAGGCATTACTACGCCGTTCCCTCTAAAGGCGGAAGTTCTTGTGAATAACAAACTATTCACGCCGCTCCTAGGTGTTGATGTGAAGACGATAAAATTGATGTAGAGAATTAACTTGTTTGATAACTCTTGCTACAACTATCTGCTTGTTTTGAAAGAATCCTCTTATTTTCTTCTTCTTATTTATAACTATAATCTCTTCGTTTATCATTTTGGTAGTCTTTATTTTATCTCTTCTTGTGGCGACAAGATGCCTTTACATTTTCATGCAATGGCTCATTGACCTTGCCTTATCAATTTTGTGTGGTCTTCCGAGTTAGACCTCCCTAATTAGAGGTCTTCCTGGCCACCTTTTATGGCGACAAAATGTACATTTGCATGTAAAGACCCATTGATCTTGTCTTATCATTTTTCAAGTATTTTTGCCTCTCATAGGATGTTTTAGTTCAATATGACAGGCCTAGATATCTTGCGAACATAAAGTCCCATTCCGTGCGACGAAATCGCAGACGTCCGTACACTTTCGTGTAAAGACCATTGATCTCGCCTTACCCTCGTTAGTATTATTGCCTCCGCAGGGATCATTGCACAAATATGACAAGCCTAAGTCTCCTTGAAAACAAAGCCTCATGACATTTGCGTCTGCTTTTGACACCCCCCTAATGGAGAGCGTCGCCCTTATCATCTCCCCAGGTTGCCCCTTCAAGGAGGCGAAACATCGGCCATACAAGACTAGCTCCTCCCATCCGGTCTTAACAACAACTGCTTGTTTTCGCAGCCTCTTATCCCTTATACCTATATGGTTTATGGTTAACCCTAAGTGGAGTTTTCTTGGCGAGTGAAAAGACATGCCAAGACTTGCCAAGAATGGCCAGGGTAGTTCATCCATCCGGGCACTCTCAACTGTACCTCGGCGCCTTGTGCATCCACCGACTCCTTGGAAGAGACCTCGGTCGCCCAACCAGGTATAACCTACATATATAGTTGGGAATCCAAGGTATCTCCCCAGGATAGGCTTTCATGGGCCCTAATTTTGCATGACCCAGTTTTGTGAGGTGTAACCTTCCACCCGAGCCATGTTAAGAGATACCCCCTTATATGACGCACTTTAGGTCTTACATTTGCCTCTTACGAAATATAATTCGCGAACTAGGGTGTACGCCATAAAGGTTCGTCCCATTCATTCATTCTTTTTAGTCAATCATTCTTCATCATTTGCTCTGTAGATATTCGATTCATTCATTTAATCATTCCTTATCTCTTGTTGTTTTGTTAAGCTATTCATGACTTTTCTTATTCTTATCGCGATCTCTCGGATTCTCCCCGCATTTTATTGAATGTCGCAAATAGGCTAAGAAGTACTTCATCTTAATTCATTTTGTCATCTTTCGTTATCACGGATAATATTTCTTTAGATATAACCTATTCCATGGTCTATCCAATTTTGCCCCACATCTCTTCCTTCGGGGTCCATCAATCTATATGCCCTTTATGAACTTTGATGATATAAGGTCCATCCCATTTTCTTGCCGCTTTGCTCCGTTTTCACGTTGATATATTGGGGTTTCTCGCCAACACCAAGTCGGTCGGAACTCACGTATTTTTACACGCTTGTTATATTCTCTAGCTAGTCTTCGCCGATAATTCTCCATGTGTCGCAAGGCTTTTTCGTTTTCTTCCAATTCATCCAACTTGATTAGAATATTGCCGCGCTAAGATTTTTCTCCTGACCCTCTTTTTTGGTTGTCGGAATCACGACGTTGGGAGTACTTGCTTCAACTCCATAAGTTAGGCAAAAAGGGGACATTCCGTGGCTTCTCTTCTAGTTGTATTATAGGCCCATACCGCATTGGGTACTTGTTCGCACCATCCTTTGTTGTGTCCTTCCAATTTTTTTCTTCAATATATCGGCAATTGTTTTGTTTGTTGCCTCCGCTTGGCCATTAGCTTGTGGATATAATGGAGTCGATTTTCCACATCTTATCGAAATGCATTGAGCAAGAACTCTATATTTTGCCCCTCAAATCGTTTCCCATTATCGATACCGGGGATCCCAAATCGCATATGATATTTTCGAATATGAAAGTAAAAACATCCTTATCACGAATGTGCTGGACCGCTTTCACCTCTGCCCATTTTGTGAAATAATCCGTGCGACAATTAGGTATCTCCTTTGTCAGTTCTGGTAAAAATGGTCCCACAATATCTAAACCCCATTTTCCAAAAGGCCACACACTTTTGAAGAATTTAACCGTGCTCCTGGTGCATGTATCTTCTTCCGTGTCTTTGACAATCTTTGTCCGGCTATTGCTCGCATCCTCATGCATATATGGCCAATATCCTTGCATCTTTGCTTTATATGCCAAAGATCTTCCGCCGCTATGATTTCCTAGATTCCACTATGCAAAGCATCTTCAATATGGTTTCTCCTTCTTTCCTTGTTAGGCATCGAGCGAAGGTCCATCAAAAGAACGCCGATAAAGCACGCCATCTCGCAATTCATAATTTGTTGCTAGAAGCTCTTTAACTTGTGTGCTTCCAATCTATTTCTTGTACCTACGCTTTCATTAAGCACGCGTGAAGTTCTACTCTCCAATCTTCCTCGCAGCCTTGCATCTCATCTACCACCATCATTATATCTCGCTTCTTGTTCCTCTTCTTTATTAAGCGATCGTATTTTGATATTCCTCGCAGTCATCATACTTGATATAAAGGCAAAAGCGTCTCAGTCTGTTATCTCTTCTTGATATGTGCCTCCATTTTATTTTAAAATTGTCTGGCCGACAACACTTTCACAAGCTTCCGTATTTGCAGGGATGGATCATTTGTAGCATACTTTTTCGTTATCCGACGAATTGCCACCGCGAGTCGCTGGTAATTCTCACACTCTCCATTTCATTTATTGCAAATCGTAAAGCATGTATTATGGCTTCGTATTCGTTTCATTATTGGTAGACTCAAATTCCAATCTAAAAGCAAAGCTAACTTATTGCCTTCCCCGGCGAAATCATAACAATTCCCACTCCTTTACCTTCTCCATTTGATGATCCATCCACTAATATTTCCCACCGGTTTGCTTTCGATTTCTTCATCTTCCTCCAAGGGAAATTCCGCTTAAAGTCCGCGAAATCAGTGACTTGTTGAAGATAATATTTCATATTTGAGTTTGCAATGACTTATTTGAGCATTCCATCTTTCGATTCTTCCCGATCTTTTTGAATTTTTCATTACCGACTCAATTGGTACCTTTGTTACCACCCTAACAAGGTATGTGCTGAAAATATATGCGAAGTTTAAATGACGCATAGATAAGATTAATTTTTCAATCTTTGAATAATTTCTTTGCGGCATTAAAAGTTTTATCGATATAATAGATTGGTTTCTCTACTCTGTCGTCCGGTCGCAATAAACCGCACTTAAGGCGTGCAGTAGTCGCGAGATATATTAATAATTCCTCCCCTGTGTTCTCGCTTCGCATAATGGATATATCCATTAAATGCTCTTTAATTCCTTGTAAAGCCCTTTCACATTCTTCTCCATACATTTCCATGAGATGAACTTCCTAGTGATGCTAACAATCCATTTGTTTTTGATAATGATCTTCTTCTCAACGTGTATTCCTTCCTTTGATACAATGTAACCACCTCAATCAATTTCTCTAAGCCTTCTTACTTTTACTAGCATGTTCCTCCAATAAAACTAACCTCCTTTCATTAAAGGATCTTCAGGCTTTATTTAAATGAAATCAAAATATCATCTCCATTCGGGATATTTTGCTTGTCTAATGAGATCGAACTAATTCTTTGCTTGAATGGCTTTACATTTTTATCAATTTCCAACTTGTGACAAGCTACCGAGTTTAAATTTAACTAATCGCTCCCATGTTAGTTCCAATCTTTAGCATCTTGGGTTCTTCCTTAGTTCCAATATTCACCTTGATTGGCCGTTTCTCCCATAGGGGTTGGTCCTTTCTGCCCTTCGCGGGATTATTTTCTTCTCCCGAAGAATATCAAGACTTGATCGATTAAAACTCCATTCATTACCCATGTTTTCCACAAATCTCTTCTTGGTGTGCAAGTTGAACGATCTCGTTTGTGATGAACTCCTTCATCATATCTTTTCTCCCGCTTCATCCGATCTAAGATCATTTTCTTGATCTAAACAACTTTAATTGATTTTCTTTCCTAAACCAACAAGATTAGGGTTTCTAAGCGCATATGTAGTAGCGAAGAAATCCCACACTACACCTCACTATAGAAAAGATTAATTTCATGAGCAAGTTCTAAAAGTTCTCTTCTCATTATTAATAGTGATGATGAATCTCGTTATTCGGGCTGACATCGTTGTTTATTAAAGGTTTTAGATAATGCGAGAAGAATATCAAGACTTTAAGGAAGAAAATTAGTGAATAACCTAGGTGTTGATGTTAGTCTTCATTGCGAAGGTTTTAGATAATGCCAGGGAATAACTTAGGTGTTACTTCCTTGATTAAAGATATGATATCTAATAGAGAAGGTTACTTATTATACCTTATTGCTTCTTACTTCGTAGTATTGCTTGTAAATTGTTAACTTGTTGTTTCTTATTTGCGAGAATCCGAGAAGAGGCTTCGAGGTTAGAATTAGAGAGCTTGAATCGAAAAAGAACAACTCGCCAGAATTTTCCAGCGAGAATTGAAGAACTCGAAACCGAAAAAGAACAACTCGCAAAGAATCTCTCCTTCGCGAGAATAGATATTCCAAGTTGAAGAAACAATTTAACGACAAAGTGGAGAACTTTAGTAATGATCTTTGTTCGTTTTTCGCAATGGAGGCATGGAGTATGTTTGTAAGGACCACAATATCCTCTCGCATTCATATCCCCGTCTTCTTGAAAAGGTTCCCGAGAATCTCGCTGTCTCGAGACGTTTCGATAGCGAGGTTGGCGAAGAAGAAAATTCTGGCGATGAGAATAATCGATGAAGAATCGGATGAAGAAGAAGAATCACCAAAGAGATAACTCTTTTTGTTTTCTTTCTCCGCTTGTAATATCTCGTACATTTCGTATCCTTATTATAGTGTATTTCTTGGATTGTTCCCCCCTGAATTCAATCTTCACTCCCCCTTTTTGGTAGTTCTTCCTTATAATATAATTGGCTAACATTATTGATGTATAACTCTTTCATCGAGAAGATGAATAACAATATTTCATCTTTTCCTTCCCCTACTTGCCTCGTTATTTATCTTCAGATGGAAGATTTTAGTTGTCATCATATATGTTGTTGGATAATTATTTTATTGTTATTGAAATATATCGTTGCGACGAGGTCGCGGGGTTTCCTTATTATCTCGCCTTATCATTTCGGTAGTCTTTATTTTATCTCTTCTTGTTGCGACAAGGTCGCAAGCCGCCTTTACACTTTCATGCAATGGCCCATTGACCTTGCCTTATCATTTTTGTGTGGTCTTCCAAGTCAGACCTCCCTAATTAGAGGTCTTCCCCTGCCACCTTTCATCGTGACAAAATCGCGGGGACGTCTTTACACTTGCATGTAAAGACCCATTGATCTTGTCTTATCATTTTCCAAGTATTTTTGCCTCTGCTCAGGATGTTTTAGTTGCGACAATATGACAGGCCTAGATATCCTTGCGAACATAAAGCCCCATGACATTGCCGTCTTGCGACGAAATCGCAGACGTCCGTACACTTTCGTGTAAAGACCCATTGATCTCGCCTTACCTTCGCGTTAGTATTATTTCCTCTCAGGATAATTGCACAAATATGACAAGCCTAAATTCTCTTGCGAAAACATAGCCTCATGACATTTTGCGTCTGTTTTGATACTCCCCCTAATGGAGAGCATCGCCCTTATCATCTCCCCGGTTGCCCCTTCAAGGAGGCGAAACATCGGCCATACAAGACTAGCTCCTCCCATCCGGTCTTAACAACAACCAGTTGTTTTCGCAGCCTCTTATCCCTTATACCTATAGGGTTTATGGTTACAAGGCTGCACCCTAAGTGGAGTTTTCTTCGGGCGAGTGCAACATATGCCAAGACTTGCCAAGAATGGCCAGGGTAGGTTCATCCATCCGGGCACTCTGGCTCAACCGTGTACCCCGGCGCCTTGAGCATACACTGACTCCTAAGAAGAGACCCTCGGTCGCCCAACCAGGGTATAACCTACATATATAGTTGGGAATCCAAGGTACCTCCTCCGGATAGGCTTTCATGGGCCCCAAATTTCCATGACTCAGGCTTCAGGAGCGGTGTAACCTTCCCCCTGAGCCATGTCGAGAGATACCCCCTTATATGACGCACTTTAGGTCTTACATTTGCCTCTTACGAAATGTTATTCGCGAACTAGGGTGTACGCCATAAAGGTTCGTCCCATTCTTTTACTCATTCATATTTGTTAAATCATTCAATCATTCATGTTTCATTATTTGTGATACTTGTTTGCGAAGTATTCGCACAATTCTCGTATTTTCATTTTTCTTTCTTAACCTGAATTCCCATATACTCTTGTCTGAGATTCTCGCACATCATTACTTCAATTGCTACTTTTTCTCCTGTTTTTGTTGATTATTCACTTCTTATGCCTTTTGTTCCTCATATCCTTTGCTTCTTTATTACCATAATATTCGCTTTGTCTCTAGGCATTCACCTCATGCGAGGTATGTTCAGTCCTTACTTCTATGGCATCCACCATCAATTTCTCCTTTCTCTGCTCATCTCTCACATGTTGTTTCCAACCTTTTCTTTTGTCATTTCTTTCTTCGCAGCTTTCTACATCTACTTCATGACATTGTTGCGACTCCTTCCAATCTCCCTGTATAATACCAATGCCATTTGGATGTGGAAATTTTATACATTGATGATATGTTGACGCGACTCCCAAAATCTCATGAAGCCATGGCCTCCCAATCAGCGCATTGTATGGAGATTCCACGTCAACCACACAGAATAAAATATCAGTTGATAATCCTTGTAGAGGTATTCCCATGCGAACCTCTCCCTTTGGTTTGTTTGCAGTGCCATTAAAGCCATATATCTTGTATGTTGAGGGGATCAAATCTTCATCTTTTCCTCCCATCGTCTTGTAAGTATGGTAGAAGAGAATATTCACCGAACTTCGGTGTCGATTAAGATTCGGTTGATCGCCCAACAAGCTTCTGCCTCATCATCTTCTCCATCAACTGGTTTCGGGTTAATCTCTAGTTTCACAACCAACGGGCTATCATGTGTTTCTCTTCCTTTTGGCACTTCATCTGCAGAGAAAGAAATGGTCTTCAGCTGCCACTTTTCTAACTGCGTCGTTCTCGCTGTGCTCATTATTTCTTTATCATTAGCATCTCTCGCAAAGACTCTACGAGCACGTTGTCATGAAAATCTTCGATTGTGCGATAAGAGTGGACGATAGAGTTGCAATTCAAATTTTTAGCTTTTGTTCCAACTTCTATAACAAATGTTTCCTTTCCTTTCGCCGACATCGTTCGTGCATCTCGGTGGTGGTGGTAATGTCCGGCCTGTTTCTTCTCCCTTTAGAAAGTGATTTAGCTTCCCGATCAATCATCCTAAGAATAATTCTCTTTATGTTTCTACAATCATTTGTTTGATGTCCATGGAAACGATGATAAGAACAAAATTCATGACTTCTATCGCTTTGGCGGTGGTTCCATTCCACGTTCCAAGGTCTTTGGTACATTTTCCATCACAAGTATAGCTTCCTGGATCTTTTCCACACTAGCATTCGGTGGAGGCATCTTAATTGGTTCCCATATTATTCTGCGACTTCTACGCCCTCCATGATTATATTGCCTTCGTCCACCGTAAGTTTCTTGCACATGATCTAGCCTTTGAATCTTATTATTCTTCACATTACGGTTGTAATAGTTCCTTTCTTGTTCAAACTCCTCCTGGTCATGACTTCCCATAGCTACTATCTTATTTGTCCCTCATCAGCCTTCCCCGCTTGCTTTGTCCTTGCGAAGTGCTCGCCACCGTATTTATGAATTGAGGTAACAAGCTTGCGTTCGCAGCATTCGAATTTGTGTTCGCGACCGGATAAGAATTCATTTCATTCTGTCTTTCTTCTAAGGCGATATATTCTTCTTGTAACTCTCGCAGTTCTGCCATCGTGATTGTATTTTTGATTCTAAAAATTTGAATGTATAACAAGTTAGTCGCGAAAAGAGCATTCACAAATGAGAGGATGAGATATCTTTCCTCAACCCGTCCTGCCATTTCGCTACACATGGTTCTCCATCTTATTGTCAATTGCCTTAAGCTCTCGCCAACCCTTTGTTTCAACCCGAATACATCTTCAATACCTGGTCGTGAAGAGTTGTTACTTATGTATGCTCCCAGGAATGTGGCTTGTAAATGATTGAATGATGTGATTGTGTTCCTTGGTAGACCCTCAAACCATTTTAGTGCTTCTCCAATTAGGCTTGATGCGAAATATTTGCATAGTATAGCATCATGGTTCTCCCACTGCAGCATACACCTCATATAAGCCTTGATATGTTGTACCGCACAGGTTGTTCCATCAAAGATGTTGGTTAATGCAGGTAGATTGCACTTAGGAGGTATTCCTCCCATCTGTACTTCTAGCGTGAAAGGATTCTTCGCAGCCTCTGCGATGGCTTCGTCCAATTGTTTCCTTCCTCCTTCCCTTCTATTGTTCAGCAATCCTCTCATTTCAGCCAGTTCTCTTAAGATTTGTTCATTTGCCTCGAATTTGATTCTCTTGGTCTTTTTAGCTCGCTTCTCTCTTTCTTCGCTCGTGCCTGTTTTGACCTTCCTGCTCGTTATTTTCTCCTCTTCTTTCTCTGCGACGCTCTTCTTCGTTTCTTTCGTCAATTCGCACGCCATTATATCGGTTGTTCTCTCCTCTTGGCTGTCTCTCAGCTCTCATCTGCACCCTCTCATATTCTTCATTAATATTTCTATTGGTACGATTTTGTTCCCTTCTTCTTTCGCGGTTGTCATGGTTATTCGTCGGATTGCTTCTTCCATCTCTTGATTTTCCATTTTGCTCTTATCCTTTCTCTCTCGCGAGCCAGCCGCGCTTGTTCAATGTAGTGTCTCTCAATGTCATCCTCGATTTCTCGGTTTCTTCTCAATTCTTCTCTCCGTGCAAGATTATTCTCCCTTCGACAATGGTTGGGTCATTCGGTTCTTGGAGTTGCATGTTTCCTTGATTTTCCCTATTCCGCTCATTTTGAAGATTTTCAGGTTGAGGAATATAACGATCTTCTATTTCCCCTCTTCTCTCGCCATGCTCTATATTCGGATTTTGTGTTTCTTCCTCGGTACTCTCTGTTGGTAAAACTCTCCTTCTTTCTTCCCTATTCGATCTTGAACTTGATCTCACGCTACTTCTAGATCTCCTATTTTGCAACCTCATATTTTCCATCCTCAATTCATGATTCTGTCTTGTCAAGTTTGCTCGTTCTTCTGCCTCTAACCGTCTCTCTTCGTGTATTGTTTGTCTCAATCTTTCTAATGGCTGCGATTTCTTCGTTTTCTCCATTCATTCCTTGCTCTCCTTGTCCATTGTTCACCGGCCTGCTTTGCTCCTCTTCTCTCTCGTCTTCAGAATCAGACCTCCAAGTATGTACACTTACTCTATCATAATCCACAGCCGCGTTTGCTACTGGGGAGGTCGGCGGTTGGTTTTGATCTTCTCCATCGTTTCTCATATTCATCCTTGACGATTCTCTGTTTCATTCCTCCTTTCTCCAAACAAGTCTCCCACTTCTTCTTACAATCGTTGGTTGCCCTTGTACATTTCTTCTTCTAGCCATTTTTCTTTTCCAATGAATTCTTGAGTATCTTCTCCAAATCTTTTCTCTGTTAATCCAAATTCCTTCCAATTTCTACGTCAATCTCTGCTCTCTCCCTGTTTCTAGCGCATATGTAGTAGCAGGATTTCCCACACTACACCCCTTACTCGATTTTGCTCAATTAATTCCTTGAAAGATGTAAGATCAAGAATATTTATTGATTGAATTCATGAAGTGTTTACACATGAAAATAGAATTACACTTAGAAGTTAAAACACTCTTAAACTTTCTCTCTCCTAATGACTTGCTCCACAATTCCAAAAAGATCTCTCCTCTTACAGACTCATTTAGCCCTTTATATAGGGTAATACATAGTGGATGACAGCTAAGCTACCCTTTATTTTCGGGAATATCCCGCGAAGTGTCGCAGATGCACAAACATTCACTCTCGCGACACTTCTTAACCCTCGCCAGTTCTCACGTCTTCTTTATGTTTAGCCTGTCGTTATCCATTGCGTCGTTTATTTTAGCTCTCTGCGACTCCCTCGCGACGCCGTCGTTTATTAATCCCGCGAACCTTGTACGTTGCGATATTATGATCCTACAAAAGTAAGAAAGCAAAAGACCACATACAGGATCTGAAAGAAATTTTTGAACAAATGAGACATTTCAACATCAAAGTAAATCCAGAAAAATGCACCTTTGGAGTTGCATCGGGAAAATTTTTAGGTTACATCGTATCAAAAGAGGGAATCCAAGTCGACCCGGAGAAAGTACAAGCAGTTCGCGATATGCCAACGCCTGCGACAGTAAAAGATGTTCAGAAGTTAAATGGGTTACTAGCTTTGCTAGAGAGGTTTATCTCGCGATCATTTGATAAATGCAAACACTTTTTCAACATTCTCAAAAAGGGATCAAAGTTTAGATGGACAGACGAGTGTGAGAAAGCCTTCCAAGGAATAAAGGAACATTTAATGGATATATCAATTTTACAAAAAGCAGAACCAGGAGAAGAATTATTAATATATCTTGCGACGACTTCACATGCATTAAGTGCAGTATTGCTGCGAGTGGACGCAGGGGTAGAAAAACCAATCTACTACATCAGCAAAACTTTCAACGCCGCTGTTGATGGTGAATTTTCGTTCAAGGTTAAATTTGTAAAAACCAGAAAAATTATGCGTTGACATCTTGTAAAAGATAAAGCCATTTATAAGTGTTGGATATTCCCTCACTTAATTCACCATGAATGGAGCATGTGGCAACAATCCCATTCTGTGAATACATGAAATTCCTCCAGGTTGGAGCATGTAGCAACAATCCCTTCCTGTGAATTTCATATCGGCCTTGTATTCCAGTACTCATTATCAGTGTGGCATGACGACTGAGTGTTACTCTTATAGAGTATCACGAACCTCCAAGCATTATAATGAATCATTATCAGTGTGGCATGACGACTGAGTGTTACTCTTATAGAGTAACACGAACCTCCAAGCACTATAATGAAACCATGTATGAAAATACCCGTACAGCCGACTCTCGGTGTGTTATACTAGCCCGAGCCCTCTCGGTGTGTTATACTAGCCCGATTGAGCCTCTCGGTGTGTTATATTAGCCCGATTGAGCATCGGACTTGATTTGTATCGATCCGGATATGATCGATCGCAGATCATCCAACTCCATAAGCATGATTGTATGACCACGAGATCAATTCCATCACCCCAAGCATGGTATGGAATACCCACAGCCTTAGCTTGCCAAAAGAAAACCGTTCATACCAAGCATTATGACGGAAAACCCTAAATTAGGGTTTGCGGCATATTACATGTGCCGCAAAACAGTCTCATCCATCCATCCATCTTCGCAGGTGCAGACGAAAGGTGTAGATGTAGACTCAAAGGGCCCAGAGCATGTCAACACGATCACCGTGGGACCGCCCACGTACTTGACCAATCGGTCAAGACCTACAATGTTTGGCCGTGACAAAATCGTCACCCAAACAAGAGGTGGCGCACGGCTTTGAAAGCCAAATTAGGGTTTCAAGCCATCACGCGCGTCTATCTTCTCGGCATGAATGGAGGGTCCCAGATTAAATTAAGCAGGTCCGGTCATACCAGCATGACCACCGTGGGCCCATCTACCTCCTCATGCGGTCGGCCAAGGCATATCATGCCCGGCTAATCCAAAACGCCCGCCCAAACATGCGTGGTTACACTTCCCGAATTGCAAACTAATCTCGACCGCTCAACTTCACCGGATGATTTGAGTGGCTTAGATCACGTTTTCATGGGATAGTCAGGTATAGGCGTGAACACCAGCCTACCACCTACATGTTGGAGTGATCGACCAAGACCGACCAAGATTGGTCGTCTCGAAACGCATGCAGGAATGTCATGCGGTTTCCAACTCCTTTGCGGCAAGGATTTCTGCCGCAAACCGATCTCAACCGCTCCTCTTTGCCGGTCAAATTGAGTGGCCTAGATCGCACCTTCATGGGACGGTGAGACATGGCCGTGTACACCGGCATGCCATCAACATGCACGACCGGTCGGTCCTCTCCAAAATTCTTCCCATGCTTGGTTTCGACCAAGCTGAAGAGTCATGCTTGCGCTCCTCTTCAAAAACCCTAATATTCATTAACGGTCGCAGATGAGTGTCTCAAAGATCATCTCATCCGTCCAACTTCACCAGCTTGGTTATATGTAGTTGCGGGATTTCCCACACTACACCCCTTACTCAATTTCGTAGATCTAAATCTTATTAATCACCTAAATCTCAAAATATAAGTGCTAGAAATTTAAATAGACACATAAGATTTTTTACGTGGTTCGATCAATGTGATCTACATCCACGATTCTTCACTATGATTGTTGAGGTTACATTAGTATTACATTTAGAATCTCCATTAATGGATATTTTCTAGAGCTCTAGATCTAATTATTTGGGGAAGAAGATGATAAAGAAAAATAATATCTCTCTCCTAAAAATATCTCTCTCCTCTTAAAAGTGTTCTCCTCCAAAATTATTCCTCTCCTTTCTCTCTCCTGCTCTCCTCTTTATATAGGTGTTTACATAATGGATGACAGCTCACATACAGCTCATATTCTCGCGAGCCCTTTAATGATTTCGCAGGCTCTTGCTACCTTCTCTCGAGACATTCTCGCGAGTCTTGCTACCTTCTCTCGAGACACTCTCGCGAGTCTTGCTACCTTCTCTCGAGACACTCTCGCGAGTCTTGCTACCTTCTCTCGAGACACTCTCGCGAGTTAAGAAAATAATTGAATCTCGCACGCTAAGAGAATATGTTGTGCGATATTTGAATCCTACATCTTGCCTCTTTTTCCTTGAATATTGCTTGAAGAGCGATCTTTAAGGAAAAATCCGTTGTCGTAGTAATCTTTGATCTTTGTTGATGAAGGAACGAGCGAAAGAATACTGGACTTGAAAAGTACGTACTTGCCTCTATTCTTTTGCGAAGTTCCGAAGTTTTGCGAAGTGAATAAGAAGTATTATCTCTTGAAGTATGCGAAGTATGAAGTATCCTTGAAGAAGCATAAGAAGTACTTAATCCTCTAAATATAAAAAGTATTGCGAATCCATCATGCGAAATTCTCGCTCCATGTTGTTTGCCTCATGCTATGCTCTATTCTTTCGCGAAGTTCTGAAACTTTACGAAGTGGATAAGAAATATTAATCCTTGAAGTATAAGAAGTATTGCCTCTGTTCATGCGAAGTCATTATTCCATTTTTGGTGAGGATTCTTGTTGTTCATTGGTAAACATCTTCTTTGGAAATGATTCTTGCCGAGAAAATAAAGAACATAAAATGTTTTTTCGGTAATCCATTGTTGCCTCTGTTCTTTATCTACGAAGGTAGAATCGTTGAAAAAGTGTTGAATGAGTGAGTTATTTCTTCATTCTTATCTTTCCTCTATCTCCTGCGTTGTGCTCATGCGATAGTATAATCTCTTCATTGCTTTACGTTGAATTTTATCATTGCGACAAGATCGCAGGATGTCTTTACATTTTCACGTAATGACCCATTGATCTTGCCTTATCATCTTTGTGTGGTCTTCCAAGTTAGACCTCCCTAATTAGAGGTCTTCCCCCGCCACCTTTTCATCGCGACAAAATCGCAGGACGTCTTTACACTTGCATGTAAAGACCCATTGATCTTGCCTTATCATTTTCCAAGTATTTTTGCCTCTCATAGGATGTTTTAGTTGCGACAATATGACAGGCCTAGATATCCTTGCGAACATAAAGCCCCATGACATTGCCGTCTTGCGACGAAATCGTAGGACGTCCGTACACTTTCGTGTAAAGACCCATTGATCTCGTCTTACCCTCGCGTTAGTATTATTGCCTCTGCAGGATCATTGCACAAATATGACAAGCCTAAGTCTCCTTGCGAAAACAAAGCCTCATGACATTTGCGTCTTTTTTGGCACTTCCCTAATGGAGAGTGCCGCCCTTATCTTCTCCCTGGTTGCCCCCTTCAAGGAGGCGAAACATCGGCCATACAAGACTAGCTCCTCCCATCCGGTCTTAACAACAACCAGTTGTTTTCGCAGCCTCTTATCCCTTATACCTATAGGGTTTATGGTTACGAGACTGCACCTAAGTGGAGTTTTCTTCGAGCGAGTGCAACATATGCCAAGACTTGCCAAGAATGGCCAGGTAGGTTCATCCATCCCGGGCACTCGGCTCAACCGTGTACCTCGGCGCCTTGAGCATACACTGACTCCTTGGAAGAGACCCTCGGTCGCCCAACCAGGGTATAACCTTATATATATAGTTGGGAATCCAAGGTACCTCTTCCGGATAGGCTTTCATGGGCCCCAAATTTCCATGACTCAGGCTTCAGGAGCGGTGTAACCTTCCCCCTGAGCCATGTCGAGAGATACCCCCTATATGACGCACTTTAGGTCTTACATTTGCCTCTTACGAAATGTTATTCGCGAACTAGGGTGTACGCCATAAAGGTTCGTCCCATTCTGGTTATTTTATTGATTCTTCTTCATATGCAATAGGTACCCCCTACTATGATGCACTTTAGGTACTTTTGCCTCTTGCGAACTTCTGATTTCGTCATAGTAGGTTTGCCTCTATCTGATTATTTTGTTGATTCTTCTGTATATAAGCTCTTTTGTAATTTCGCTGATCTTTGATGATTTCTTGTCATTTTTTGTTCGAAATTTTCACATGTTTTCATTCTTTCATTCATTCTTCCATTCTCATATCATTTGCGGTTTGCTGCTGTTGTTGTCTCTTGCGAAGTATATGATTTGCTTGTGAAGCTATCATCTTCTTGCATATTCTCGCACCACACCGACTGTTCTAACCCTTTCTTGCGAAAATAATTTGCGAGATAATCATCAACTTTCTTCTTTTTCTCGCAAAAAATACAAAAAAATTTCTGCGAGGAGGGAGATTCGAACCCAAGTCTTCTAGTTTGCATACTCCTTCTCTGACCATTTGGGCTACTTGTTGTTTGCAAAAGAAAGGTATAGTTCTGATATATTGCTCCATTTCTTCGCCCCTTGAAGTTGAAAAATGAGTAGATAGGAAAAATATGCTTAGCGAGGATTCGAACCCGCGATCTCGAACTTCTTATCCGTGCTTTCTTGACCATCCGTACTAGTTTCTATTTTGCGAAATAATGTGATCACATTGTTCATTTAATGTGATCTTTTGGTCTAGCATTTAGAGTAGAAACATACAAAAAATCTGCGATAGTTGGGATTCGACCGTGCGACCTCAAGCTTGTTGACTTCGCAGATAACCATCTCTGCTGGCTGCTGTTTTGTGAAAGTAACGTAAGCTTTTTGTAAGTTATTCTCTTGTAATCACTTTTTGCATATCTCTCACAGTATGTTATTTTCTTCGTCTTCATCCCTCCAACTGGTGTGTTTTGAATCCTTTCTTAACTGAGTGTACTGAGACTCCCTTACTGCTTGTAGTTTGATTATTGGATTTTTTAAGCTTTCCTTCATTAATGCTAGTATTTGGTATGTGATGCTCTATCGAAATTCCGGAATCATGGTTCATTGAGTCTTTCGATGTTCATAGTTTGTTCTTTTGCTCTTTGTATACCTTGAACTCTGATTACTTGTATATATGTCTTTGAAGTGTATTCCTTAGCCTCTGATTTGATATTCTTTACTTCACATGATGTCTTCTCATTACTTTTTCTATACACTTATTTCCTAGTTTATACACTCGCAGGAGGACTTTATGCTTGATCCCACAATCTTCCTTTCATTCATTTGTCTTGAATGAAAAGGTAGGCTTGGTCTTCATTTTGGCTTGGTCTTATTTGCTGCGGTCACTTCGCTGGAAACAAGAGCTGCTGGTGTGGTTTAATTCTCATATCTTATCATTTTGTTCTCGTAATTTGCATAAACTTTCTGTTCGTCTTTTCTTCTTCAGTTGATTGGTAGATCATTTCGGCTTCTTATTTCTTCGCAGCTGCACAATTTGTTCTCAGGAACGATTTGTTTTATTCTTTTGCCCTTATTACCTGTGCGTCTTTGAAGTTTGGTGGTTCACTGCATGAAGATGATGAACTAGCTGTGCTGCTGATGCGATAACTTCGCAGACACTCTATCTTCATAATCCCCTGAATTCTATCACGACATGATTCTTCTACCACCTGTCTTATTCTTTCTCCTTTGCAAAACTGTGTGATGATACAGAATCGTTCGCTTGATGCTTGATCCTCGCAGGAGTGCTTTATGACTTTGCGAGACTTACTCCTTGTTGAACCAAAGCTCCATAATTCTTTACTTTACCCCCTATGATGAAGTCTTTTTCATGCATCCCTATGCTGGTTATTTCCTCTGCTCGCAGTATGGATTTATATGGTTCCTTCTTTGGCTGATTTGCTTGTGACTCATGAAATTTGCTCCTCTGGTAGCTTTGCTGAGATTAATGATGAAGTTTGTTGTCAAATAGTTGATCAAAATTTGAATTCATTTCTTTGCATAGTCTTTGTCTTCGTCCTCTCCTCTTCTTCTCCTGTTTCTTAACATGTTGCGGAATTCGCATAGGCTTTGAAAAGCTTTTCTCTTTGCTGAACTTCTCTTGATCTCTTTCCCTTCTCTTCTATATTTCTGATCGGTGGTTTAATTATTTCTTCCTTTGCTGGCTTTGCGAATTATCCTCCTTCCTTGGTTGTTTCCGAAGTAGTTGAAAAACGTATGCTACGAGCTCTTCGGGAAATAACGTCTTCCAAATAGTTCAAATCTCTCTGAAGGGAATGTGCTGCTCCGAGATTTTTGCGAGATAACTTCTTCCAAATACTTCGCAAAGATTTCAAGTATGTGTTCCATCGTTTTGAGAATTCTAGTTCTTTCGTACGGGATGTTGGTAAGCGATATTTGGGCTGCGATTTTGATGTAAAGTGGTAATGTGTCTTTCTTTGGTAAGTTGGTGTTGCTGTAGTGGGATGGAACAGCTGACAAAATTAACTAAGTCACCTTCGCTGTTGCTTGTTTTGCTTTCTCCCTTACACTTCGCATACTCAACCTCCTGTATGTTATAGAGTTGAGTTCACGTCTTCTCTCTTTATCTAGAGTTTCGATAATTCTTTGTAATTTGTCGTCCCAGAATATAATTTCCCTCAAATGCTACAGTCATACATGTTTTTGACGATTCGTGGGCATAATTTGGCTTTTTTTTTTTTTTTTTTTTTTTTTTTTTTTTTCGACCTATCTCCTTAGTTCGCTGCAAAGTAATGTTCGTATGGAGCAAGTCTTTATGTTCGCTGTAAAGTAATTCCTCCCTTTAGTTCGCTAATGACACGACTTCACTGAATGGAGAGCTCTTCGCCCATTTTTTTCCCACACTGGTTATGCAAGAGCTCGCAGGTTATTTAATTGTGCCATCGACTTTTGCTGCGAAGTAACAGGTTTGGAAATGTTTATTTCGCATACTATTTTCCCTTACATCCTCATACCACTGTGATGAGATTTTCTTCTCACTTCTTTCTTGTTTACGACTCCTCCAAATTTTATCTTTCTCAACTTCGTGTCTGGTTATCACCCTTTACACAATTTTTTGTTCATCTTTTCTTCTCCTTTTCTTCCTTCTTCTTTGCTATTGATGTTATTTGTTGTTTGAAGATGAAAATCCTATGCTGGAATTTCCGTTCTCGTCCCCGAATTTTGTAAATCCATATACACAGTAGCTAATTCCTTTGAATTTCCTTCGTTTTGTTTCCTATATGGTCATGAGCTTTTGGCGTAGTTTCCATATTTGATCTTGAATCTTTTAGATCTAGTGAAATCCATCTCCCACAATAACTAATTTCTTTGAATCTTTTTCAATCTAACAAATAACAGGTCCCTATTTCTAGCGCATATGTAGTTGCGGGATTTCCCACACTACACCCCTTACTCAATTTCGTAGATCTAAATCTTATTAATCACCTAAATCTCAAAATATAAGTGCTAGAAATTTAAATAGACACATAAGATTTTTTACGTGGTTCGATCAATGTGATCTACATCCACGATTCTTCACTATGATTGTTGAGGTTACATTAGTATTACATTTAGAATCTCCATTAATGGATATTTTCTAGAGCTCTAGATCTAATTATTTGGGGAAGAAGATGATAAAGAAAAATAATATCTCTCTCCTAAAAATATCTCTCTCCTCTTAAAAGTGTTCTCCTCCAAAATTATTCCTCTCCTTTCTCTCCCGCTCTCCTCGTTTATATAGGTGTTTACATAATGGATGACAGCTCACATACGCCTCATATTCTCGCGAGCCCTTTAATGATTTCGCAGGCTCTTGCTACCTTCTCTCGAGACATTCTCGCGAGTCTTGCTACCTTCTCTCGAGACACTCTCGCGAGTCTTGCTACCTTCTCTCGAGACACTCTCGCGAGTCTTGCTACCTTCTCTCGAGACACTCTCGCGAGTTAAGAAAATAATTGAATCTCGCACGCTAAGAGAATATGTTGTGCGATATTTGAATCCTACATTATACAACCCTGGTCAGGAGTTATTTGGTTAGTGAGGAGTCGTCACCCATCACTTTACCACACCGTAATGCAAGACTTGCATAAAATACACACGATACTTCACCAGTATCGACTTCCTGAATAACACAGTTATTCAATTCAGCATTACATGCTATCTTTCGTGGATCCACGATCCACACATTCAAGACATCAATCATGTCACAAACGGGGGATACATACTGGGGTATTGGTCTGGCGGTTTACAGCGTGCAGCGTGCAATGCGCCATCACAAGAACGTGTTAGGAAGTCATGGACGGTTAGAGATGAACCGGAGAAGTGGGCAAGACTGGTCGACGCACAACTCCACTACTCCATCACTCCACTTACTCCACTTCCCACGAGAGACGTGAATGAGGCTCAATGACTTGTATAAATAGGTTCTCCGCCCTATTTCAAACAACAACACAAGTCCAGACGAGATAGAAAATCAAGTGTTGATACCATTGTTCAAACACCCAGAGCCTCCTTACATTAACCGTAAGCCTGCTCATTTTTCTGTCACAAGTCATAAGCAAGCCAACACCTTCACAATCTCAACACCTTCTTCGCTTCCCTCCCTAAGACCAACCCCATCTCCTTCACTTTGTGACCGAAACAAGTCCGGAACGGCCATTTCTTGGTTTAGGCCGGACTTGTACAGCATTGATCTCTCGAATCTACAAGCACTCACCGCGCAAAGTGCATTTGTTTAAAGGTTTAAATTCATTCCTCATCCACACCCCAAATTACCAAATTCTGCAGGAGTAGTTTTCACCCATAAACAATTGGCAACCACAGTGGGAGATTGATCTCTCGGTTACAAAAATCGAATTCTCAATTTTTCGATTTTCATCTCACGATGTATCCTCACCCGGAGTCCGCAGGTGGTTCAGATATTGTGGGAAGCATAGCTGGAATGTTGGAGGATGTCTTGGCAAATCAAGTCGGTATCACCAGAAGGCAGAGCGAGACATTTCGCCTTTTGAATGATATGGCAGCACAATTACAAGAAGGATGCTTCCACTCAGGCAGCGCAAGAAATGTTGAAACTTTAACCAGGAATCACACCTTTACCGGTGGAGAAGCAAAAAGGGCGCGTAACCGCAGGAGACTCAGGGAAGATGAACAACATGGTCCGGTCAACAATGGAGACCCGATGCAACTCCACAAGAGAAGAGACTTATCCGGACTACTACAATGTCTGCCAGATAAAGAAGGGGAACCTGCAGCCTATGGAGCCTTGCTAGAGGATTTATACCTCAAAACTCTTGTCGAAGCCCGGAAGACTGTCCAATCCGAGTCGGCCTCCCAACCAACTGAAGGAATGCTTGAGGAAGGAGAGATCAATCAGGGGATGTCTGAATACAGAGGATGGGAGCATTCAATTCGGTCACTCAGCAGTGACATTACGGAACCTTCCACATCCCTCTACCTAGGCAAGCGATCCGCAGATATGATGACACTCGCAAGTCTTCCAACTTCATCTCCTGTTCCACATCAAGGCCACGGAGAGACATCGCGACGCACGCTAACGCAGGAAAAGCTAAACACAAGGTACTTACATTTCCCCTTCCCAATGAAGAAAATTCTAGAGCTACTGGAGACGTGGGCACGAAGTGGAGAAGTGGAGCTACCCCCGGTACGGCGCCCACCTACTGATCAAGAAGTAACGGACCCGAGGTACTATCATTACCACCGGTTCCTTCATCACCCCACCAGTGAATGCAACGCTTTGAAGCGCATTGTTCAGGAGAAGCTTGGTTCAGAGGGATAGTTCTGAGAAGATTAGCACGGAGGATTTTCTTGGAAAAGCTACTCTGGTTTGATACAAGGGAGGTTTCAAAAACAAGTAAGTTTTACTCAACAATTTTACAAGAAAGATAGTTTAGAATTCACTTTGGGGACTTAGCATCCCGCACGTGGAAAAAGAGGCTCAATGATCAAATGCCATGTTTGTTTCCGTTCGTGCCTCTCTTTACATAACATTTGCAATTTCATGCGATATGTGCAATCATTCATGACCAAGATGCAAATCCCATTTAAAATAACCCATTTCGTAAAAGTTATCCACAAAACTATCTCAAAATAAACCAGGTTCAATTACCTACCCAAAACCAGAAGTCAAATTACGAAAGAAAATCCTCACTATCACTCAAAAAGGGAAATATCTAAAAGAAGAGGCAAGTATATGGCACGAATCAAGGAAAGTCCTTCAGCAACAACTCGTCCTTCTGGGCAAGAGCGACTTTCATCCTTTGGAGCACGGCCTGCTTCAGCTTCAACTCCTCAGACAGCTTTTCGACCTCTTCTTCCTGGCGAGCAACACAGTCCGCAGAGGGGACTTCATCCTGTAATTTCTGAAGCTCCTGAATCTTGGAGAACCCTTCGAAGAACCAAGGGGCATTAAAACCGTATTGCGCAAACACGTCTCGATGGCACTTCCAGTCTTCAACCATCTCCTCAGAAACTGTTCGACCGGTCGTGACGCTCATCCCTTGGATAGTAGCTAAAGCTTCTTGGACGCGGTTGACCAATGCAAGGCGACTTTTGAGTTTCGTGGTGGTAGCAATATGACCGTGCTTCTCCCATATTGCTGTGTACAACTCTTTGAACTGAACCGGCACGCTGAATCCACCAACCAACACATGGCCTGGATAAGGGATAGTAAAAGGAGGATCGAACAAAGCCCCAGGCTGCATCACCGGTAATTCACCAACCGCAGGAGCCTTGCCAGTTGTAGGAGGCATTTCGGAAGGAGTCACCACAATAGCCATGTTGTCCGGAACCTGTTCAGGATGGATTTCAAGGGGAGCCGTCTCAACTACAAAGCAGCACTTGTCTCTCTTACATTCCTTAGGCATCTATTTCGCTCTGGGTGCTGATTTCCATCACGACCCCGTCAACAAGATCACTAAGGGAAGCGCCTTGTTCAACCGAGCTTGCATCATCTCTGTCGTGGTCAGACAAAGGAGCGGTTTCTCCAGACTTCTCAGCATGAAGGTCAGTACCGCCAGACTTCTCAGCATGAAGGTCAGTACCGCCAGACTTCTCAGCATGAAGGTCAATACCGCCAGAATTCTCAGCACGAAGGCCAACATTACCAGCCCTCTCATTTTGAATGCGCGCCAACCTTGTGAAGACATTCTCTTTCGGAATTCCCTGATTTCAAGTAAAGACCGCTTTTTAGAAGAATTTACACTGGGGAATGGAGAAATCAACAGAAAGAGATTTAAATACCTGCATATTGGAAGAATTAAGGATCACCGAACCGCACGCTTGCCTCTTAGATCTCTCTCCTACTTGGGGACTGCAATCCTCGCCCTCCGGTCCGTTTGCTGGAAGTGGCTTCAACCGGAAATACTTCGTCAAGACGTCAGAAGATGGCTCACTACGGGAATTCGTCACAACACTCTCAGAAAATTTCTGGAAAACCAACAGTTGTCTCTTCCAAAATTCCTTATACTTATCGGTTACCACTGGGTTTCTCCCAATAGGCCAGAAGGGAAGGCACACCCGTTCTAAAAACATACCAGCATTAAGAATCTCCGGAAAAGATTCTTTCGGAACCCTTGGTGAACGGATGAATGGGACGCCCTGATCAAACCCCATTTGGCGAGCAGCCCTGTCAATATTGTACGGAGTCACAGAAAATTCTCCGTTAAATAGAGACGGGACGTGTCCTGGAATGCAGCTGCGCAGGTAAACAAGTTCTCCAGATTTCATAGTTTCGACATCGGTACACAACACAGCATCAAGACCGTCAGAAGTAATAGCAAAAGTCTTTGGCTGGACAATGGAATGGTGGACCGGCCCCCATGGAAGGAAATCCACATAAGACACATTGTCAAATACGTTCGCAAGCTTCGCACCGCCTCTGGGACGCTTTTTATTCCAACGGAGTATTCTCGAGCCACCATACAAGTTATTGAGCGAATTTCCAGGAGTAGGAGCGTAACTTTTGAAGTGTTCCCATAAGAACGCCCGCGAAAAGCGAAGTGAATGTGCGACTCCACCTTCTTATACCGTTAGAAGCATGCATGTCCATTGCTAAAGCGTCCGGATGGGAATACTGAGTTATCCAAGGAACAATGAGCCCGGAGGAAGAACTTCACCCTTCGCAGACCTTATAACAATCTTGACAAGGTCACTTCTAATGGTCTTCTTTCCGGAACCGTCATCAAATATATCTCTGGACAGCCATAAAGACAGGAACGCGATCAAGCTGAGCTCATTTTCCAATTCTTGACCCGGCTCTGGGTCTACATGAGACCACTCCGACACCCACCAGGTGTAAAAGCATCTCGCATCTTTTTTCTCCTCTTTCTCCAGATCGTCGAATTCCGCAACCTTATGAAGTATAGCAGCATAGTTACTATTTTCCGTATGGGAGAGTTCGTAAGAAAGACTTCCAGCAACAGGCAGGTTCATTAATGCAGCCACACTCTCCAAAGTAATAGTCATCTCTCCCCATCTAGATACGGCTGTGTGAGTAGAAATGCGCCACCGAGAAATGAAGGTAATCAAACCCGCGGCGTCTTTCCTAATTTCGAGGGCGCGAGATGCCATGACCGCATTGAGGATTTGTGCTTTGGTCAAATTGTCCTTAATGCCCTTATTACTCAACATACGTCTCATCCATCCTTCATAAGAACCCGGTGGAGTATGGCAAGTCTTGAAATCAATAGGAGAATGTGGATATTCGTTTCTCTGGAGGCAAAATCTCATCACAAGTGCTGAAGAAGAGAATGGATCAGCGTCCATATTTTCTGAATCGGAAAGCAAGACTATCTTATGAGAAGGATGTCTCCTGATGTTTGGAAAAGGCGAGGTGAACAACTCATCATCGATGTTCGGCATATCTTTGAAGCTGTCAACGCTTCCTGACTTGGCACCAGCATTATCTCCAGAAGACATATCGACAGGAGTTCTTTTCTTTCTACCGCAATGAAATAAAAGACAGGAGTTAGAACTTGTATGAAAGCACGGAAGAAATATAGTCACACACGGCAAGACACAACTCACATCGGAGCATACAATGGCCGGTCCAAACATCATTCAAGTGCGGTATTGATCAAGCTTCGGTATAACTCAAGTTTTCAAGTCCGGCATAAATTTCAAGTCCAAAGATACAAGTTTCAAGTTCGGTACAAATTTTGAGTCAATCGTGTGTGGGTGAGACCCACGGTCAATCAAGCATGCACGGCGGACCCACGTTCATTCTCACGCATCATAACATGATTTTCCTTATTCATGGGAATCGTGTATGCGAGATTCAAGCCAAGGATTTTCCTTTTCAAGATACAACCTAAAAGCTAGGTTTTGCATGCAATGGCGGAAAAACTAAGCATATACATGTCTTACAAAAGGTATTTACCTAACAAACTAGGGTTTGACCGTTAAAAAAAAAAAAAAAAAAAAAAAAAAAAAAGGGAGCGAAACCTACCTTGGACGGGACGGACGGAGCAACTCCGGCAATGAACGACGGCGGGTTCCGCAACAATTCCGGCAGCGGAAACAATGGTCGACGGTGGCAGCAAGGTTGCGGAAAAGAGCAGCAAACGAAAAAAAAAAAAAAAAAAAAAAAATCGTGAGGAGAAGAAAGGAGTCTTGGTCTCTTTATAGACAAAAATTAGGAGAATCCCAATAGAAGAAGGATTCCTCTTTTATTTGGTTTCCTCTTTTGATTCAAATACCCAAAGAAATAAACCGGCCCCACCAAAAGATTCCATACAAGCATGACGGCGTGGGCAACTAGCAGTCGGCCAGCACTCTTCCGGGTAAACTCCTTTTATCCTGTCTTTCTCACATATGTATGTCACCATCTCATGCCTACCACACAATAGTGTAACCATTGTGTGCTAGGCAGGGGACTTAATGTTGATGGTGGATTTTTGTTCAAGGTTAAATTTGTAAAAACCAGAAAAATTATGCGCTGACATCTTGTAAAAGATAAAGCCATTTATAAGTGTTGGATATTCCTCACTTAATTCACCATGAATGGAGCATGTGGCAACAATCCCATTCTCGTGAATACATGAAATTCCTCCAGGTTGGAGCATGTAGCAACAATCCCTTCCGTGAATTTCATATCGGCCTTGTATTTCCAGTACTCATTATCGGTGTGGCATGACGACCGAGTGTTACTCTTATAGAGTAGCACGAACCTCAAGCATTATAATGAATCATTATCGGTGTGGCATGACGACGAGTGTTACTCTTATAGAGTAACACGAACCTCCAAGCACTATAATGAAACCATGTACGAAATACCCGTACATGTGCTGACTCTCGGTGTGTTATACTAGCCCGAGCCCTCTCGGTGTGTTATACTAGCCCGATTGAGCCCCTCTCGGTGTGTTATATTAGCCCGATTGAGCATCCGGACTTGACTGTATCAATCCGGATATGATCTGATCGCAGTCATCCAACTCCATAAGCATGATTGTATGACCACAGATCAATTCCATCACCCCAAGCATGGTATGGAATACCCACGGCCTTAGCTTGCCAAAAGAAAACCGTTCATACCAAGCATTATGACGGAAAACCCTAAATTAGGGTTTGCGGCATATTACATGTGCTTGCAAAACAGTCTCATCCATCCATCTTCGCAGGTGCGGATTTAAAGGTGTAGATGTAGACTCAAAGGGCCCGAGCATGTCAACACGATCACCGTGGGACCACCCACGCACTTGACCAATCGGTCAAGACCAACAATGTTTGGCCGTGACAAAATCGTCACCCAAACAAGAGGTGGCGCACGGCTTTGAAAGCCAAATTAGGGTTTCAAGCCATCACGCGCGTCCATCTTCTCCGGCATGAATGGAGGGTCCCAGATTAAATTAGCGGGTTCGGTCATACCAAGCATGACCACCGTGGGCCCATCTACCTCCTCATGCGGTCGGCCAAGGCATATCATGCCCGGCTAATCCAAAACGCCCGCCCAAACATGCGTGATTACACTTCCCGAATTGCAAACTAATCTCGACCGCTCAACTTCACCGGATGATTTGAGTGGCTTATGTAGTTGCAGGAAATCCCACAATACACCCCTCACTATATTTTGTATAACTAATCCATTCAAAAGATAATAGATGAACAATTATGAATGTTTATTAATAATTTTCTTGAAATGTTTACACTTAGGAAAATGAAATTACACTTAAGAACTTACAAACATTCTCTCTCTGTCTCTCTCTTAATGACTTGCTTTCCAATTCCAAAAGAACCTCTCCTACAATGATTCATTCATCCCTTTATATAGGGTAATACATAGTGAATGATGACTAATTTGTCCTTTATTTTCGGGAATGTCTCGCGAAGTGTCGCATGCGTACAAGTATTCATACTCGCGACACTTCTTTACTTTCGCCAGATTTCATATCCTCCTATCGTCATCCAGTGTGTCATTCATATTTAACTCTCTGCGACTCATTCGCAACGTTGTTATCCGTTGCCTTCGCGAATTGTTGTTGTCGCGATATTCTGATCCTACATCTTGCCTCTTCTCATGTCTTCTCTACGAAGGAGAGAATGTCATGAGAATCCATATTTTTGAATTGCCGCAACTGTTTACCTATATTTGTTTCAGTCCTATCTTTCCACACGGGCTTTATTACAGATGTCTACTCCTCCATACTATTCCTGACACGTCTCTTTCAATCGTTTATTCTTGACCATTCACGTCCCCTCTCGCATTAAATGCTCTCGTTTCTCCCGAGGATGTTTCTCTTTATATATAATTTTCATATCTTTCTCTTTTCCTCTTTCGTTTTCCCTCTGCAACTTTTCTTTAATCTTCTTCTTCCGCAAGTTGCGCTTCTATTACTGCAGATCTTCAATCTTTATTATACCTTAATCTTCGATTCTTTATCCATTCCCATATTGATAATGGCTTCACTTAGTCGTATGTACAAACCTCGCTTTATTGAGACTCAGAAAAAGTTGCAAGATAAAGGATTCACCCTTTCTACCATTCCTAATCAAGGATGTTCATCTATACTCACTGCCAAGCTTTTTTCTGATCATCAATGTGATGATCACAAGATTATTGTTTCGCTAGGTCAACTTCTCGCAGGACTTCCCATTCCTTTATATGATCCTGAGATGCCACTATTTTATGAAATCCTTTCCCATCCGAACTTCTCGCGATCTGTCTATCAATTAAGCGGCGATTGTATCCGCCTAATGCTTGAGTTTGCCAGTCGTGGTGCTGGCAAAGGATCTTTATATCCTAATAGTGTCAGAGACCCCAAATATGTAAATTTAGAAATAATCCCTGAGAGAGATACACTGCAGAAAACTTTTTTGAAAATTATGAAGTAATAGGCATGAGAAATAAGAAATCTCATTTGGGGCGCTCATTTGAAGAGAAAAGATAACATCCCTGAAGATAAATTACTCATGCAAGATATCGACTGGCATTCGGGTAACAACACTACTCCTCGCCACTCCAAAGATGAGAAGTGGTGGGTTGTACCTTTGCTCTTAAGTGGACCTTACATAGCAGGTTCGCATGTACTCCCTGCAAATCTCGCAGGATATCATCCTTGGGAATTTAAGTGGCCCAAGAAGGCGGAAGAGGTATGTCCCCACAGTTTGCTTTTGCAATCCCTCTTTCCTCTTGTACTCATTGAGTTTGTAAATTTTCCAGATTGTCAAACTGAGGAAAAGTTACAAGGCAAATCCACTGGCAAGTACCTTGGCAATACTTCGATCGCTTACGGATGAAGTAAGAAATATCTTTTTTGTGTTATTTAACAATATTGTTGCCTCTATTTCTTATCTTCATTTGTATGCGAAGGTTGACGCCGAGGAAGTGGTAGCTGCGAAAGTTAAAGGCAAAACTAAAGCCAATGCACGCAAGGATAAGTCTTCTGCTCCACCATCTAAGAAGCGAAAAACTCAACCTTCCTCTCATCTTAGCTCAAGTTCTGAATCTTCCGATGAGGATGATAATGATAATGTTTTGGATTCAACTTTCCAAAATGAAGCTCAATCGGCCAATTATCCTATGGATCAGTTGTTCAGCATCTTCTCGGATTCTCTTCAAGGAATTGGAGATACTCACCTGACTTCTATATGCGAGAGCCTCGCCACCATATGTAATGCTACACTTTCTTTGGATGGCAATGACTCTTTCAAAGGGGTTTCTAGATCTGTATCCCCTAGCTTCTTAAATGCACTTAATTCGTTGGTATGTTCGAATTCATATTTCTCCTCCAACTTTGATTTTTAATTTATATCTTAATAACCTTTTTATCTTTCTTGCAGTGGAAAAACTTCTTTTGTGGTTGCCTCGGATCTTGAGAGAAGGTATAACATTCAATTGAAAAAGAATACCCAATTTTGCACAAGGATCAAAGAATTAGAAGTTGAATCTGCGAGATCTCGCGAAAAGATCCAACAATTGGAAGCGAGTTTTACGCCGGGAAGGACAAAGTTACCACTCTTGAACGCTAATCAAGCAACTTTATGGTATAAAAATTTTTCCTCTCTTATTACTTTTATTTTATCAATTGCTGTTGCTACTCGACTTATCACTTTCATGAGATATATATAACCTCTCAGAAGAAGCTATTCTTCTCCATTCATTTCGAGCCTATGGATAATGACATTCTTCTCGCTCATCTCAACAACTCTTTAAGTAGTTCGTCGAATGAATTAATTCTCTTTCATTAAATGAACTCCAAACCAAATACCGCCTCTTAGAAATTGAGCACAGATCTAGTTTAAGTACAGCCAACCAGTTTAAACAAATGTACCTCGAATCTCATGAGGAAACCAAAATTTTAAGGAAGAAAATTAGTGACCATATAGATGACAAAGATCGCATTGCTAATAACGGTGCCCAGGCATTAGCAACATTTCAAAAGTCCCTTCTCGAAGTGCAAATGGAGCGAGATGAATTGCTTCGTCAGAATTCCTTACTTAGTGAGCGAGAAAATCAAATTCGTTCACTTCTTATTATAAATAATGATGATGAATTCGCTTGGGCTGCGAAAATCTTAGATAATGCCAGGAATAACTTAGGTGTTGATGTTAGTCTTCATACCGAGCATACTTCCTTGGTTAAAGATATAATATCGACGAGAGAAGGTTATTTATTATACCTTCTTGTTTCTTACCTCTGTAATATTCTTTGTTGAGTTGTTAACCTTTTTTTTTTTTTTTTATACTTGCAGAATCCAGAAAAAGATTTCAAGCAAGGATTGAAGAACTTGAATCGAGAAAGCACGGCTCGCAAAGAATCTCACCCTTCGCGAGAATAGATATTCCAAGTTGAAGAAACAATTTCAAACTACCGTGGCGAACTTTAATAATGATGCCGTTCGTTTTCGCAATGAAGCCATGGAGTACGTTTGTAATGATCACAAAATCCCTCTTAGTTCATATCCTTGGCTTTCAGAAGAAGTTCCGAGAATTTGCCTGTCTCGGACGTTTCGATAGTGAGGCCAGCGAAAAGAAAACTCGGCGACGAGAATAATGGAATTGAAGGATCAGATAAAGGAGAAAAATCACCAAACAGATAATTCTTTTTCGCTGGCCTGTAATATCTGTACATTTCTGTATCTCTTTATTGTAAACTTCTTGAACTATAGCCCATAAATTCTATCTTCGTTCCCCTTTCTTGGCAGTTCTTCCTTGTAATATAATTGGCTAGCATTATTGATGTATAACTCTTTCATTGGATGATGAATAACAACATTTCATCTTTTCCATTCCCATATTTGCCTCTGTTATGCATCTTCATATGAAAGAATGAAATTTCGAAATTCGCACTTTCTTCCTCTCGACCCGGGAATATGTAGTCATTCGGGATTTTAACTCCAATGATGTTTAAATTTATCGTTGCGACGAGATCGCAAGAGATTTTCATAAATGAAGAAATCTGTTGATCTCGCCTTATCATTTTTGGTGGTCTTCTAAGCTTGACCTTCCTAAGTAAAGGTCTTACTCTGCCACCCCTTATTGCGACAAGGTCGCAGGACGTCTTTACACTTGCATGCAAAAACCCATTGACCTTGCCTTATCGTTTTCAAGTATTTTTGCCTCTGCAGGATATTTTGCTTGCGGCAATATGACAGGCCTAAACTTTCTTGCGAAAATAAAGCCCCGTGACATTGTCGTCGTGCGACGAAATCGCAGGACGTCTTTACACTTGCATGTAAGGACCCATTGATCTCGTCTTACCCTCGCGTTAGTATTATTGCCTCTGCAGGATCATTGCACAAATATGACAAGCCTAAGTTTCCTTGCGAAAACAAAGCCTCATGACATTTGCGTCTTTGGCACTTATCAGCTCCCTAATGGAGGGTGCCGCCCTTATCATCTCCCTGGTTGCCCCTTCAAGGAGGCGTACATCGGCCATACAAGGCTAGCTCCTCCCATCCGGTCTTAACAACAACCAGTTGTTTTCGCAGCCTCTTATCCCTTATACCTATAGAGTTTATGGTTACAAGGCTGCACCCTAAGTGGAGTTTTCTTCGGGCCGAAAGCATGCGCCAAGACTTGTCAAGAGTGGTAAGGAAGTTCCATGCTCCCGCACTCTTGACTCAACCGGGTACCTCGGCGCCTTGATCATACGCCGACTCCTTGAAAGAGACCCTCGGTCGCCCAACCAGGTATAACCTACATATATAGTTGGGAATCCAAGGTACCTCTTCCGGATAGGCTTTCATGGGCCCCAAATCTGCATGACCCAGGTTCCAGGGGCGGTGTAACCTTTTCCCTGGGCCATGTTAAGAGATTCCCCCTTATATGACGCACTTTAGGTCTTACATTTGCCTCTTACGAAATATAATTCGCGAACTAGGGTGTACGCCATAAAGGTTCGTCCCATTCATTTACTCATTCATTGTTGTTAAAGCATTCAATCGTTCATATTTAATTGCTGTCTGACATTTAATTTGCGAAGCCATCGCGCAATCCTGTTTCATTCATTTTTCTCTCGGATTCTTGTACATTCTTATTGTCGAAATTTTCACATATCATTTCTTCTTTGTCTTCCCTTTGATATATCTTTGTCGAGTATTTACTTCTTATGCCTTTTGTTCATTGCACTCTTTGCCTCATCGTTACCCCAATCCTTGGAGGACTCCTTTTCATCATTATGTTCGCGTATTTCCATGCATTCATTTGCGGCACTTCGCGATGTTTCTGCGGCACTTTGCGATGAACTACAACCAATTATTCTTGCAGCATCGTAACATTCGCCTATTCTTGCGGCACTTCGCGATGCTTCTTCATTTCTTATCTCTATAGTATCCACCATCAGCTTCTCTTTTCTCTGTTCATCTTTGATATTCTGTTTCCAACCTTTCCTTTTAGCATTTCTCTCTTCGCAGCTCTCTACGTCAACCTCATAACATTTCTGCCCTTCCTTCCAATCTCCCTTTATAATTCCAATACCATTTGGATGGGGAAACTTTATACATTGATGGTATGTTGATGCTACTCCCAAGATTTCGTGCAGCCATGGTCGTCCAATTAATGCGTTATAAGGAGATTCCACGTCAACCACGCGAGAATAAAATATCGGTGATAATCCTTGTAAAGGTATCCTCATGTGAATCTCTCCTTTAGGTTTGTTATTTTGTCTTGCCGTTAAAACCGTATATTTTGTATGTTGAAGGAATCAAATTCTCATCCTCTCCACCCATGGTCTTATAAGTATGGTAAAAAGAATATTCACCGAACTTCCGGTATCGATTAGGATTCTATTGATTGCCCAACAATTTTCTCGCTTCGTCATCTTCTCCATCAACTGGTCTTGGATTAATGTCCGGTCTCACCACCACGGGCTATCATGTACTTCTCTTCCTTTGGGTACTTCGTCTGCGAGAGAAAGAAATAATCTTTAGCTGCCACTCTTTCAATTGCGACTTTCTCGCGGGTTCATCACTTCTTTGTTATGAAAATCCCTTGCATATACTCTACTAAGCACGTTATCGTGAAAATCTTCAATTGTACGATATGAATGAACGATAGAGTTGCAAAATAGATTTTTGGCCTTTGTTCCCACTTCTATTACGAATGTTTATTTTCCCTTTTTTGAAACTGTTCTTTGCATTTCTGATGGTGATGTTGTTAGTACTTTCTTCCCTGTCTCTTCATCTTTTAGAAAATGATGCAGCTTCCCTTGATCAATCATTCTCGAGAATGATTCTCTTTATGTTTCTGCGGTCATTTGTTAGATGCCCATGAAAGCGATGGTAAGAACAATATTCATGACTTCGTCACTTGGTGGTGGTTCACTCCCTGCATTCCATGGTGCCGGTACATCCTCCATTACAAGTATAGCTTCCCAAATTTTCTCCACACTAGCGTTTAGTGGTGGCATTTTGATCTCTTCCCATACCACTCTGCGATTTCTTGGTCCTCCATGATTATTACGCCTTCGTCCTCCATAAGTTTCTTGCATATGATCCAATCTTTGAATTTTATTATTGTTGTTGCGGCTGTAGTATTTCCTTTCTCTATCAAACTCCTCCCGATCTCGGCTCCCCATAGCCACTATTTTCTCGCTGTCCATCATCAACTCGTTTTCCGGTTGCCCTTGCGAAGTGCTCGCTCTCGAGTTTAAAAATTTTGGTAACAAACTAGCATTCGCGAGCGTTCGAACTTGTATTCGCAATTGGGTATGATTCCATTTCATTTTGTCTTTCTTCTAAAGCAATGTATTCTTCTTGGAGTTCTCGCAGTTTAGCCATCGTAATCGTATTTTTAATTCTAAATAATTGAATGTATAACAAACTTGTTGCGAACAGAGCATTTACAAATGATAAAATGAGATATCTTTCCTCTACCCTTCCGGCCATTTCACTGCACATTGTTCTCCATCTCATTGTCAAATGTCTTAAACTCTCGCCAACTCTTTGTTTCAGTCCGAATACATCCTCAATCCCTGCTCGCGTGGAATTGTTACTTATATACGCTCCCAAGAAAATAGCTTGTAAATGGTTGAATGAAGAGATTGTGTTTCTGGGTAATCCTTCAAACCATTTCAGTGCTTCTCCAATTAATCTAGATGCAAAGTATTTGCACAATATGGCGTCATGATTCTCCCATTGCAACATACATCTCATATAAGCCTTGATGTGTTGTATCGCACAGGTTGTTCCATCGAAAATGTTGGTTAACGCAGGCAGATTGCATTTAGGAGGTATTCCTCCCATTTGTATTTCTAGTGTGAAAGGATTCTTCGCAGCTTCTGCGATGGCTTCATCCAATTGTCTTCTTCCTCCTTCCTTTCTACTGTTCATCAACTCTCTCATCTCTGCTAGTTCTTTCAAGATTTGCTCATTTGCCTCAGGATTTGATTCTGCTGGTCTTTTTAGCTCTGCTTCTCTCCTCCTACGTTCATGCCTGTTTTGACCTTCTTGTTCATTATTTTCTTCTCTCCTTTCTCTGCGACTTTCTCCTTCGTCTCTTTCATCAATTCGCACACCATTATATCTATCGTTCTCTCTTCTGGGCTCTCTATCAACTCTTCTCTGTATCCTCTCGTATTCTCCATTGGTGTTTCTATTGACACGATTTTGTTCTCGCCTCCTTTCTCGGTTGTCGTGATTATTCTGCCGGATCGCTTCTTCCAATTCTTGATTCTCCATCTGCTCTTACTCTCTCTCTTTCGCGGGTTAAGCGTGCTTTTCAGACATAATGTTTCTCAATGTCGTCCACGATCTCTTTTTGTCTTCTCAATGCTTCTCTTCCGTGCGGTATTGCTCTTCCTTGGTAATTTGGATCATTTGGCCCTTGAAATCGCCTAGTTCCCTGATTTTCTTCATTCTGCTCATCTTGGAAATTCTCGGGATGGGGAATATAACGATCTTCTGCGTCCTCTCTTCTTTCGTGAAGTTCTGAGCTGAGATTTTGTGCTTCTCGTTGGTTTTCTACCTCGGCATTTTCTGTTGGTAAGACTCTCCTTCTTTCTTCCCTAGTTGATCTTGAACTCGATCTCGCAATGCTTCTCGATCTTCTACTTTGCAATCTCATATTCTCCATCCTTAATTCATGATTCTGTCTTGTCAAATTTGCTCGCTCCTCTGCTTCTAGTCGCCTCTCTTCATGTATCGTTTGTCTCAATGTTTCCAGTGCTGTGATTTCTTCATTTCCTGGATTCATTTCTCCATTCATTCTTTGATCTCCTTCTCCTTGTCCATTGTTTACCAATTGTTGCTCTTCTTCCCTTTCATCCTCAGAATCCGTCCTCCAAGTGTGCACACTTACTCTATCGTAATCCATAGTTTCATTTGCTATCGGTGGAATTAAAGCTTGGACATGATTCTCTTCATCATTCCTCATATTCATCCTTGACGATTCTCCTCTTTCATTTCTCCTTTCTCCAACAAGTCTTCCACTTCTTCTCACCGGTTGTTCAAGTACATTTCTTCTTCTAGCCATTTCTCTTTTAGTAAATTTTTTGAAAATTATCTCAAATTTCTTTCTTGTTAATTCAAAATTTTCCAAATCTCTACGCCAATCTCTTCTTTTAATGCTGTTCAAAGCCTGTTTCTAGCGCCAATATGTAGTTGCAGGAAATCCCACAATACACCCCTCACTATATTTTGTATAACTAATCCATTCAAAAGATAATAGATGAACAATTATGAATGTTTATTAATAATTTTCTTGAAATGTTTACACCGGAAAATGAAATTACACTTAAGAACTTACAAACATTCTCTTTGTTTCTCTCTCTTAATGACTTGCTTTCCAATTCCAAAAGAACCTCTCCTACAACAGATTCATTCATCCCTTTATATAGGGTAATACATAGTGAATGACAGCTAAGCTGTCCTTTATTTTCGGGAATGTCTCGCGAAGTGTCGCAGGCGTACAAGTATTCATACTCGCGACACTTCTTTACTTTCGCCAGATTTCATATCCTCCTATCGTCATCCAGTGTGTCATTCATATTTAACTCTCTGCGACTCATTCGCAACGTTGTTATCCGTTGCCTTCGCGAATTGTTGTTGTCGCGATATTCTGATCCTACAGCTTAGATCACGTTTTCATGGGATAGTCAGGTATAGGCGTGAACACCAGCCTACCACCTACATGTTGGAGTGATCGACCAAGACCGACCAAGATTGGTCGTCTCAAACGCAGCGTGCGGGAATGTCATGCGGTTTCCAACTCCTTTGCGGCAAGGATTTCGCCGCAAACCGATCTCAACCGCTCCTCTTTGCCGGTCAAATTGAGTGGCCTAGATCGCACCTTCATCGGACGGTGAGACATGGCCGTGTACACGGCATGCCATCAACATGCACGACCGGTCGGTCCTCTCCAAAATTCTTCCCATGCTTGGTTTCGACCAAGTCAAGAGTCATGCTTGCGCTCCTCTTCAAAAACCCTAATATTCATTAACGGCCGCAGATGAGTGTCTCAAAGATCATCTCATCCGTCCAACTTCACCGACTTGGTTATACAACCACGGTCGGGAGTTATTTGGTTAGTGAGGAGTCGTCACCCATCACTTTACCACACCGTAATGCAGTACTTGCATAAAATACACACGATATTTCACCAAGATCGACTTCCCGAATAACACGGTTATTCAATTCAAAGATTACATGCTATCTTTCGTGGATCCACGATCCACACATTCAGGACATCAATCATGTCACAAAGGCGGGGGATACATTTTTGGGGTATTGGTGCGGCGGTTTACAGCGTGCAGCGTGCAACGCGCCATCACAAGAATGTGTTCGGAAGTCATGGACGGTTAGAGATGAACAGGAGAAGTGGGCAAGACTGGTCGACGCACAACTCCACTACTCCATCACTCCACTTACTCCACTTCCCACGAGAGACGTGAATGAGGCTCAATGACTTGTATAAATAGGTTCTCCGCCCTATTTCAAACAACAACACAAGTCCAGACGAGATAGAAAATCAAGTGTTGATACCATTGTTCAAACACCCAGAGCCTCCTTACATTAACCGTAAGCTCTGCTCATTTTTCTCGTCACAAGTCATAAGCAAGCCAACACCTTCACAATCTCAACACCTTCTTCGCTTCCCTCCCTAAGACCAACCCCATCTCCTTCACTTTGTGACCGAAACAAGTGCTGAACGGCCATTTCTTGGTTTAGGCCGGACTTGCACTGATTGATCTCTCGAATCTACAAGCACTCACCGCCAAAGTGCATTTGTTTAAAGGTTTAAATTCATTCCTCATCCACACCCCAAATTACCAAATTCTGCAGGAGTAGTTTTCACCCATAAACAATTGGCGACCACAGTGGGAGATTGATCTCTCGGTTACAAAAATCGAATTCTCAATTTTTCGATTTTCATCTCACGATGTATCCTCACCCGGAGTCCGCAGGTGGTTCAGATATTGTGGGAAGCATAGCTGGAATGTTGGAGGATGTCTTGGCAAATCAAGCCGGTATCACCAGAAGGCAGAGCGAGACATTTCGCCTTTTGAATGATATGGCAGCACAATTACAAGAAGGATGCTTCCACTCAGGCAGCGCAAGAAATGTTGAAACTTTAACCAGGAATCACACCTTTACCGGTGGAGAAGCAAAAAGGGCGCGTAACCGCAGGAGACTCAGGGAAGATGAACAACATGGTCCGGTCAACAATGGAGACCCGATGCAACTCCACAAGAGAAGAGACTTATCCGGACTACTACAATGTCATCGGATAAAGAAGGGGAACCTGCATCCTATGGAGCCTTGCTAGAGGATTTATACCTCAAAACTCTTGTCGAAGCCCTAAGACTGTCCAATCCGAGTCGGCCTCCCAACCAATCGAAGGAATGCTTGAGGAAGGAGAGATCAATCGGGGATGTCCGAATACGAGAGGATGGGAGCATTCAATTCGGTCACTCAAGCGGTGACATTACGGAACCTTCCACATCCCTCTACCTAGGCAAGCGATCCGCAGATATGATGACACTCGCAAGTCTTCCAACTTCATCTCCTGTTCCACATCAAGGCCACGGAGAGACATCGCGACGCACGCTAACGCAGGAAAAGCTAAACACAAGGTACTTACATTTCCCCTTCCCAATGAAGAAAATTCTGGAGCTACTGGAGACGTGGGCACGAAGTGGAGAAGTGGAGCTACCCCCGGTACGGCGCCCACCTACTGATCAAGAAGTAACGGACCCGAGGTACTGTCATTACCACCGGTTCCTTCATCACCCCACCAGTGAATGCAACGCTTTGAAGCGCATTGTTCAGGAGAAGCTTGGTTCAGAGGGATAGTTCTGAGAAGATTAGCACGGAGGATTTTCTTGGAGAAGCTACTCCGGTTTGATACAAGGGAGGTTTCAAAAAACAAGTAAGTTTTACTCAACAATTTTACAAGAAAGATAGTTTAGAATTCACTGGGGACTTAGCATCCCGCACGTGGAAAAAGAGGCTCAATGATCAAATGCCACGTTTGTTTCCGTTCGTGCCTCTCTTTTACATAACATTTGCAATTTCATGCGATATGTGCAATCATTCATGACCAAGATGCAAATCCCATTTAAAATAACCCATTTCAGAAAAGTTATCCACAAAACTATCTCAAAATAAACCAGTTCAATTACCTACTCAAAACCAGAAGTCAAATTACGAAAGAAAATCCTCATTATCACTCAAAAATGGAAATATCTAAAAGAAGAGGCAAGTATATGGCACGAATCAAGGAAAGTCCTTCAGCAACAACTCGTCCTTCTGGGCAAGAGCGACTTTCATCCTTTGGAGCACGGCTGCTTGGCTTCAACTCCTCGGACAGACTTTTTGACCTCTTCTTCTGGCGAGCAACACGGTCACGAGAGGGGACTTCATCCCTGTAATTTCGAAGCTCCTGAATCTTGGAGAACCCTTCGAAGAACCAAGGGGCATTAAAACCGTATTGCGCAAACACGTCTCGATGGCACTTCCAGTCTTCAACCATCTCCTCAGAAACTGTTCGACCGGTCGTGACGCTCATCCCTTGGATAGTAGCTAAAGCTTCTTGGACGCGGTTGACCAATGCAAGGCGACTTTTGAGTTTCGTGGTGGTAGCAATATGACCGTGCTTCTCCCATATTCTTGTGTACAACTCTTTGAACCGAACCAACCACGCTGAATCCACCAACCAACATATGGCTGGATAAGGGATAGTAAAGGAGGATCGAACAAAGCCCCAGGTGCATCACCGTAATTCACCAACCGCGAGAGCCTTGTCGATTGCGGGGAGGCCTTTCGGAAGGAGTCACCACAATAGCCATGTTGTCGGAACACCGTTCGGGATGGATTTCAAGGGGAGCCGTCTCAACTACAAAGCAGTAATTGTCTCTCTTACATTCCTTCCGGCATCTATTTCGCTCTGGGTGCTGATTTCCATCACGACCCCGTCAACAAGATCACTAAGGGAAGCGCCTTGTTCAACCGAGCTTGCATCATCTCTGTCGTGGTCAGACAAAGGAACGGTTTCTCCAGACTTCTCAGCATGAAGGTCAGTACCGCCAGACTTCTCAGCATGAAGGTCAATACCGCCAGAAGTCTCAGCACGAAGGCAAACATTACCAGCCCTCTCATTTTGAATGCGCGCCAACCTTGTGAAGACATTCTCTTTCGGAATTCCCTGATTTCAAGTAAAGACCGTTTTTAGAAGAATTTACACTGGGGAATGGAGAAATCAACAGAAAGAGATTTAAATACCTGCATATTGGAAGAATTAAGGATCACCGAACCGCACGCTTGCCTCTTAGATCTCTCTCCTACTTGGGGACTGCAATCCTCAGCTCTGGTCCGTTTGGCTGGAAGTGGCTTCAACCGGAAATACTTCGTCAAGACGTCAGAAGATGGCTCACTACGGGAATTCGTCACAACACTCTCAGAAAATTTCTGGAAAACCAACAGTTGTCTCTTCCAAAATTCCTTATACTTATCGGTTACCACTGGGTTTCTCCCAATAGGCCAGAAGGGAAGGCACACCCGTTCTAAAAACATACCAAAGATTAAGAATATTCGGAAGAGATTCTTTCGGAACCCTTGGTGAACGGATGAATGGGACGCCCTGATCAAACCCCATTTGGCGAGCAGCCCTGTCAATATTGTACGGAGTCACAGAAAATTCTCCGTTAAATTGAGACGGGACGTGTCCTGGAATGCAGCTGCGCAGGTAAACAAGTTCTCCATATTTCATAGTTTCGACATCGGTACACAACACAGCATCAGGACCGTCAGAAGTGATAGCAAAAGTCTTTGGCTGGACAATGGAATGGTGGACCGGCCCCCATGGAAGGAAATCCACAGAAGACACATTGTCAAATACGTTCGCAAGCTTCGCACCGCCTCTGAGATGCTTTTTATTCCAACGGAGTATTCTCGAGCCACCATACAAGTTATTGAGCGAATTTCCAGGAGTAGGAGCGTAACTTTTGAAGTGTTCCCATAAGAACGCCTGCAGAAAAGCGAAGTGAATGTGCGACTCCACCTTCTTATACCCGTTATAAGCATGCATGTCCATTGCTAAAGCGTCCAGATGGGAATACAGTTATCCAAGGAACAATGAGCCCAGAGGAAGAACTTCACCCTTCGCCAGCCTTATAACAATCTTGACAAGGTCACTTCTAATGGTCTTCTTTCCGGAACCGTCATCAAATATATCTCTGGACAGCCATAAAGACAGGAACGCGATCAAGCCGAGCTCATTTTCCAATTCTTGACCGGCTCGGGTCTACAGGAGACCACTCCGACACCCACCAGTGTAAAAGCATCTCGCATCTTTTTTTTTCTCCTCTTTCTCCGGATCGTCGAATTCCGCAACCTTATGAAGTATAGCAAAGCATAGTTACTCTTTTCCGTATGGGAGAGTTTGTAAGAAAGACTTTCAAAGAAGGCGGGTTCATTAATGCAGCCACACTCTCCAAAGTAATAGTCATCTCTCCCCATCTAGATACGGCTGTGTGAGTAGAAATGGGCCACCGAGAAATGAAGGTAATCAAACCCGCGGCGTCTTTCCTAATTTCGAGGGCAGCAGATGCCATGACCGCATTGAGGATTTGTGCTTTGGTCAAATTGTCCTTAATGCCCTTATTACTCAACATACGTCTCATCCATCCTTCATAAGAACCCAGTGGAGTATGGCAAGTCTTGAAATCAATAGGAGAAGGTGGATATTCGTTTCTCTGGAGGCAAAATCTCATCACAAGTGCTGAAGAAGAGAATGGATCAGCGTCCATATTTTCTGAATCGGAAAGCAAGACTATCTTATGAGAAGGATGTCTCCTGATGTTTGGAAAAGGCGAGGTGAACAACTCATCATCGATGTTCGGCATATCTTTGAAGCTGTCAACGCTTCCTGACTTGGCACCGAGATTATCTCCGGAAGACATATCGACAGGAGTTCTTTTCTTTCTACCGCAATGAAATAAAAAGACGGGAGTTAGAACTTGTATGAAAGCACGGAAGAAATATAGTCACACACGGCAAGACACAACTCACATCGGAGCATACAATGGCCGGTCCAAACATCATTCAAGTCTGGTATTGATCAAGCTTCGGTATAACTCAAGTTTTCAAGTCTGGCATAAATTTCAAGTCCAGTACAAGTTTCAAGTTCGGTACAAATTTCAGTCAATCGTGTGTGGGTGAGACCCACGGTCAATCAAGCATGCACGGCGGACCCACGTTCATTCTCACGTATCATAACATGATTTTCCTTATTCATGGGAATCGTGTATGTGAGATTCAAGCCAAGGATTTTCCTTTTCAAGATACAACCTAAAAGCTAGGTTTTGCATGCAATGGCGGAAAAACTAAGCATATACATGTCTTACAAAAGGTATTTACCTAACAAACTAGGGTTTGACCGTTAAAAAAAAAAAAAAAAAAAAAAAAAAAAAAAAAAAAAAAAAAAAAAAAAAAAAAAGGGAGCGAAACCTACCTTGGACGGCCGGACGGGAGAAACTCCAGCAATGAACGACGGCGGGTTCCGGCAACAATTCCGGCAGCGGAAACAATGGTCGACGGTGGCAGCAAGGTTGCGGACAAGTGCAGCAAACGAAAAAAAAAAAAAAAAATCGTGAGGAAAAGAAAGGAGTCTTGGTCTCTTTATAGACAAAAATTAGGAGAATCCCAATAGAAGAAGGATTCCTCTTTTATTTGGTTTCCTCTTTTGATTCAAATACCCAAAGAAAGAAACCGGCCCCACCAAAAGATTCCATACAAGCATGACGGCGTGGGCAACTAGCAGTCGGCCAGCACTCTTCCGGGTAAACTCCTTTTATCCTGTCTTTCTCACATATGTATGTCACCATCTCATGCCTACCACACAATAGTGTAACCATTGTGTGCTAGGCAGGGGACTTAATGTTGATGGTGGATTTTCGTTCAAGGTTAAATTTGTAAAAACCAGAAAAATTATGCGCTGACATCTTGTAAAAGATAAAGCCATTTATAAGTGTTGGATATTCCCTCACTTAATTCTCCATGAATGGAGCATGTGGCAACAATCCCATTCTGTGAATACATGAAATTCCTCCGAGGTTGGAGCATGTAGCAACAATCCCTTCTGTGAATTTCATATCGGCCTTGTATTTCCGGTACTCATTATCGGTGTGGCATGACAGTCGAGTGTTACTCTTATAGAGTAGCACGAACCTCAAGCATTATAATGAATCATTATCGGTGTGGCATGACGACCGAGTGTTACTCTTATAGAGTAACACGAACCTCCAAGCACTATAATGAAACCATGTACGAAATACCCGTACAGGTGACTCTCGGTGTGTTATACTAGCCCGAGCCCTCTCGGTGTGTTATACTAGCCCGATTGAGCCCTCTCGGTGTGTTATATTAGCCCGATTGGGCATCCGGACTTGACTGTATCAGTCCGGATATGATCTGATCGCAGTCATCCAACTCCATAAGCATGATTGTATGACCACAGATCAATTCCATCACCCCAAGCATGGTATGGAATACCCACGGCCTTAGCTTGGCAAAAGAAAATCGTTCATACCAAGCATTATGACGGAAAACCCTAAATTTGGGTTTGCGGCATATTACATGTGCCGCAAAACAGTCTCATCCATCCATCTTCGCAGGTGCAGACGAAAGGTGTAGATGTAGACTCAAAGGGCCCAGAGCATGTCAACACGATCACCGTGGGACCGCCCACGCACTTGACCAATCGGTCAAGACCAACAATGTTTGGCCGTGACAAAATCGTCACCCAAACAAGAGGTGGCGCACGGCTTTGAAAGACAAATTAGGGTTTCAAGCCATCACGCGCGTCCATCTTCTCCGGCATGAATGGAGGGTCCCAGATTAAATTAAGCAGGTCCGGTCATACCAGCATGACCACCGTGGGCCCATCTACCTCCTCATGCGGTCGGCCAAGGCATATCATGCCCGGCTAATCCAAAACGCCCGCCCAAACATGCGTGGTTACACTTCCCGAATTGCAAACTAATCTCGACCGCTCAACTTCATAGGATGATTTGAGTGGCTTAGATCACGTTTTCATGGGATAGTCGGGTATAGGCGTGAACACCAGCCTACCACCTACATGTTGGAGTGATCGACCAAGACCGACCAAGATTGGTCGTCTCGAAACGCGTGCAGGAATGTCATGCGGTTTCCAACTCCTTTGCGGCAAGGATTTCTGCCGCAAACCGATCTCAACCGCTCCTCTTTGCCGGTCAAATTGAGTGGCCTAGATAGCACCTTCATGGGACGGTGAGACATGGTCGTGTACACCGGCATGCCATCAACATGCACGACCGGTCGGTCCTCTCCAAAATTCTTCCCATGCTTGGTTTCGACCAAGCTGAAGAGTCATGCTTGCGCTCCTCTTCAAAAACCCTAATATTCATTAACGGTCGCAGATGAGTGTCTCAAAGATCATCTCATCCGTCCAACTTCACCAGCTTGGTTATACAACCCTGGTCAGGAGTTATTTGGTTAGTGAGGAGTCGTCACCCATCACTTTACCACACCGTAATGCAGTACTTGCATAAAATACACACGATACTTCACCAGTATCGACTTCCTGAATAACACATTTATTCAATTCAGCATTACATGATATCTTTCGTGGATCCACGATACACACATTCCAGACATCAATCATGTCACAAGGCGGGGGATACATACTGGGGTATTGGTCTGGCGGTTTACAGCGTGCAGCGTGCAACGCGCCATCACAAGAACGTGTTAGGAAGTCATGGACGGTTAGAGATGAACAGGAGAAGTGGGCAAGACTGGTCGATGCACAACTCCACTACTCCATCACTCCACTTACTCCACTTCCCACGAGAGACGTGAATGAGGCTCAATGACTTGTATAAATAGGTTCTCCGCCCTATTTCAAACAACAACACAAGTCCAGACGAGATAGAAAATCAAGTGTTGATACCATTGTTCAAACACCCAGAGCCTCCTTACATTAACCGTAAGCCTGCTCATTTTTCTGTCACAAGTCATAAGAAAGCCAACACCTTCACAATCTCAACACCTTCTTCGCTTTCCTCCCTAAGACCAACCCCATCTCCTTCACTTTGTGACCGAAACAAGTCTGGAACGGCCATTTCTTGGTTTAGGCCGGACTTGCACAGATTGATCTCTCGAATCTATAAGCATTCACCGCGCAGTGCATTTGTTTAAAGGTTTAAATTCATTCCTCATCCACACCCCAAATTACCAAATTTTGCAGGAGTAGTTTTCACC
>JAJJWW010015100.1:0-41802 GCA_023531295.1 Papaver armeniacum
TCTTTCCAGTCATCCTTTCCATAGTGAGAAACTCTCTATACATCACATAGTCTCTCAACCAGTTTGAAAGAGAGAGAGTGTTAAAACACTATATCTCATAGTCCTAGCTCTAAAGTTGCACGCAATTTAAGACCGATTCTTATGGGTATTCCCTATTTCTTACCCCAATTTCTCGACCTCTTAATTTTTATCCCAATTATCCTAAGTACGTACCACTAATGTAAAGCTTCATATGTCCTAAATACAATCCATTGACTTTTTAAATAAACCAACAATAATCATGAGGTTTCAGGTCCACTTTGAGCTCTAGCCAATGCATCGATCCAAATAAAAAATAATGTAAATATAATGTAGTTTCATAATCGATTGATTTTACCAATCATCATCTTGGATAATTAGGCCAAATTACGCCTTTGGCGCGTTGCTTCAGTTGTAATCTTCAGATGTGCCATGATGATGTTACGATCCGAGCCTTAAAGCTAGGCAAATGCATGTCCATTCACCTTTGTAGGCATGCTCGAGGAGCATGATGCAACTAACTTAGCTTCTAGACCGTTCCAAACTTACCCTTGTCCGCAAAGGGTTTATTAAGAAAACAAAAACTTTCTTAAAACGGCAAAAACGGCCTTTTGAGGCCCTAAACGATGGAATTTGGCTAAATTCTGGTGAACGTGTCTTGATCTTTGGGCCGTTTCCCATCAAAATGGACTCCTCTTGAGCTAAATTACGACACTCGGGTTTTTAACCTATGTTTAACGCCTTGATAGGAAGTATGAGCATCTAGTGAATGGAATGCAACTTGCCTCATCAAGTTTGGTCAAATTATCTCTTGATATCGACTCACAGAGCTTAGATGCTATGAGGGGCCAACGTCTTTGGATGGCAATGCCGCAACTCATTGCGTTTGCCCTATGTACCCTTCCCTACTCTAAAGGGATCCATCACATACCGTAGTTCATCCTTGAATGAATGAACTTAAGCCTACTAGTTTTCATTTCGTGGCCAAGCAATAATGGTAATGGCACTGGAACCAGATAGGTCGTTAGTCAAAATGCGGCCAAGTGATGCATATTAGGTCCACGACATGGCTTAGTGATGCCTAAGCATCAAATGCCCTCTTCGAAAGGCTACGCAACTATAAATGAGCCTTAGGCATCATTTATACTCTTTCGGCTAAGCTATGAAGCTTACTTGGTGCATAGTCCGCATATGCACCTTCAACCAACTACCCCTCCCTATATATGTTAACTTGCAATTTCTACAAGTATAAATTAGGCACCAAATTGACATGCCTACTTCACTGTTCATCAAATTGACATTCGCAATGATTGCGTTCCTCCGCAATGATTGTTTTCCTCCGCAATGATTGTGTTCCTTCGCAATGATTGTGTTCATTCGTAATGATTGTGCGTGATGATTGTGTAACACTCGTCCGGCATCCCTCTCTGGCCTGATGCACAATGATTGTGTGATATTTGCTCTAGGCTTATAGCCTCCATAATGCGCAATGATTATTCTGCAAATGTCGAGGCCACCTACCTAATGGCCTAATGCATCATGATGATGCAACATTGGACTTTTGCCAATATGCCTACGCAATGTGCCTTCCTTGGAACCAAATATGGCCCCGGGCCAAATGCATCTCACTATGCAAAGGAAGCTTTGGATGAAGCTTCGTCACAAGCAAATGGCGCATCTTTTAATTAGCATGCGCCATGCTAAAAACAAGGTGTGTTACAATAATCCTCCTTTAATAGGAAATGCTAACTCGATCATGAACGAATCCATAGTAGGACTATAACCAACCATTGTAGGTCTAGTATCACTTAAAAGCATCATGGTATGGAACAAGATCTAATCCTTTCACGGATTTTCCTCACTGAGTTTCTCTAATTTAACAATTCGCAAAAATAGGTAATATAATCGAGAGAAACACTATGATTATAACTAATACAACGACTATATGTAATCCTTCTTTTAGTTTCATTTGATTGTGTTTCTTCGAGTTATAAGGATGAAAAACCAAAGACATTGAAAACTATATCGTTTTTCTTCGTTTTATAAGGATGAAAAACATTGAAAACTAGATTTGTCACTTAATGTTTTGGGTCAAGTTATTGCTTTTTACATGCAATTGTTACGATAGGTAGGTCTTTAGGAGCTCTTCCATTAAACATTTCTCCGGAGACTTCTTGGCATGTAGCAGTTGCGAAGGATTAATTCTTTCTGAGTGTTAAAGGAAACTTTCATATGTACGTTGATTAAGCTAGGGTTGAGATATCTTCCCAAGATTTTCACTAATGAAATCTTCCATAATATTTACCAATTAATCGATGATCGATTCATCTGCATCTTGGAAAATTGCGTGATAAAAGATAGAAAAGAAAGACGTACTATAATAATAATTAATTGGAATCTAATCTAGGTTTCTAACTTGATAATATTAGTTTTATTCAATGAAAAAGAAGGACTAATAAAGAAGCAAAAAACAATTAAAAATAGTAGTAATCACAGTAAGAATCCATTTGACATCCATAGGTGGTATACAAGAAAAAGTAGAATTGAAAAGTAAATTGATCTTATAAGATGTAAAGGGGGTGGGAAATAGGTAAAACCGGTGGCAAAGCCCCAAGTCTACCACTTTTGTACTCATTATGGTCATGGCAAGTGGAAATCATAGTTATGAGATCTAGTCTCCGAGGGGTGGAGTCTCACCGCTCGGTGTAGTATGGAAACTCCGACCGCCCGGTGCAAACTTGATCGCCAGTATATCAGATCCAACGGCCACAAATCCATCACCCTGTAAATACTTAATTACAATTTCATCAAATCACATCTTTTACATATTTTCTTAGCTCTTCCAATTTTCAAAATATGAACATGCGTCAGTTCATGGAAGAAAAACATATTGTCGAAAATCAAAAATATGTAAGAAGAGCAAGAGTAAATGTGCCAAACTGAATAAGAGCTCATAATCGACATTGTAGTGTTGCGGAAGATGAATGCATTTGCAGGAATTATATTTTGTTTACTAATTATTTCATCGTTGGTGGCGTTATCCAAGCCATGCCGTTTTGGGATCGTATTTTTCTGAAATTTGAAGAGAAATAAGGAACTTCAACAATCGTGATGCGATGATGTTGAGTGCTCAGTTCAACATAATTTTTAAGAATGTCAAAAAAAATATATTGCTTTGACAATGCAATCGGCTCGAAATATGAGGAGTGGTGAAAGCCTGATGGACCTTGAACAAAGGTGTCGTGCAGAGTGGCTCTGCAACAACGGAAAAGAGTTCCAATATGGAAGTTGTTATGATATCTTAATTTGATCTAGCAAACAAAAAAATGTTATGAGATCTTAAGAGAGTTTCCCAATTTTAATCCATTTTACATGTTTTAATTTCTTAATTGTTAACTTAAGCATAAATGTAAAATTATATTTTCATTTATCAAACAAAAGTGCAATTACGTTAAATGATCATCCAACAAAAGTGCGACTACATTAAATCTATCAAAATAACGATTTCCTGACCTCCAAAGATATATTCCCCTAAGCCGGTTTGATCCTCCAACATAGTCGTAAACTCACCAGTTTACGACTAAAAGTGGTATAAAATTGATTCTGAATTCTATAGGGAGAAATCTAGAGATAAATCTAATTTTGATATGGACAACAACACTAGGTATTTTCACACCATGGATTTAACAAATGAATGGGAAAAGTGGTATAAAATTGATTCTGAATTCTATAGGGAGAAATCTAGAGATAAATCTAATTTTGATATGGACAACAACACTAGGTATTTTCACACCATGGTAAATAACAGACTTCATATAAATAATATTAGTGCTCTTTGTGATCCTAATGGGAATTGGCTGAAAGATAGGAATGATATTAGCATGTTGTTGACTAATCATTTCAGTGATGTTTCTTGTTTTTCAAACCCTGGTTTTCCTGATCATTGTTTTGATAATATTCCTAAAATTGTTACTGATGATGATAATGTGATGCTTTTTCCTATGCCTAGTGAATCTGAGATTGAAATGTTGTCAAAAACATGCCTGCTTGGAGTGCTCTTGGTCCATATGGATTCCAAGCAGGATTTTATCAATCTCAATGGTCAACTATTGGTAATGATATTATTGATGTAGTTCAGAGGTTCTTTCAGTGTGATCACATGCCTAGGAGTCTCAATAGAACTTACATTTCTCTTATACCTAAATGAAAAAATCCTAAATTACCTTCTGAGTTTAGACCTATTGGCCTCTGCAATGTTTCCTAAAAGATTGTGTCTAAATTTTGGCTAACAGAATCAAGCCACTTTTTAAAAGGTTAATTTCTGCTTACCAAGTTGCATTTGTGCCAGGTAGAGCCATTCATGATAATATTATTATTGCTCATGAATTGGTTCATTCCATGAAACATAAAGAAGGTCTCAGTGGTACAATGGCTATTAAATTAGATCTGTCAAAAACTTTTGACAGATTGGAATGGTCTTTTCTCAATAAGGTTCTTGAGAGTTTTGGTTTTAGTAAAGATTTCTGCAACTTAATCATGCAATGTGTTTCTACAACAAGTATTAATGTGCTCCTTAATGGCTCTCCACGTGAGCAGTTTTATCCAACTAGAGGCATTAAACAAGGGGATCCTCTATCCCCTTATCTCTTTATTATAGCCATGGAATTCCTTTCTAGGTCTTTACTTGCTAATGAAATTAATAAAGACATCACTGGTATAAAGGTTTCTAGGAAAGCCCCTCCTATTTCACATTTATTATTTCTTTGATGATATCTTAATTTTGGTCAAGCTGATATGAAGCACATTGATAATATTCTGCAGATTATTCAAGACTTTGGTAAATTGTCAGGTCAAATTCTTAATTTTGATAAATCTTGTGTTTATTTTAGTAAGAATATTGATCCTGCTTTTTGTGAAAACCTTGTCATTTCTCTCAATATGTCTTTAGTTACTGATTTAGAAAAGTATCTTGGTGCCCCCTTATTGCTTGGTCATTCCAAGGTGAAATCCTTTGATCCTATAGCTCAATCTTTTGAAGCTAGACTTAAGAATTACATTGGTACTACTGTTAACCAAGCTGGTAGGTCTACTTTAATTAAATCTGTCTTAAACTCTTTGCCTACTTACCAAATGGGCTGTTTTAAAATCCCTTCTACTTTAATCAAAAAACTTGATTCTTTGCAGTTGAACTTTTGGTGGGGGCACAAAACTGGTAAAGGTTAAGTTTATTTCATGGGATAGCATTAACAAGTCTAAGGAAATGGGAGGTCTAGGTTTTAGAGACTTAGAAACTTTCAATAAAGCTCTCATCTGTAAGTTAGTTTGGAAAATTATAAATGAACAAGATCTCTTGTGGGTTCAGATTTTGAGTTCTAGGTACTTTCACAACTGTAGTATTTTGCATCTACAAAAGCTTAATGAAAACTTCTCTTGGATATGGAGGAACATATATAGGTGTATTGACACAATTAATAAACATAGTTTCTGGGCAGTTAGGTGTGGCACAAAAATAAATATCTGGCTGGATTGTTGGGTGATAGGTTTAGATCATCCTCCTGCTCCTGCAGAAGGTTTAGTTAACACTAAGTCTTATACTCATGTTGCTGATCTGTTTCATGTAGGTACTAGGAGTTGGATTGTGCCTTTACTTCACTATTTATTTTATCCTGATTCTGCTACTAAAATTCTTGACATGTATGTACCTGCAGTTGGGAATGATACTCATGTTTGGTTACCAGACAAAAAAGGTATCTTTTCAGTTAAAAGTGTCTATAAAGTTTTAACTAGTCATCCCAATACTACTGCTGGTACTGGCAAAATTCCCTCTCAGGTTTGGAAAGAACTTTGGAAGGTCAAAGTGCCTCACAAGGTTAAATTGTTTGTTTGGAAGTGTATCAGGAATATTGTGCCAACTAGGGACAATCTTTCTAGATACAAACATGGAATTGATCTTCATTGCAAACTGTGTAATCACCCTAGTGAGTCCAGTGATCACTTGTTCATTGGTTGTCCTTATGCTAGATATGTGTGGTTAGCTCTAATTATAAATGTTGGTCATATCTTAGCACAACATGGCTCCTTCAGGGATTGGGTAATCTCATGGTTCTCAGCAGGTAATAACATAATTTTTGGTGCAGGTATAAATAGGCAGGAAATTAATAAACTCTTAATAGTTGCAGTCTGGACCATCTGGAAGGATAGATGCACAAAGGTTTTCAAGAACCATAATCCAAACAGATTACTCTCACTAGATAACATCAATAAACTTGTGTTTTTGGATGTTAATAATTCAGTTAAAATGAATGGCACATTACAGATGCATAGATGGAAACCACCAGATGTTGGTCATCTAAAGATTAATCTTGATGCTTCATTTTTGAAGGAAACTTTACAGGGAGGAATTGGAGTAACTATAAGGGATTTTGCAGGTACCTGCATTGGTGTGCAAGGGCAATACATTAGTGGAGGAATGAAGTAAGGAATAGAAGTAGAGGAGCTGGAATTCAGGGCTATGAAGCAAGTTGTTTTACCGGCAATTTCAAGAAACTTAAGCAATGTTATTTTTGAGTCTGATAGTGAAGTTTTAGTAAGGTCCATTAATGAACCTAATTCATGTGTTCATTGGATGAATCAAGTTTTCATTCTAGATATTAGGTTTTTGCTGAGTAGGATTAGAAAATGGAAATGTGTTTCAGTAAAAAGAGAGTCCAATAATGTGGCAGATAAGATTGCCAAGAAGGCTAGAACGTCAAAATATGATTTTGTATTCTTAGATAGTATTCCTCTTAATATTCAAGAATGGATCACAAAGGAAACTCATGTAAGCACTAATTGATAATCAATGAATTCCTTCTTTTGAATTAAAAAAAAAAAAGTGTATAATTTATACAAGTTAAATCTTGCCCAAAGGTGCCGAACTTGGATAAAGTTATGTTTTCTTGAATTTGGTTTCTAATTATTCGGATCATAAGTTTGTGTCTATAAGCAATAAATTGTCGGTACTCCCCAAAGGTGTCTAATAGTTTTATGTGTGAACTAGGTAGAGTAAAATGATTAATAATATTCAAGCAAGGAAAGTGTTTGGATCGAAGCGAATCATAATATATTAGTTGCGTAGGCGTATTTTATCTCAAATATAGAGGTGAACTATATGTTGTTTGTCCTGCCCAAAGGTATATTTCGATGATATGTTACTATCTTTCATAGTGGAAAGATTGACAATGTTTATAAAACACTCTGAGTATTTCACCTATACCCTAGGACTGATTTACGTGTTTGAAATATAATGATATTATGTTTGTTTGCAATATAATGGATAAGCTTTGAGTCCTCAACTACATATCTTTAACATTCGGGTCAATGGAAAATCGGTCATCTCATGTACTAATTTTAGCAGTAACTTTCTAATTCAGGTATCCTCTTATGATGGTGAACAATATAAATGTACATGTTATTTTCTATATATCATGGCTTCAATTGAGAGTCTAATGTTGCTGCCACATTTGCTTGAATTGTTTTTCAACGTTAGTAGTAGTGATATTCTTTTATTGGGCTAAATATCTAATAGACATTAGATTTAGTGCGACTAATATTTCACCGGCTTTAGTTTTACATATAAAGTTATTAAAAAAAAACTAAGATGATGCCTTGGGTAGAGGCACATGTTGGGAAATGGTAAAATCTCGTATGAAAAGATTGATTGTCTTACATAATTTATTTTACACAAATATACACCAGTTAGAGCACCTAAGTATTTTAGATTATAGTGATGAATGACAGAAATAATATAAATGAAAACCTATAAAAAAAAATTTATGACACGCAATGTAGTTAATTTCGTGTCTCGGGATGTCTCGGCCAGGTCCGAAAGACCGAGATACCGGTATTCCGGCGAGATACCCGGAATGATTTAGGAGTGCTTAGTTTTGAACAATCTCTTAACTAAATATACTGATGGCATATTTTTAATGGGACACCTATGCACTTACGTGTCTCAGAAGTCAAAACCGGCTCCCCCATCTTCTTCTTTTCTTTACCCCTTCCTTTTTTTCTTCGTTATATTCTTTTCTTCCATCACAGACACCATTTTTTTTTTTCCATCCATCATCCATTACGCTAGAAACCATTACATGCACACTCTCCTTCACCGTAAAGGGGGTACTATAAGTCTGTAATCAGTATTTTGGTGGTGAAATCAAATTTCAAAGTTCGATTTAACTTAATTGATTTTGAAATTTTATTGTGTTTGAAGAAACCCTTATTTTATAAATGAGTTTCGTTTTCGTAAAGGTAATTTGGGGTTTATTTTGCTTCGTAATCGGGAGATTGTGTTATTAATCTCAAATGTTTTTAGTAAAATTTTCGGATTTGGTAATGAGTAATTATAATCGATCGGGGAGAAATTGTATCGATCTGGGAATTTGAGGATTGGATGCCTATGTTAAATTGTTCCTTGTATTATGTCAAATTGATTGTAGCAATTGATTTGAAACTTCTTAAAGTTTGTATATCCCCTGTAAATTAAATTCAGGTTTGAGACACCGAGATCCCGGTCAAATTCCGGCCGAGACAACTAAGAGTTTCGGCTGAATTCCGTCTGGGCGGAATCAAATTTTTCGCTACCCTTAGAGCCGAAAACGGAATTACCGGCGAAATTTCGGCCGAAATCGACTACATTGATGACACGACATGGTTACGGGGACATGCCAAACACATTAAAAAAACGTCTTATGGGAACAAGTTACATGTTAACACCATTAAAATAAAATTTAATAACAAACTATCCAACAAAATAATTATTCTTAATTTGTGGAGAATATCCAATAAAATTTAATAACAGTTTATCCAACAAAAACTGTTGAGATGTAGGTGTTGTTAAACCCCCATTGTGGCAGCCAGGCACTCAGTCAAGTAAAACCATATACTTGATGGGCCTAATTGATTGCACCATCATCACATTCAACTTGCAACAATAGGGTTTGGGGATCTCGAAGCTGTCAGAAATCTGCAGCAATTCGACAACTCTCTGCATATCACATACAATAGATTAGCGGGGTCCTCTATTCTATTCACCAGCTGAATAGCTGAGGCATATCGACTTATGGGCACAGCTGCAACACGACTCTTGGGTCAGGGTCATACACCATTAGGTGGCCATGGAAATGTCCATTCGACTATTTTAAATTCGGTTGCTTGACGCCGAGATAAGAAATCCTTAACTGGGTTGATTGCAAACTTTGTGTCTGCAACACCAAGACGTCAAATTTCAAGATCAATGTGGATCTCAATCCAGGCAACAAATCAACAATATGCCAAGTTATTTGCGATGGAATCATATATGAAAGGAACAAGCAATGCAATATTTATACTCTTCTTATGTGTGTCTCTAGTTCTCTGTAGTGAACGCCAACACGTCAAATTTCAAAATCAATATGAATCTCAATCCATGCAACAAATTAGCATTATGCCAAGCTATTTGCTATGAAAGCAGATAAAAGAACAAGCAATTCAATATTTTTACTCTTCTTATGTGTGTCTCTAGTTCTCTGTAGTGAACACTTGTCATGATAACTTATAATGCTGGATTTTTCAATGTTAATCAATGATTCAATCACTAATAATTTATTATTTTTCTTGAATGATTCACACATATGTTCAATAAAATTTTACAGTTTTATAAATAAAAAAAAAAAAAACTTATACAATTAACACAAGTTAAAAAAAACAAACATAAGTGTTAAACGAGATCTCTCTCATGGCCTTTCCGATCAGGTTATACCCACCTTAACTTGTTATTTAGGTTGTTTGTTTTGCCTTAGTTTATGGGCTATTCAACTAAAAAAGTTAAAGTTAGGGTGAAAATACAATCACTTAATTATTTTAGGAATATCAAAATACAATATAAAATTAAAATAAATAATAAAAATGTGTACTAATTGTTATTAGTATTAGTAATATTAGTATGAGCTTTTATAATTAAAATTTTAGGGAAAGACTTTTAGAGATTCAGAAACTAAAAAAAAGATGGAGCTAGAGATTTTAGAGAAGAAGCCTATGGAGAATCTAGAGGATATTGTAGCTAATTAAAGTTATAATTTGAAACCATTCTCTTTTGGTGTTTATATTTAATTTTTTATTTCGTATGCCTTTGTATTGTTAGATTTCTGTAATTTATTTAAATAAATGTACATCTCTTATCGATGATCGGGATTCTCTTATTGATATATAACATAACATAATTAGGTATCTCTTGTTAAAGTTTGAGGATTTTCCAACTTAAATTCACCGTTGAATATTCCTTGTAATTTGAATAGTGATTTCTGAAAATTATGTACGATTTATCTTTATTATGTTTTTGATTGATTTACCTAACCTTAATGATGTTAGAATTATTTGTAGTCTTAATAAAAGTTGTGTATTTATGGTTTATCTTTCATTGTGAGTTTGATTTGTTTAATTTCATTATGGTGAATTTTACGGTGAATTCACGGTGAATATTTTGGTAAAATGATGCAATCTTCCCATATTTTATTATGATAATATAAAATTATTATCTTTTAATTGAGCCGTTACTTTACTGTGAATTTTTGATATGTTGTTTACGATTGATTAGATCATGCACGTGTAAAATTTGAAGACGATCGGATCAAGTTATCACTATGAAACCTATAAAATAACATTATGCAGTTAATGTGTTTGGTTAATGCTTACAAGAAGTACCTATTGTTTGTCATATGTTTTTAAGCCATGATTTGCTTGTATTATTTGTAAAAATGGTTTATAAATTGGAAATTAGTTCATGTTTTACCATTATATGGAACATGGTTCTATGGTGACGGCGGGTAATGATCCACGATATTTAAATGGATAATGATCCCCAAGATTGTATATGTAACGCCCTCCAAGCTAGCAGCTGACTAATCAAAGAGATTAACTAAATAAAGAGGCACTAAGAATCTAAATCATTCACTTAAACAATCAATTTAGAAATCTGCTACAAAAACTTAACCCAAAACTAGCCCCGCTCATAAGTATATATATACAAGGATTCCTCTCAAATGATACATATACAATAGTCATTTGGTTTACAAATAAAATATAGAACATAACAAACATAGCAGAAGTTAATCAACTAGTGAACTCAACCCTTGAAGCTTTCGCTGCGCAACTCTAATCTGTCACTGAAACTAAAAGTGGGAACGGGTGAGCACATCATCCCTAAAATGGGTGCCCAGTAGGAACAACAACTAGCTTTCAAGTAAACATTAGTATGATTCAAAGACAATGCAGGTTTTATCGACAATCGTTAATACACGGAAGGACAATAAAATACAAAGTAGAAACTTCTTCAAAGACATCCATAAATAACAGTAAACATCCATGTATGAGATGTGTGTTGCCGAACATAAGTGATAGGTGTAGAATACACCGTATTTAATATCTAGTATTTATGCTTTCTTTGCGAGTTTTCTTGTAAATTATGTATCTTATGTGTGCTTTTGAGTTATTAGGTACTCTGGAGTTGCACGGAGGAAAAGAAGCGGAAATCACCCAAATTGAGCCAAAGGCGAAATTGTCATCTCACAGAGCAAGTGATATATGGAGGTGACCCAAGGTTAAGGGACGACTTTCTTTTGGAGAGGTGTTAGATGACAGTCAGCGAATGTTAAGGGGCTACCAGCTGGGTACCCCTTATCTGTCAGACTGGGGTGGTTGAATCCAACATCACTTCCTACACCAGACCTAAAAATGTTGAGACAAAGGAGGTCTCAATCATTACCCCATCTCGGATTCAGAGAAGAAATTCACGAAGGGAAAAATGGCGGTCACGAGGATGAATCCGATGGAAGAATGGCGGCTTTAATGGAATCTGAGATGTGCTTGTTCAGGTTAGAGAAATCTCTGAGTCTAAAACAAGAAAGCAACGGCAGATTATATTTTTATTTTATGAAGTTTTCTTTCTTTGAGAAGGAGATGCGAGAAAGGGATTTGATGGCTAGAAGTCAAACTGGTAGTATCTTTCTTTGAGAAATCGAGAGACAGGGGTTGGTTGATGATTTTCTCGGGTATGAGTCTGAATTTGAAGCAAAGAAGGAATTGATGATCGAATTGAGAATTACGGCCTGGGGTTGACTCAGAAATTGAAGTTCAGGTAATAAGAAGAAGTAATGGGGTTCTGGTGATTCGAGATGGGCTCTGTTGGTTGATGATTTTCATGGGAAACTCAATTCGAGTTTGGATCATTTTGAAGTATAAGAAGATGGGTTTTTGTTGGATTGAGAGTTTTTGAAATCTGCGGATGAATTCAGAGATGAGAAATTAGGTTTTGAATTGAACCAGAATTGAGAGAAGAAAGGGGTCTGAGTTGTTTCTGGTAGAGATACTGGTTCTGGATGGAGTTTGGTGGTGGTTATAACAGGGAATTCATGGAGAAATTGAAGAACTGAGTTAAGCTGAGCTTTATTTCAAGAGGGAAGTTTGCTAGAGAAGAAGATGGTGCTCTTGCCGATGGTGGCGGTGGTTGTGGATGTGCAAAATCTGGTCCGAGTTGAGATGGGTCTATGTGAAGTCCTAGATGAATGCTTAGGTCATGCGGTGATCTTTGGTATTTAGAGCTGGATGTGAAGCTCAAGTGGCTCTGGGATTATTGACAAGGTTGCGGTGCAAGGATGGAGAATGGGTTCTGACTAATGACTAATGAAGTGTGTTCTTTGGTTTGATGTTGAAGGTTTGAGATACAGGGGAGAGAATGAAGGTTATGGTGGATTGTAAATGGTATTGTGATTGAGTTTGAGTGCCATTGGATGCAATTTGTATAAGCCGAGGCTGCGAGAGATGAAGCGAGTGGTGGTCTTTTGCCATGGTTCGTACGCATGAAGTGAAGCCTACGCACAGTAATGAGCGGGAGTGAAGAATATAGATGTATGCTAGGAAAATACAAGTGGAAGTTGGAGTTTGTGAATTTATGTTGCTCACGAAGTTGCGGTGCTGCAGGATAGGAAGTGATTGGTTCTTGATCTTGTGGTTTGAGAGGACTGGAGCTGCACTTGGAATGGCTTTGAGTTTGTGATCTTTGTTGAAACTACAGACTCTTTGGTGGTTAGCGAGATATGGCTAAGGCTACGATAGTGTTGGGGTGATTTGAAATCTTTTTGACTTGATGGCGGCTACAGGTGGTGCAAGGCATGATGATACAAGGATGGTGGTTTGAGAATCAAATGGATTCGAGGTTATGAGATTGCTTGTTGTTGGAGTTTACGGGATTTGAGATATTGCGGGTTTTGGTGTCGCAGTGGATGCGAGATGGAAATTGCGAGGGGAGTTGTGGGTGGTTACGAAATTTGGTGGATGTGGCGAGAGAGTTAGCGGTGGTGTTGGCCATTATGGTGGGATGAAATGGCCCGATGCACCATCTTGGTGCAACACCGAGATGGCACGGCAAGATGGATATGGCTTTGAGCCACTCGGCTCACTCGACCGATGAGACCACAGTTGTAACCACAGCAGGACCACGACTCAATGATCGACTCGGTTTGACTCGAGTGCCTTGACCCGATCCGACCCGAGTTGGCCAGACCGCGTTGACCCGTTGACCCGGTGGCCGGTTTGACTTTGCCGGTCACTGAGCTACTTTCCGGCGACGATTAGGTGGGATTCCAGCCATAATCCCAGTTTTCCGGCGAGCGTTTTGGGACATAATTTGTACACGGGTTTCTCTCCATGGTGGGCGGGTGAATTTCCAACTAATGGACTTTGAAGACAAAACCTAGTTTTGGAAGGAGTGGAGCTATATAAAGAGAAGACTTTTATTATCTATGGGATATCTTGGACCACGTTTTTGATTATCTTATTATCTCTACTTTTTCTAGGGTTTACACCATGAAATATTTTCTCTTTCTTCTTGTGATGAACTCCATGAATATGAGTACCTAAGTTTATTATTGGTTATGGAATAGTTGGATTTCACATAATATGATTCTTTGATTCAATATATTAGTTTTGTCTCATAATTATCGTTTGCAATTCTCTGGAAATATTGTTTCATGATTGATTGATTGTTTTGTCAAGTTGCAAATTGGTAGAACTTCTAATCACATCTATTGCTAGTTTAGGGTTTATTATACGAAAAAGTGATATTCCTTGAATACAAGTAGCATAATATGATTATAGTTTGTAGTGATATATTCTTATGATCATATGTGAATCGTAACCTTTGTTAAATTGAATTAGTGCGCTTTCCACGTTCGATTGCTTTGATTGGCCTGATTTCATAGAACCTAATGCATCTAGGGAATTAAACTTGATTAGTGCTTTTACGTTAGGTTGTTCCTTTAGATAGAATTCATATTCGCATCTTTTAATGTGTTTGTTGATGACATGAGGAGATTTGCGGGATATTCTTGCGATCAAGGTATTCTAGGGTCTTTGATAAAAGTTGAGATTAAAAATCAATTCTAGTTATTGTGAAAAGCATGTTGGTGAATGAAAACGAAATCCTTAACCAATACTTCTTATCCTTGAATTTATTTGTTTACTTTTCTTTATTTTGTTTTTATTTTATTTTATTATATAAAATCACAAAACTACCTAGGTGTTATTTATAGGAAACCATAACAATTTGACAACCTAGACCTCTCTCAGGATCGATCCTTTCTTGCCCTTGCTATATTTATATTTTGAGTAGTAAGAAAGTGTAATTATATTTGTGTCGCTAACTACAGCGATCAAATTTGCACAGTTTTTGCGTTTTATCTGCTGTTACGTCAGAATTCAGAACCTTCGGTTTTACACATTGAGGACAATGTGAAGTTTAAGTGTGGGGGAGCATTTATATGTTTGTTTTTGACACCATTAGTGGATGGAACCATTTTGAATGCAGGAGTTGAGGAACCAATTAACTAAAAGGGAAGAATATAGCTGAGAAATCACTAATTAACATGATAGTTGTTACCATATCTCGGAATATCACCATATCACATTCTATTTTTATTTTTCCATATTTATCTATTATTCTCTAAGTGCTTTGGTGGGTCACTAAAAATCGACGTGTTATTCTTTGCTAGGATGAAATAGAGTGGTTGAGTTACTAGAAAAAAAGAAAAAAGACGTACAAAAAAAAAAAAAAAAAAAAAAAAAAAATTAAAAAAAAAAAAAAAAAAAAAAGGACCGATCAATAGACCAAAACGGAATAAAAAGACACTTGGGAATAGCAATATGTGTGAAACGTAGTCCCTGTCTCCGTCGCCTAAACAAGCGTGGAATGCAGGATCCAAGGCAACTATCATGTACTTGCTGACAAGAAGCATGCGCTTGGATCCAAAAGATCTAATCATGCCGTCTGAAAAAAAAAAAAAAAGAGAAATTGGATCCAGTTTGATCCAATCATATAAAAAAAAAAAAAAAAATTTGTGTTGAATAAAGTCACTTTTGGTTCCCTTGTATATGCCAATTGATTTGATGTAGCATTCAAAGACTCAGTAGCTCAATCCAATAGGATTAGGTTCATCTTAACGATGACCTTGACAGAGATATGGGAAACATCGAACACTTGTGAATATTCGCCAACATCTACATCTATATCCATCTTCTTAATCTTTTCATTGTGATTGTGGTTTGTCAGTTTCCGAGTATTATGGCTTGTTCGACTATCTAATTAGAGTTTATTTACTAATATATGAATTGAATTTGCAAGGTACCTCCTCCTGTAGGCAATTTGGATTCGTTCATTGATTTGTCACGAATAGACGGAGTTTGAAATATAGGTTTTGTAGGTATATCTCTAGTAAACCTTCACGAGACTATAACTCGTCCACTAGGGACACCTAGGGGTTTAAAGGCTTGTTATTTATGCTAAAAGTGACCGTAGCCTCGACGACACGGAGTTGTTGTATTTTATTGTTTTGTTTGATTTGCTCGAGGACTAGCAAAGTCTAAGTGTGGGGGAATCTGATAGGTGTAGAATACACCGTATTTAATATCTAGTATTTATGCTTTCTTTGCGAGTTTTCTTGTAAATTATGTATCTTATGTGTGCTTTTGAGTTATTAGGTACTCTGGAGTTGCACGGAGGAAAAGAAGCGGAAATCACCCAAATTGAGCCAAAGGGCGAAATTGTCATCTCACAGGCAAGTGATATATGGAGCTGACCCAAGGTTAAGGGACAGCTTTCTTTTGGAGAGGTGTTAGATGACAGTCAGCGAATGTTAAGGGGCTACCAGCTGGGTACCCCTTATCTGTCAGACTGGGGTGGTTGAATCCAACATCACTTCCTACACCAGACCTAAAAATGTTGAGACAAAGGAGGTCTCAATCATTACCCCATCTCGGATTCAGAGAAGAAATTCACAGAAGGGAAAAATGGCGGTTGCCGAGGATGAATCCGATGGAAGAATGGCGGCTTTAATGGAATCTGAGATGTGCTTGTTCAGGTTAGAGAAATCTCGAGTCTAAAACAAGAAAGCAACGGGCAGATTATATTTTTATTTTATGAAGTTTTCTTTGCTGAGAAGGAGATCTGAGAAAGGGGATTTGATGGCTAGAAGTCAAACTGGTAGTATGCTGCTGAGAAATCGAGAGACAGGGGTTGGTTGATGATTTTCTCGGGTATGAGTCTGAATTTGAAGCAAAGAAGGAATTGATGATCGAATTGAGAATTACGGCATGGGGTTGACTCAGAAATTGAAGTTCAGGTAATAAGAAGAAGTAATGGGGTTCTGGTGATTCGAGATGGGCTCTGTTGGTTGATGATTTTCATGGGAAACTCAATTCGAGTTTGGATCATTTTGAAGTATAAGAAGATGGGTTTTTGTTGGATTGAGAGTTTTTGAAATGCGGATGAATTCGAGAGATGAGAAATTAGGTTTTGAATTGAACCGAATTGAGAGAAGAAAGGGTGCGAGTTGTTTCTGGTAGAGATACTGGTTCTGGATGGAGTTTGGTGGTGGTTATAACAGGGAATTCATGGAGAAATTGAAGAACTGAGTTAAGCTGAGCTTTATTTCAAGAGGGGAAGTTTCTGCTAGAGAAGAAGATGGTGCTCTTGCCAGTGGCAGGTGGTTGTGGATGTGCAAAATCGGTCCGAGTTGAGATGGGTCTATGTGAAGTCCTAGATGAATGCTTAGGTCATGCGGGTGATCTTGGTATTTAGAGCTGGATGTGAAGCTCAAGTGGCTCTGGGATTATTGACAAGGTTGCGGTGCAAGGATGGAGAATGGGTTACGCAACGGCTAATGAAGTGTGTTCTTTGGTTTGATGTTGAAGTTTGAGATACGGGGAGAGAATGAAGGTTATGGTGGATTGTAAATGGTAGCTGTGATTGAGTTTGAGAGCTGCCATTGGATGCAATTTGTATAAGCCGAGCTGCAGAGATGAGCAGAGTGGTGGTCTTTGCCATGGTTCGTACGCATGAAGTGAAGCCTACGCACAGTAATGAACGGGGAGTGAAGAATATAGATGTATGCTAGGAAAATACAAGTGGAAGTTGGAGTTGTGAATTTATGTTGCTCGAAGTTGCGGTGGCGAGGATAGGAAGTGATTGGTTCTTGATCTTGTGGTTTGAGGAGGACTGGAGCTGCACTTGGAATGGCTTTGAGTTTGTGATATTTTGTTGAAACTACAGTCTGCTTTGGTGGTTAGCGAGATATGGCTAAGGCTCGATAGTGTTGGGGTGGTGAAATCTTGACTTGATGAGCGGCTACAGGTGGTGCAAGGCATGATGATACAAGGGATGGTGGTTTGAGAATCAAATGGATTCAGGTTATGAGATTATGTTTGTTGGAGTTTCGGGATTTGAGATATTGCGGGTTTTGGTGTGCGGTGGATGCGGATGGAAATTGCAGGGGAGTTGTGGTTGGTTCCGAAAGTGGTGGATGTGGCGAGAGAGTTAGCAGGTGGTGTTGGCCATTATGGCATTCGGGATGAAATGACCCGATGCACCATCTTGGTGCAACACCGGATGGCCTGGCAAGATGGATATGGCACGAGCCACTCACTCACTCCCAATGACAGAGACCACGACCGTAACCCCCCGACAGCACCACGACTCAATGATCGACTCGGTTTGACTCGGTGCCTTGACCCGATCCGACCCGAGTTGACCCGACTGCGTTGACCCGTTGACCCGGTGGCCGGTTTGACTTTGCCGGTCACTCCGAGCTACTTCCGCGACGATTAGGTGGGATTCCGGCCATAATCCCGATTTTCCGGCGAGCGTTTTGGGACATAATTTGTACACGGGTTTCTCTCCATGGTGGGCCGGGTGAATTTCCAACTAATGGACTTTGAAGACAAAACCTAGTTTTGGAAGGAGTGGAGCTATATAAAGAGAAGACTTTTATTATCTATGGGATATCTTGGACCACGTTTTTGATTATCTTATTATCTCTACTTTTTCTAGGGTTTACACCATGAAATATTTTCTCTTTCTTCTTGTGATGAACTCCATGAATATGAGTACCTAAGTTTATTATTGGTTATGGAATAGTTGGATTTCACATAATATGATTCTTTGATTCAATATATTAGTTTTGTCTCATAATTATCGTTTGCAATTCTCACGGAAATATTGTTTCATGATTGATTGATTGTTTTGTCAAGTTGCAAATTGGTAGAACTTCTAATCACATCTATTGCTAGTTTAGGGTTTATTATACGAAAAAGTGATATTCCTTGAATACAAGTAGCATAATATGATTATAGTTTGTAGTGATATATTCTTATGATCATATGTGAATCGTAACCTTTGTTAAATTGAATTAGTGCGCTTTCCACGTTCGATTGCTTTGATTGGCCTGATTTCATAGAACCTAATGCATCTAGGGAATTAAACTTGATTAGTGCTTTTACACGTTAGGTTGTTCCTTTAGATAGAATTCATATTCGCATCTTTTAATGTGTTTGTTGATGACATGAGGAGATTTGCGGGATATTCTTGCGATCAAGGTATTCTAGGGTCTTTGATAAAAGTTGAGATTAAAAATCAATTCTAGTTATTGTGAAAAGCATGTTGGTGAATGAAAACGAAATCCTTAACCAATACTTCTTATCCTTGAATTTATTTGTTTACTTTTCTTTATTTTGTTTTTATTTTATTTTATTATATAAAATCACAAAACTACCGGTGTTATTTATAGGAAACCATAACAATTTGACAACCTAGACCTCTCTGTGGGATCGATCCTTTCTTGCCCTTGCTATATTTATATTTTGAGTAGTAAGAAAGTGTAATTATATTTGTGTCGCTTACGACAGCGATCAATAAGGGAATAATAATATTTGTTCTAACCACACTCATTAGGTAATATTGCGGTGTATCGCCCTAGCCATAGAATACTGATATATAAAGGAAGAATAATTTTTGTGCTAACCACACTCATTAGGTAATATTGCGGTGTATCGCCCTAGCCATATAATACTGATATTGTGTCGGCACACATATCATACCACACAGAGCATACAAAGATATGCATTAATTTCACAACACCATGATTGATTTGTAAAACAATAATGAATACAAGAAAGTTCGTTATCGATTCCCACCTCTTTTGATGACAAGCCTCGCATACCTTGGGATCCTCACGGACCGGGTCCATCCTTTGAATCGATCGTTGTTAATAAAGACTAGCTGTTAAACACACATGAACTCTAAGAATTTAGCCAACATGTTCATACAAGGCTCAAAACATAATCTCATACAAGTCTCTAGTTATAGGCTAAGTGAAATAACTGATGGTTCTAGTTTTATTAATGGCTCTATAACTTAGTAATAAGTAATTTTGGTATTAAACAATATCTACTTATCCAAATGGGATCCAATTGGGTGTCATCGGAAATCCCTCGTCAAACCCTACAACTTTGCAGAAGGAACCGAAAGCTAATTCAGACCATAAGTGGTCCAAAAACTCAAAATACTATTTCTGACCTTAACCCCAAACTCATGGGCCTGACCCGGCACGGACCACTAGTTCAGCCCGCTACCCATCTATTTACCCATCGGGCCAACCCACGACCCGACCCGATAACCCGGTCCACTACCCGAACTAGTCCGACTAACATCGAGTCAGATAGGTTAACTGAGTCAGAAGCTGGCTCGGCCATCTCCTTCACCAAATTCTCAGAAATTATTCCAAGTGTTTATTTCTAAAACCAGCTCTAGAGGTCAACTTCCAAGGTCTCTAAATTACAGATTATAAATCCAAATGAAACTAACTAGGGTTTCTTGGAATCACGGAATCACTATCTACAATATTATCCTATTGATTATTTTCCATTTCTCACTCTAACCTAGCTAGAAAGTCTCCTACTTATACATACTCGTGACTGATACACCTGGTATTTTCTGCGTCGAGTAATATTCCAGCAACTATATCTCTCTCGTTACTTAACCGATTGGATCAAAATTTATATGTATAGAAATCTCAATCGGTGTACTAAAATTTACGTTTATAGAGATATGTCTAATTCTCATTTTAAGATACCTATAAAAGTGTCTAGATTATGGACAATGACACTAATTCCATGCACATAAAATCAAAACTTTCATGCATAAAGAACCTGATTGATTTCTAACTACTAAAGCGAATTAAGAGATACCCAAACCTTAAAATCAAACTAGGATTTTAAATGAATTACCTTGGTTAAATAATGATCCCATGATCACCATAATCATCTTTCTTAACATCCTTGATTATCAAAAACTCTATCACCAATAATTAATCATCCTTTATACCGAGGCCCATGAACTCTAAACTGTTCAAGTTTTGTGATCATTCTCCTACCTCTTATTCTCCTCATAAAGATGCTACTTAAAGTCTCTATTGATTTCTCTCAAACAAAATCACAACAAAACAATCTCTATACTATACATCATCATTCAACCTTCTCAAATACTATTCCTATTTCTTACACCTAATTTCTCTTCAATATATCTACCATAATATCTTTATTTCTATATATAGTTTCTTCCTAAAACTATAACAACAACACCTCCTCCTTGGAGCTCGTATGAATCATCTTCAGGAGACACTCAGCTACCTACATCACCTGCTCTATAAAACCAAAACAGAAAGAGATAAACTTCCTGTAAAAACAAAACTAAATTTATATATAACCCTAATTATTGGTTAACACCTTTCTTACACTCATTTACTACTACTAACTCTAACATATTACTAAGGGATAACCTTTTCTTAATTGAAGGTCCGTTTCAGGAAAAGTGACGGTCAACGGCGAAGAATTTTTACTTCATCTTCCGAGTCTCCTATCTTCTTCGTCCGGTATCTGATTTACGCGTTTGAGTAGTCCACTTTGCATAACTTTTCGAGATCTATCTAGTGATACTAGTTTCGTCTCTAGATCGTTGTTAGATTAATTTCTATTGATTAACGTTCGTCTTTAATTAAACAAGTCACTATCGGCTAAACGGTCTCTTGACCGGTCTAATAGCGTTGACGAGCTTGCGGGTCCTTACAGTATGGGGCAATGATCCCTGATTCATCGATGACGGTTATCTGTGCCGAGTTAAATGATACATGGGTGTACGAACCTAAGATATTTGTACCGTGAACGCATGTGTGAAAGCTAATTGGATGAATTTTTGTAAAAATATTATTCGTGTTATGAACTCACGTGTGGTGTTGAAAAAGCGGGGGTATAACAACCACACCCAATATTTCGTTTAGGCAATTTGTATGGACTAACTCCAATATACTTCCAAGAGAATCAACTAGACAGTCAGACTCAATCAAGGAAAATATATCCAAGAGTTATATCTTTGTTTCTCAATGTAATCAGCAAATCAAATAGATAAAAATCCGTGAGCCTGATTAATATAAGAAACAACTTGGACGGTATTAAAAATCAATATCCAAGTGGCAATCAATTCAATCAACAACCAAAGATCGGATTCACTAATTGATTGAACTTAAGCACAACCTGTGATATTTCAATTATATAAACAAATATAATGCGGAAAAGAAATAACACAGATACCAGAGATTTTGTTAACGAGGAAACCGCAAATGCAGAAAAACCCCTAGGACCTAGTCCAGTTTTGAACACCACACTGTATTAAGCTGCTACAGACACTAGCCGGCTACAAGTTAACTTTGGAATAGAATGTAGTTGAGCCCTAACCAATCTCTACACTGATTAAGGTACAGTCGCGTTCCTTACGCCTCCAGAACCACGCATGATTCTACGCAGTTGATTCCCTTAGCTGATCACCACAACTAAGAGTTGCTACAACCCAAAGTCGGAGACTTAATAAAAAATTTTGTCTTCCACAAAAAAGTTTATTTAGATAGATAAATATGTCTCCCACATAAATACCTACAAGGTTTTGTTCAGTCTTTTGATAAATCAAGGTGCACATGAACCAATTGATATATCATACTTATTTCCTGAAGAACAACCTAGAAATATCAATCACCTCACAATAACTTAACTATATGGTAGTAGAATAAGTTATTGTGGAATCACAAACCATGAGACGAAGAGGTTTGTGATTACTTTTTATATCTTACCTATCGGAGATAAATATCGAGCAAATCTTAGAGAAGATAGTACTCAATACGATATAACAAAGTAAGATCAGAACACGCAACTACAGAGAAAATAGTTGGGTCTGGCTTCAAAATCCCAATGAAGTCTTTAAGTCGTTAACCTATAAGGGTTTTAGGAAAAACCTAGGTTAAAGGAGAATCGACTCTAGATGCAACTAGTATCACACAGGAGGTGTGGGGATTATGTTTTGTAGTTGCTAGAGTTCTCCCTTATATAGTCTTCAAATTAGGGTTTGATAGCTTAGAAACAAAGCAATCAATATTCAGGTCGTGTTTGGTATCATGGATATCCCATCCTAGGTTGGGTTATCCAGTAAAAAACTGTTAAAATGTGTTTGTTTCACTGCAATTCCAATCCTAGATAAGGATTACTAAACCTTCCTTGATTTTAGGAAGCTAAAAAAGTGAGGTTAAGGTATTCTTCCAAATACCTGGGATACCTGTATCCTCACCTGGGTTAGAAAATTATTTTCCTTTAAAATAAGTAATTGTCTAAGAAATAATTATTTATATTAACCTATTTATGTAGTCAAACAAACACAATTTAACCTAGCCCAATATATGATAGAATTTTAGACAAACACCATTAAAACTAACCATTAACAAGGTTATCATAAATTAAATTAAGGTAAACCTTTCCAGGATATGTTATCCCGTTTCCAAGCTGCCAAACAGACCCTCATTGTTAGATGAAAACCTGATTTAAGATTCAAGCTAAGTTTGCTTAAAACCAAAGAAATATCTCTCCACCGTTAGATGGTCTTAGCTTGTTACATACAAATGAAATATACCTTCATTTAGATATGGGTAACTGTACCTAAACGTGTATATTGAGTTGGCTCAACAATAGTTAACCGAAGTTATCCATATGAACACTTTCATATCAACCTTGTTCATCTCAACACATATAGACCAACAGACTCAAATGAATCTATAGTTGTGTTACTCATAGAGTTGTTCAATTGTTTATATTCTCATAGAAGTATATAAGACATAGTTGAAGCAAAATCGTATTTAATTCACTCGAATCAATTCATGAACATTTTAGCCACGGTTTGCAAAGATTGCATTCCTTATTATATAAATGTATTTGTTCATGATTAACCGATTCTAGAACTTAACCACTCAAGTATGCAAACGTGTACGCATACTTAGAGTTCTGCAGTTGCTAAATGAATTCACGTATTTGCGGAAGTTGATTAAACGCAACCACCCATCATCCCTCCTGTAGCAGTTGAAGTTAGTTGCCTCCATATTCCTAATAAAAGACCTTTAAGGTTCAAGTTGGCGTAACCTAGGTATGCCCTTTAATTTGCAAATGTTGTGTGTGAATGTTACGGACCTCTGAAATTTCAAACTGGATGATTCCTGGTCTCCGAAATATTATTTGCATGGTCGACCTCACTTGCGTTACATCATTTCAAACCTTGAAATTCATAGTGGACGCAATTAATTAGTTAAAAGCTCCTTTGAGAAAGAGTTGGAGAACCAGACATAGCAGGAGTAGTATAATTTGCTTGTAATTAAGAAAAGCTTTGCTTGTAAGGGAAGTGATGATTAAACGAGTTGCCATGGCAATATAAAATATATATCCTCCGCGATTCACCATCCTCAACAAATAGTCCCACACGGGACAAGGGGATTCCAAGGATCTTCTATATGTCAGATTAGGATTGCAATACAAATCGCCAACCAGTTATGGTTTGGATGCCCACCAATAGTACTACATGGGCTATCAGCAAAACAAAAAGCCTATTGAGTTTGTTTCGCCTGAGCTCGGGCCTCTCCATCCATTGCTGGTTGGTTTTTTTTTTTTGCAACCTAATCCAGAGACTGTGCCTCTTCCTAAACTGTGCACATTATAAAGTAATTTGAATACATACTGTGCCTTTTTACTACTTGACAAGACAACATGGAGATTATGATTTGATGGTGATGTTGATTGAGATTACTAATTGATTATCGTTTCTCAGCAAAACAAAAAGCCGATAGAAATTGTTTCGCCTGAGCTGAGGCATCTTGTTTCACCTGAGCTCGGGCCTCTCCATCCATTGCTGGTTGGTTATTTTGGATACATAAACTGGGCCTCTTCCTAAACTGTGCACATTGTCAAGTAATTTGAATACACACTGGGCCTCTTCCGAAACTGGGCCTTTTTTATTACTTGACAAGACAACATGTGATTTTGATGGTGAATTTGATTGAGAGTAGGGGTGAGCATTTTATCCGTAATCCGCGGATTTAACCGGGACCAACCGTATTTGTACGGATGGATGCCCGGACCGTTCGCTAATGGGTTGGAGGCGGATGTAATTTTTGAAATCCAACGGATTACGGATTAGACCCGGATGCAACCTTGAAATTCCTTTGGACATCCATACCCGTTAGGCATTTTTATAATTTCTAGAAAATATATGGATAGTTATAGAATTTTTAGGTGTTTCCTTAGAGTGTTGTCCATGACACTTCTATATTTATATACAAATATAAAATGTGTAGGTTCTATAAGAAGTCATCTATATAGGCTTTATTTTTTCATTATAAATTTTAACTAACACAAATCCATTGGATAATCCGCACCCAATCCGTTCATCCGTGCATCCATTGAATGCAAATCCGTTGGATGTTGGATTGGATGCGGATGCCAAATTTGAAATCCGTAGTGTATTGGATTGGATGAGGATGAGGTGAAAACCGGTCCATACCGGCCCATGTTCACCCATAATTGAGAGTACTAATTGATTAATTGAAGATTGTTTCTGATCTGATTTCAGTGTGTACCAAAATAATAACAACAACCCAAATCATAAAAGTACCCAAAATCACTGAATTAAGAACTTTAGGGTCCACAAATCCCTCTGAACATCGAGATAAGTTCAAGAATGAGGAATCTGAATTAGGATGCTCAAAAACACCAGCGCTAGCAACAAAAATTGAGCCCCTTCCATTTTAGGTTGGCCAATTGAGTTTAGTGTATGCTTGTCAAAACTAGCAGTTTCTTTACCAAATATCTGATTTCGCGGTCAACGTATGCTATACTAAATCCTGCAATGCAACAACAATAAAAAGTTCAGTTTTTCTTTGGTATAAAAATTTGAAATTCAAGAAAAACAGATCATTTCGTAATGAACTCAACAATTTTCAGACTATTACGGGAGGGGCTAAAACTGACATCATAAACTAGTGAAATGTACTTGGCAGTAACTGTGATGTAACTGTAATTGTGTGAGTTACCTTTGTGTGTGTATGTCGCACGTGCTATTTTCCTTTTCTAATCTCTAAGGTGTGTCTGTGAAACATGTATGCTTAGGTAACTCACACAATTACAGTTACAACACAGTTACTGCCAAGTATATTTCATTACCCCCTCAAACTCATGAGGAGTCGAGACTCTGAGCTTGTGACACAACTGATCAAACCTTGGACCATACAAATCCTTGGTAAACACATCTTCCACTTGATCCAATGTTGAAATGTAGAAGACTCGAATTTGATCTGACTGAACTAGCTCCCGAATGAAATGGAAATCAATGGAAACATGTTTCATTTTACTGTGCATAACAGGGTTTCTAGCCAAAGAGAGTGAAGATATATTATCACAACCAATAGTAGGAACAACAGGCAAAAATATATGCAAATCCCCGAGTGAGTTACAAACCCAGACCAATTCAGTTGCAGTTTGAGACAAACATCTATACTCAGCCTCGGTACTAGACCTGACAACAGTGGATTGCTTGCGAGAAGACCAAGTGATTGGATTCATACCAAAAAAGAGACAAAAGCCACTGGTGGATTTTCTGTCAGTTGGATTACCTGCCCAATCTGCGTCACTGAACCCTTGCAGAGCCACTAGTCCTTTTGTAAACAGAATTCCATAGTCTAGAGTACCTTTAATATAGCGGATAATTCGTTTGGCAGTAGTCATATGGGTTGTAGTTGGTCGTTGCATATGTTGACAAACCTGATTGACAACAAAGCTGATTTCAGGTCTTGTCCAAGTGAGGTATTGCAATCCTCCTACAATAGATCTAAATTCTGTGGGATTCTCAAGAAAGTCACCATCACTAGGTATAAGCTTAGTAGAAGGACATGCATGGGAATGACATGATTTTGCTCCTACCATGTTAGTTCTCTTAAGTAAGTCTAAAGCATACTTGGATTGAGAGATGAACAATCTAGACTTATCTCTTTTAACCTCAAGACCTAGAAATAAATGTAGAGGACCAAGATCTTTAATAGGGAAATATGCACTTAACTGAGAGATGACTGACTTGATAAAAACTGAGTCATCGCTTGTAAGAAGTATATCGTCCACGTAGACCAAACAGATGACCAGCAACTTGCCTTTCTTCATGACAAATAAAGAAGTATTTGAAATAGAAACAACAAACCCTAAAGCAATAAGAGCATCAGATAAATTCTCATACCAGGCCCGTGGTGCCTGTTTTAGGCCATAAATGGATTTGTGTAAACGACAAACATAGTTGGGATGAGTAGAATCGACAAATCCAACAGGTTGTTGCATATACACTTCTTCCTTCAAGTCACCATGAAGGAAGGCATTATTAATGTCAAGTTGAGTGATAGACCATTCAAATTGAACAACAAGAGGTAAGATCAGTCTGATAGTGGTGGATTTAGGAACAAGATTGAAAGTTTCAGATAAGTCGATACCTTGTTGCCGATGAAAACCCTTAGCAACCAACCTGGATTTAAATTTGTCAATGGAGCCATCAGCTTTATGTTTCACTCTAAACACCCATTTGCAGCCTACCACATTCTGAATTGGGTGAGGAGCTACTAAGGACCAAGTGCCTGCTAAATTATGAGCAGTGATCTCATCTGCCATAGATAATCTCCACTTTTTCTTCTTGTTTGCCTGACTGAAGCATGTTGGTGTTGGATATGAAATATTGCCTAAGAAAGCTCTTGGCATTACATATTTAAAATCATAATATGTCTTTGGTTTAAACACACCTCGTTTAGCTTTAGTAATCATGTTATGTGCATTAGTAGTGTTGCTAGGTACAGGAACAGACTCAGCAGGAAAGGCAGAAACAGATACTGTAGTGATATCAGAGTCTGGAACAATAGGACAAGAAGAAGAATCTGTTATGGGACATGAAAGAGAGTTTGTATGTTTAAGTGACTGAAAATCATCAGTAAGCACTACAGTGGAGGTGGAAAGTGAGAGATCTTTCAAGGGGAAAGAACTCTCATCAAAAACAATATGCCTTGAGATATTTATTCTGCCTGTGGAGGGATCTAGACATTGATATCCTTTTTGAAAAGAGTTGTAACCTAAAAACACACAATGCTTAATTCTAGGTTGGAGTTTCGAGCTAGTGTATGGCTTTAAAGGGAAAAAAACTCTCATAAAAAAAAAAAAAACATGCCTTGAGATATTTATTCTTTGTGGAGGATCTAGACATTGATATCCCTTTTGAAGAGTCAGAACCTAAAAACACACAATGCTTAATTCTAGGTTGGAGTTTCGAGCTAGTGTATGGCCGTAGCCAAGGAAAGCAAGCACATCCAAAACATTTGAGAAAGATGTAGTCAGGTTTAACATGAAATAAAACTTCAAGAGTAGTGGAAAAAATAGATAGATATGGTTGGAAGTCTATTTATTAAGAAATTGGCAGTATTAAAAGCATAGACCCAGTAAGCATGGGGGAGACCAGATTGAAGTAGAAGAGTTCGGTTAAGAATGTGTTTATACTTAGACTCAGCAACTCCATTCTGTTCAGGAGTGTGAGGACAAGTTGATTCATGAAAATTACCTTTGTGAGTTAAGAACTCTTTCAGATATTCATTAAAGAATTCACCTCCTCCGTCTGTTCTAATAACTTTAACGGGACATTGAAGAAAAGTCTCTATTTGGTTCACAAAAGATATAAAAACATTCTTAAAGTCAGACTTGAGAAACAAAGAAAATAGCCAACAATATTTAGAAAAATCGTCGATAATAGCAACATAATATAAAGATCCATCAACTGATTTAACATTAGATGGTTCCCATACCTAAGCATACATGTTTCACAGACACACCTTAGATAATCATCCTTGTTAACAAAAAGACGAGTTATATATAAAGTCGTTAACACTTTTGGAAAGATATATAGATATTCTTATTAAAATTAAAAAGAATAAATACAGAGAAATATGTTCCAAATTTTACGGTTCGACTTAAAAAAAGTTACCTTTATTCTCATGACATTTTGTTAAGTGATAATGATATGATTCAACCTCAAACACTTTTAAATGTAGCGGACAACAACGGGACTCGCAAATTAATGTGTATCAAATCACAAGAGCTAGTAATTGTCGATATGCTCATATTGGTGGCATTTTTGTTGCTATAATCAAAGACGCAGTTTTATTTACAATTTTTTGTTGACACAAAGTCAACATTTTATAGAAAGATAAACTAAAAAAAAATCAAATCAAATTATTGCGTTGTGAAATCTGTTTTTAGTGTAGCTTTGTCTACTTGGTTTAATTAATAATATCCAAGTTATACTTAGCTAGCAAAAATAAAATAAAATAAAATAAAATAATGAGTACCAAAGTTACTGGAAAAGGTACTACTTACCAATCTTTATTGGTGATCTGTGATATCAGGTCCACTGCCTCTGGGCATCCCCTTCAACCAGGTAAAACAAATCTGGATGATCCCGACCAGATCTAGTCGGTCCTTGCGTACAAGTACAAGTACATTTCAGTCTGAGATGATGTGGAACGGAGATTTAGTAGTTGCCAATGTCAGGTCTGTGACATTTCAATCTGGATCTGATATCACAGATCTGGTGGATCTGGATGCACATTCTCCCATGCAATTTACAAGTATGACCTTCATCAAAAAACCATCATCAACAATCTCAAAATTACATTTGGTGTTTGTCGGGTGTAGCTGAAACCTAAATTCAAAGACTAAGACCTTAACGTGGTGCCGAACGAGGCATCAAATCTTACAACTGACCGTTATAACTAATCATTTGGGAAGTGCATACTTGTGCTTAGTTGCCAACCTTTTATGCGCTCTCGCATTTCACACTTCCTCTTTACCCTTGTGGGTATACACACCTCTTGAATATCTGCATTGGAATGTATCTGATAATTGGCCGACCCAAAGGGAGGGCTTCTATGTGATGGGAAATCTGCATTCTGTCAGTCACAAACTTTGTGCAGGAAAATTAAAATTGATTTTTTTATATATAAGAATTTCATGAAATTGAGATACAATCTGAGATAATCAAACAAATTGCTCAAAAATTTCAATCAAACACAGTTAGAGAAACAAATTTCCAGTTTAAACTTCTTTGAAATTTCCATGACATCAATAGAATTACGTCAATTGCTTCTGCAATTTCATTCAAATAGAAAAAAAATGAATCTTAAATTCTTATCAGATCGTCGGCCTCCCCACCGCACGCGGTCATCTAGTATAAAAAGGTGATGTGGAACGTGATATCGAATTCTAAAACGACTTCTTAAAATCGAAAAGTAAACTTTTTGTGAAGCAAAATACTTCTGCTTCTGACTTTTACTTTTACTTTTTCGAGAAATAAGCTACTAGTTGTCTGTGGTGTATGAAGTATGTGTGAGTTACTGGCACGGTAATTTGAGTTACTGGCACGGTAAATGTCAAACCTGGTCGGATGAGCAGTATTTGAGCATATTTTATGAGCACTTGGCCCGCGCGCTGTCTAGGTTTATTTTTCTTTTCTCGCTGGTTAGTCCCGAAGATAAAAACAGACGATTAGAGGCCGCGGAATAAGTTCAGAGATTTCCAATCAAGTAAGTAATCAAACCCTAATCTGTTTGTTCTCAAATTAAATCAAGTATGATGTTTCGATGATTATGATTCTAGTATTTGCTTGTTTGATCAGAATCAGTTGTTATGTTAGGGTTTAAAATTGAAACTAATTTGGTGGGTTTTCTGTTCTGTAAATAAATTAGGGTTTATAATTGAATACATTAATTTAGGGTTATTGGGATATGAATAAATGATTATCTTCGTTTAATTAGGTTGTTTTTTAAATGTTTGAATTGAATCAGTTGTTAATTTAGGGTTATTGGGATATGTCAGGTGAAATGAATTGGGATTCTGTAGTTTCCTCTGATAAATTGCTCAACTATGAACACTTCTCCCTCAAGAGGTTTCCGACGAAAAAACCTTTTGCTTACAACCACTGAATTTAGAGTTCTTATTAGGTATTAGTGGTTATAAACAAAAAATTTCTGTCGAAATTCAAGATTAAGGGTTTTTGTAGTTGTCCTGGTATCACATTATTGATTATCGTTTTGATGCATGAAAATAATGTGGTGGAGCTCTGGTGGTTATTTCCTGTTAGTACCTGAAATCATGCTTTGCGATGATTTTATTTATCAAGGGAAGTATTAGGGTCTCCTTGAATTGATCTGTTTTTTTCTGCTTTCTTCGTGTTATTTGGATTTTGCTTAATTTCGAGTTTTGTTCAATTGTAGACAATGGGCAAGGAACGTAAGAAAAGTAGTAGTAGTAGAAGAGAAGAGAAGGATTATGGTAGCAGGGATAGAAGAGAAGATGTTGACGAACTTGAGAAAGAAAAGATTAGAGATAAGGTTGTTAAGGAAAGAGAGTACGATCAAAAGGAGAAAAGTAGTAGAGATAAAGAAAGAGACAGGGATAGTAGAACGAAAGATAAAGATATCGAAAAGGAGCATCATGATCGAGGGCGGGATAGAAAGGAGGAAGAACGAGGCAAGGATAGAGAGAAGGAACGAGATAGGCCAAAGGAAAGAGAAAGAGAGAAACATAAAGACAGAGAGAGGGAGAAGGAGCGCGATAATAAGTCAGAGAAAGAGAAGAGTAGTAGAGGAAAGGATAGAGATAAAGAGAAAGAGATCGATCGCGATAACAAAGATAGGTCTAAAGATAGAGCGATTGGAAGAAGTCGTGAAGATGGTCATGATAGAAGTAAGGATGGTAGAAAGGATGAGAAGCGAATTGAACAAGACGACAGTGACGACAGCTATAAGGAGCTGAAACAAAAGAATGAAACGGCATCAGCAGGAGTACACTCATCAACTTCACAAATAGAGGAGCGTATACAACAGTAAGTCAATTTATGTTTTATGACCAATTAAATACCATTTTTTTTATAAAAACTTGGACCAGATAAAAAGCCTAATTCCACATTCCTGAAGCTTATCTCCGCTAAGGGTTTTAATTCATGTCTGTATTTACAGGCTACAGCATATGTGGCCAAAAATGAGAACTCTCTAGAGCATCTGTTTTTAGCATTATGCCGCACTAAAAAATAATAACTCTTTTCCATTGAATATTCTCTCGCCACTAGTGCATTTGCTGCCTTTGCCCTGCCATCTTAGGACACATCTGGATATGACCTTACATCATTAAACTTGAATGTAAAGTTTATACCGAAGTAGCATTAGAAGTTAGCTGGGCATTCTGTTACCAGAAAATAATCATGTCTCTCAATGGGGGTTTGTCTATAATCTCTGATCTGGGGATCTGTCTGACATAAAAGAGGAGGAAATGGATTCTGATATTTTCAGTCTTGTAGTTTGAATGTTTGTCTGTCACCCTTTAGTTGTTTGTTTGTTAAAGTTTAATTGTAAAAAAGTGCTGGTATTTGTAGATTCCAGCAAATATTAAGTATTTGAATATCTTCTCTAAGTAGGTTCATTACTGCAGAATGAAAAAAGAGAGGTTGAATAAGAAATCTGAAAGCGTTTCTGAAGTTCTGTCATGGGTTACTAAAAGCCGCAAGCTCGAGGTGAAAAAAGTTTCCGAGAAAGAGAAAGCTTTACAACTCAAAAAGGTTTTTGAGGAGCAGGTTAGTTTGTCTCTGCTCTATTGTCCGTTCACTTTCGTGTTAGTTGGTTAATGGGATATACCTCATATGTCAGTATATTATACTGGTTTATTTACAGTTCCTTCTTTTCTTTCAGGATAACATTGAGGAAGTAGAAAGTGGAGATGAAGGCCGGGTTCAGCACCTATCAAGTACAACATTTTACTCTTTACTGTGAACACTTATTTTATATAAGCCTATTAGTGACCTAAGTATAGGACAATTAAGTGAAGCCTAGGAAAACTTGTAGCATAACACGTTCTCGGTTCTCTTATTGAGAAGAAAACAATGATCTTTACATTTAATAATCCAGAACAGTTCTGTTACTGTCTGATTAAGCATTAGGGAGAGCAAGATAAATGAAGGTAGGGAAGGCAGATCAGGAACTATTTGCGGTACTGTCGCCTATTGTATAGATATCTTGCATTAGGCAAATGCTGCAAAGGTATCCACCGTCTAAGCCAAATGAAAACATAAGTTTCAGCAAACATCTGGAGCTGAATTCTTTCCTCCGAGACAAGTCGTGTCTTAGTTTGTCATAATAAATACTACTTTTGCAAGTTTTTAATTGAATGATAGTTTAATATGAATTTGGAACTAGTGCAGTTTAACTTATGCAACTTTTTCTTGCCATTTTCTTGTGTACTTACAATAGAAGATCTTGCGGGAGTAAAAATTCTTCACGGACTTGATAAAGTAGTTGAAGGTGGAGCAGTTGTTTTGACTTTGAAGGATCAGAGTATACTTGCTGATGGCGACCTTAACGAAGGTAGTTTCTCTTAGCTGTTACCATACTGTTTTGGGTGCGTTTTTTGTATTTTCCTGGGGAATTTTGAAGCTAGGAACTCATTTTTTGCAGAGGTTGACATGCTTGAAAATGTGGAGATTGGAGAGCAGAAAGTAAGAGATGATGCCTACAAGGCTGCTAAAAAAAAGACTGGAACATATGATGATAAGTAAGATCTGTGATATTCTTTGTGTTGCTTGGTGCAAATAAACCTCCAATGACTAATTTTTTTGTTACCAAATTTTCATTTAGGTTCGATGTTGATGGCATGTCTCAAAAGAAAATGCTTCCCCAGTATGATGATCCAGTTGATGATGAGGTTATTTTCTCCCTTCTTAGCTTTAATTTTGTCAATAGCTGTTGCTTGTTCTTATCGGTTTACTTCACAGGTGGTAACGTTGGATGCAAGCGGCCGTTTTACTGGTGAAGCAGAGAAAAAGCTAGAGGAGGTAGTTTTCATCTCTTTACGGTTCTACTCTATTCAGCATGGCGACTAGAATGTGTGCAGCTGATAATATTCTTTGTTTTTCTTTATCTGTTCCTTTGGCAGCTTCGTAAAAGGTTGCATGGTGTCTCCACAAGCAGTCGTTTTGAAGATCTAACATCTTCAGGGAAAATCTCTTCTGACTACTATACCCAAGAAGAGATGCTTCAATTTAAAAAGCCCAAGAAGAAAAAATCTATGCGAAAGAAAGAAAGGTTGGATTTGGATGCCCTTGAAGCAGAAGCTATCTCTGTTGGGTTGGGTGTTGGGGATCGTGGTTCCAGAAATGACGGGAAGATGCAGTCTGCTAAGGAAGAGCAAGTGAAATCCGAGGCACAGAAAAGGAGTGATGCATACCAATCTGCAATTGCGAAGGCAGCAGAGGCAACTAAAGCATTGCGTCTTGAGCAAGTTTCAATAGTTCCTGCGGTTGAAGATGAAAACCCTGTTTTCGGAGATGAAGATGATGAACTATACAAATCGTTAGAGAAAGCTAGAAAGCTAGCTTTAAAAGAGCGAAATGCTGCATCTGGTGCTCAGGCAGTTTCTTCAGCTATTATTGCGAGCAACAAGTTGGCGGAAAATGAAACGCCCATTACCGAGGAAGTAGAAGATGACAAGGTTGTCTTCACAGAAGTGGAGGAGTTTGTTTGGGGTCTTCAGCTTGATGAAGGTAAATATTATTGTTTGTCTTTGTTAGGCATTTCGGTTTGAAGAATTTTGTGATGTCTTACTCATGATCTTCTCTGGTTGATTTTTCTCTTTACATTTTTTTTTTTTTTTTTGATTTTTCTTCTCTGGTTGATTTTTCTCTTTACATTCATAAATATCTACTGTTTGCTTTCTCAGAAGCTGATAAACCCGAAGGTGAAGATGTTTTCATGGAGGAAGATGAAATCCCCAAGTCTTCTGATCAAGAAATAAAAGATGTTGAGACAGGTGTTTGGACAGAGGTAAATGATGCCGATGAAGATGAGCACGTGACTAACGAGAAGAAAGAGGATACTGTACCAGATGCAACCATCCATGAAATTGCTGTTGGTAAAGGTTTATCAGCTACACTTCAGCTCCTTAAAGAAAGGGGAACGCTTAAGGATACTGTGGAATGGGGGGGGCAGGAACATGGACAAGAAGAGAAGTAAGCTGGTGGGGATATATGACAATGATGGGTCAAAGGAAATTCAGATTATCAGGAGAGATGAGTTCGGTAGAATTGTAAGTGTTTCTTCTGATATATTCACATTCTTTTTGATATTTTCACATTCTCATCTAATGACCTACTTTTTAGATTATAAGACCTGGTGGAACTTAAGTGCAAAGCGTCATCAAAATTTGACATTTACTCTGTGATTTAATTATGTCCTGATCTCATTTTATTTTCTCCGACTGCTTGCTAGATGACTCCAAAAGAAGCTTTCAGGAATATTTCCCATAAGTTCCATGGAAAAGGCCCGGGCAAGATGAAGCAAGAAAAACGCCAGAAACAGTATCAAGAAGAAATGAAGCTGAAGCAGATGAAAAATTCCGACACCCCCTCTCAGTCAATGGAACGAATGAGGGAAGCGCAAGCTCGGATGAGGACTCCGTATCTTGTACTAAGTGGGCATGTCAGGCCAGGGTATGTTATCTACTTCCTTTTTCTTTTGCTGTTGGATTGTAGTAGGAGCGGAGTTGGTTACCACTCATATCCATTGAATAATTAGAAGAAGATCTGTCGTTGGCTGCCTGCTCTAATATCTTAAATGGTCTGAAGCTGCAAGGGCGTCATAGATATTACTTATGGTTTTGGATTTTGCTGGAGTTCTTCTCTTTTGGTGAATTGGAGTTTTACTAATATAGTAATATACTTTCTTGTCCAGGCAAACTAGTGATCCAAGTAGTGGTTTTGCCACCGTCTCAGACCTTCCTGGTGGTGGCTTGACACCCATGCTTGGCAATACCAAGGTCAGTTAACTCACTCCGTCTGTGTAATTTATTGTAGAGTTGTGCATTCTAATGTTCAGTAAAATGGCATGAATTGACTACATTTTTCCTTTCAGGTTGAGCATTTCCTAGGAATCAAGCGCAAGGCTGATACCAGTGACAAAGGTGATTCTACTAGCATGGGTCCCCCAAAGAAGCCTAGGAACTGATGTATGGTCATCCAAAAGTGCGATGTTAAATCAATTTAAGTTGCCGAGTTTTATTTTTATTTATAGATGAAAAGTGGGGTGCAGTATTGTCCCATTCACTTGTTACATCGTTTCTTGTACTAAACTTGGCCGCTTTATTGGCCAAACCATTAAGTTCTCTTACTGAGATATTCAAATCTACAAGAGGAAAGAGAGTTCAGAAATGAATGACAATCATCTAAAGATAGTCCTTTCTGGTTGGAACATTCATTTATGTAAGAAATAATGTTCTTAGCGTCACCCTCCATTAGACTTTGTAGATACCCAGGCTTTTAATCCATTTGACAGCTTCAAGAACTGCCAATTTCTTTTTTTTTTTTTTTTTTTTTTTTTTGCCAGAAATGGTTTTGCAACCCTTCACATAAGTTAAAAATAATTCAAATGCCAGATATGAAGTTTTTGTTAGAAAAAACGTGTTTTGTTTTTTCTTTTAAATATTATTATATTATTGGATAAATATTATTACATGAAACTAGTTGGAAGCTTAACAAGCTAAGCTCCAACGACATACTACTACATTAATTGAATAAGTTGCTGTGCTAACCTACCAGCGAGCCTCATGGGTAACCTAGCCAAGAGAGCCGAAAAGGCGGGAAGGGGGCTGAGATTGTGTCACAAGGGGGCAAACCTAAAGCTGTTTTTTGATAAGAACAAACAGCTTAAAGTTAAAGTTGTTTTTACCAACATTTTCTGCTTAAAGTAAAAGCTGTTTTCTGCGCCCTCCTGTTTTCTATGACTTTGTCTGTCACGCGTGGGAATCCTTTATGGGTTGTAACGGGTCATTTTTTTTTCTGTTGACTACAAAAGAAGTTAATCAACTCAATTTTGGGAGATACGGTAGAGAAAAAAAAACAGCTTCTACTTCTCTTGTTCTTCTCTCTCTTTGTTTTAGTTTTTATCATAACTATTTTCGAGTTCTTCATACATCTCGCCGAGCTCTTAGAGTGCTCTCTTAGTATGCTACATAGAGAAGTATTACAGTAGTTGTATCCTGGAGGTGACTTGCCAACTGCTATAGCATCTCAGAGGAGTAGCAGGCAATATTACCTTTAGGTCAGCGTATCTCATACGCGCCTCTACTAGTTCCTGCTACATTATCAGTGCATCTCCCGGAACATCAATCAAGCGTCGGTTCGAGCTAAGTATTTTTTCTTAGTTAATTACGAATGTTGTCATTTATTCTAACATTCTAAAGGTAATATTTCATTACTAGAGTTTTCTGTGACAACATGGGAAAAAGTATTGTTGACAAACCTGTAGAGTTGTTTGAGCTGTAGAGTTGTTTGAGTTTATCTCTTTACTCACGAGGAGTTTTGTTAAATCCTTTTAACATGAAGTATTGGACATCTTGATTGTTACTTCTACCGATTTTCGTAATTTTTGGAATTGTCAAGGTATTTTTTAAATATTTTACAAAAACAGTGAAAGAACAAAAACTAAAATCTTGTTGAGCTGTAGAGTTTTTGAGATTATCTCTTAACTCATGAGGTATATTGTTAAATCCTTTTAACATGATGTAGTAGACATATTTTTGATAGCCTCACCAAATCTCGTAATTTTTGGAATTGTAAAAAACTTTTTTAATATTTTACGAAAACAGTGAAAGAAAAAAAGTTAAAGTTTTGAGTTGTAGAGTTTTGGGTTTATCTCTAAAATCAAGAAGAGTTTTGTTGAATCCTTTTTAAAACAACTAGTAGACATATTTAGTGTTCACCCCACCAATTTTTATGATTTTTGGAGTTGTAAAAGTATTTTTTACATATTTTACAAAACTGTAACATGTTTCTGAAATTTCGACAGGCGAAGAAAAACTCTCGCTGAAAAAATTAATTTTTAAGGATAACTATGAGTTTTTGGAAATGTTGATCCAAATAAGATATTTAGTTCTGGATATTATCTTTAAACCCCTTTTTGTTTTATCTAATTTGCATATGCGGTTTGAGAGATAAGATATTTGGAAAATTGTTGTGCATGTCTGTCCAGAAAATGTGAAATGTGTGTAATCTCTTGATAATGTCTAGCAACATTTGATTAGTGATGTGCTATCACTTTGAGCATATCATGGGAACCTATATTAGTGATTAATATAGGATATTTAGTTTAAATTTAATTCTCATGATAACTTAAGCATGTAGCTAGCAATCGATTCCCATGACATGAGCAATAATCTTTTGTAGAGGTAAATTTGTATTACTTTGTCAAGGAATAATATGATTTTGATAAGTTGTATATCAACTTCATTTATGTTCAAAATCACTTGGATCATATATGTTTTGTGTAACATCAATTTGCATAAATCACATGTTTGGTTAATAATTGTGATGCAACAAGAAAATTGTGTGTTTAAATCGATTTGCGAATATACAAAGCATTTGGTTTAATTACCAATCTTTTGTGACCTACTAATGATTGCTCGAATATAATGTTGAGGTACAATTACTTGATCCAAAAAGAAAGTTGGTTTGCTGGGAGTGCTAGAATGCGTGCTCCAGAAGAAACATGTGAGTCTTATACCAAAAGTACTAAGGTACGAAAGCAATTCTTTGAGAAACTCAACTATCAAAAACAGTTGAAGGAAAAAATAGGTAAAAATATTTCAGGTATGGACATCATCATTCTCCACATGTGTTTATGCTTTAAATATAATTTCCAATGGTTATCTACCTTACTATGAGATATGATATTTGGAAATAAGTTCATGTAATGCTTTGAACTGTTAGCATAATAGAACATGAGAATTAATAGATAAAGTGAAGCTTGTATGCTATTAGTAGATAATGAATACATGAACATGTTAAGTCATAATGTTGGTAGGATACCATAATTTTATTATGCAACATGTGTTAGATGACACAATATAACAACATGTTGAGAAATCCTGATAATTGTGGGGGTGTAAAATAAAAATATTTATTTTAATCTCTCAAGAAGATTGTGCAAGGTGCATAACCTATTTTTGTGTTCTTGACCCGTATACATAAAATTTGGGGGGTGTATTGACTATTTCGCCTCCCAAGCAAATAAAAAATTTGACCTAAGATTTTGGATTATGCATTTCTAACTTATCTTGAGCATGCTAGTTCATATAGGTTAATGGGGATAAGATTTGACATTGATAAAATGGGTATGAACACTGTAGCGGAATCTAGAGATGCTTTTGTTGTTTAAACATATAATTCCTTTAAGGATTGGACCTCGAAAAAGGTCCATGAAAGTCTCTTAGATGTTCCTTCGACTAATCAACCCCGTCTCAAGATGTTGATACCAAACCTAGTAGAAGTAAGAAAGTTAGAATAGAGACAAGTTTTAGCCTCTTATTTGTGACTCTTATGGTAGAGTTTGAACACCGAACCTATAAGGAAAATATGTGTTCTCCTAAATAATTTTCAAAAGGAAACCTTGGTACAGATGAAACTGTAGAGAAATACCTAGTATGATTATGGGTTATAACCAAAAATTAAGGAATAAATTTCTTTGACACTTTTTCACCTGTCACTAGAATCACTTCTGTTAGGATGATGATTATTATTGCTTTTATTCATGATTTGAATATATACATCAGATGAATGTTAAGACTGCAATTTTAAATGGAGAATTGAATGTAGAAATTTATAAGTACCAACCTAAAGGTTTTGTTGTAAGAACAAAGCATGCAAATTAATTAAATTTATGTATGGTTTGCAACAAGCACCTAAACAGAGGCATGAAAATTTGATCATGTGATGATAGCTAGTGGTTTAAGATTAATAAATCAGATAAATGTGTTTACATTAAATCTGAGGATGATGCTTATGTTACTGTATGCCTGCGTGTTGATAAGATGCTCATATTAGACAGTAACATTGTTTTTATTAATACCACTAAAAGCATGTTGAATGAGAACTTTAACATAAAAGACTTAAAACCTATTGATGTAATCTAGGGGTAAAAGTCAGAGACACGTCTGATGAATATAGTCTTAGTCAATTTCATTTTGCTGAAACCATATTAAAGAAATTTAATCACGATCAGGATAAACCTGCTTCTACTCCTTGTGAACCCACTTTTAACTTGATAAAGAACAAGGGTGATGGTGTTTCTCAAATTTTGAGTATTCTTGAGTAATTAACAGTCTTATGTATATGATTAATTGTATAAGGCTTGGTATTGCTTACGTTGTGAGTAGTTTTAGCAGGTACACTTGCAACCCTGAGCAGGATCACATGAATTCTCTCAACAGAGTTTTGCAGTACTTGAGAGGTACTTCAGACTTTTGCTTAAGTTTTGGGAAGATTCCTGCTGCGACAAAAGGGTGTTGTGATGCCAACTGGATGTAGGACTCAGATGAGTCAAAATCCACTAGTGGGTACATCTTCACACTTGGAGGTGCGTCTGTGTCATGGAAGTCTTCCAAACAAACATGTATAGCTCGATCCACTATGGAGTCTGAGTTTATAGCCTTGGAGAAAGCTGGAGAGGAAGTTGAATGGATACGAGGTTTCCTGGGAGGAATTTCACTCTGGCCCAAGCTTGTGTCTTCGATCGTAATCCACTGTGACAGTCAAGCTGCTATTGGTTGCGTAAGAAACATTGTATATAACGGAAAGTTTATACATCTACAAAGAAGACACAAGACGGTGAAACAACTACTCTCTACTGGTATTATCTCTATAGATTTCGTAAAGTCCAAAGATAATATTGCAGATCCTTTGAAGAAAGTTTTATCTAGAGAGGTAGTTAGATCCACATCGAGGGGGATGGGACTTAAACTCATAGAATAAATCACCATGAAGGATACTCAACCTTGTGAATGGAGCTCCAAGATCAAGGTTCAATGAGACAACTAATTTATGGTGATATCGAGAAAGCACTATCTTTGTCCCTCCCTATGGTGTAACCGTGTGATAGTGCTGCCTGCGTAATTTAGGATGATCCGTTGGATCTTAATGGGTTCCATGGCTTTGTTTAAAGCGGGGTGTGGCAGGACACTCTTAATGGACTCACCTATGTGAATGTTGGAAGTGGGGGCCGCTTCCTATGAGAATATGAGCTGATTTTCTAGAGACATTCATTAAAGTCCGGGATTTAGCCCACAGCCAAAACGGGCACAACGACAAGAGCTTGGCAGCTTTCGTTTGGGACATCAAGTGTGGTTGTTATTTCTGAATTGCATTCATTGTTGGCGGTTCAAGACATTGTGTTCACCGTTACAACAAGCAGTTCCGGTAACCTCTCACTAAGTAAAGGTTCAATCTCTGGGACACCTTAGCCTAATTTTGATGTCTTCTGTTCTCTCGTGCTTTATCTATATGTTTTATCATTCATGTGGAGGATTGTTAGAAAAAACGTGTTTTGTTTTTTCTTTTGAATTGATAAAACCTAAAGTTGTTTTAGATAAAAACAAAAGCTGTCTGATAAAACCTAAAGCTATTTTTTGATAAGAACAAAAGCTGTTTTCTGCTTAAAGTGAAAGTTGTTTTTACTGACATTTTCTGCTTAAAGTAAAAGCTATTTTCTGAGAAAGTTGTTTTCTGCACCCTCCTGTTTTCTATGCCTTTGTCTGTCACGCGTGGGAATCCTTTATGGGTTGTAACGGGTCATTTTTTTTTCTGTTGACTACAAAAGAAGTTAATCAACTCAATTTTGGGAGATACGGTAGAGAAAAAAAAAACAGCTTCTACTTCTCTTGTTCTTCTTTGCTACTGTTTTAGTTTTTATCATAACTATTTTCAGTTCTTCATACATCTCTGCCGAGCTCTTAGAGTGCTCTCTTAGTATGCTACATAGAGGAGTATTACAGTAGTTGTATCCTGGAGGTGACTTGCCAACTGCTATAGCATCTCAGAGGAGTAGCGAGGCAATATTATCTTTAGGTCGGGGTATCTCATACGCGCCTCTACTAGTTCTGCTACCATTATCGGTGCATCTCCAGGAACATCAA
>JAJJWW010015101.1:0-102583 GCA_023531295.1 Papaver armeniacum
CGAAAAATAGGTGATTATAGGAGGACAATCAGGCGTAACTCTAATGTCATGTAAAAGACCCTTGCTTTCGGCAAGTGCAGTCAGAACTGACAGCTGTGGGCCTAAACTAGAGCTCAAAATGTCACACGTCGGCCATTTCTAGCACGTCAAAGGTTACTAGCGAAATTAGAGGCGTATCACAATTCACAACTATTTCTTTTTTCTTTCACAATTCACAACTTCAATATCTTCTTTTATACTTCATTTGAGAATTAGGGCTAAGGTTTTTCTTGATCTCTCTCGGCTTTTTCCAATTTCTTATTCAATTTTGCTGAAATACAAATGACGAGCAAAAGGGCATCCGTCTCTGTTGGTGACAAGAGGAAGAAGAGGAAGAAGAGAGTTGTCGATGATGATTCAGGTAAAATTCTTCCTGGGGAAATCATCATCGATAATATTCTGACACGATTGCCATTCCGATCACTCGCCCGATTCGGCTGCGTCAGTAAGTACTGGTACAACTCAATTTTCAATGATGAACGATTTGCTACACTAAACATATCTCATCAGAGCACTCGTTTATCTCGTCAAAACAGTGCTCATTCTAATACAAATAATTTCATCTTCAGTCTCCTTAATGTGTTTGATGATGATGTTAGGGACGATGAAACTTGTTACATATTCAATTTACGACAAAAACGAAATCGTAAAATTGAATACGAATTACTTACTAGAGCACATTTTGAAGTCCCAAATGAACTAGTAGGGTATTGTAATGGTTTAGTTTGTATTAGAGAAATTAGCAAGGACAACGTAGAAAGATGTCGGATAACTGTGATTAACCCGGCACGGAATGAAACACTTGCACTCTATTATTTGAACCCTATAACGAATCGCGGTGGAGGTAATGGCATTGGAGAATATTTATGTCATGGTTTTGGTTTTGATTCATTGTCACTGCAATACAAGGTTGTGATTATCTATACAACAAGAATAGAAGCAGAAGAGGACTTTGTTTGCATGGTTTATACATCTGGAGTAGCTGAATGGAAAAGGATGGTCATTAGGATTTCTGAAATCTCACCACCAGCTTCTTCTTCGTTTCCGCTGCCTAGACGAAGAATGGTGACAAGACCTTGGAGAGAATACTGTAGATCAGCCACCCTTTGCGGTGGTGATCTTTATTGGAAGATAACTAATTACATACAAGAAGGAGGAGGGGATACAACAATCAATGATGATAACAAGGAGGAAATGTTGCTCTCCTTTGATATCCAGAGCGAGAAGATTCAGTTCATTCGACTCCCTACTGAATGTAGTAAGGCGGAAATGAGACCGACCATTCAATCAGGTTTAGTAGTTGATCACCATCTTCTGGAGTTTAAAGGATATCCCTGTGTTGCAATTTCTGAGAAGAGAATGTCGGTCATACCAGATCATCGTTTTCATCACCGCGACCGCAGTTATTGTCGTTGTCATTTTGATGTTCATTTGTACATACTCAAGGACAAGGTCGAGCAAGTATGGACCGAGGAGGAGTTTTTCGAAGAAACTTTTATGGACACTGAGTTTAGTGATCTACCATCTCCCTTTAGATGTAGTTGCCTTGAAAAGATTGATAGATATACCCCTCCTACACGTATATTGAGTTTCTCTGATCAGTTGGTGTTATATTGGTTGGACAGTGAATGCCTCGCATACTACCAATTCCATATGAATAATGATGATCTCATGGTGGTAGAGGCTCCCTCTCGTCCAGCGGAAATTCGGAATATTGTTAAAGCTAAGATGGAAGGAGTCTCTCCATGCCCATACATGGATTATCATCTACACGCTAAAGTGGAAAACATCCTTTCTCTGAAAACCTTCATTCCTCAAGGAGGACGGAAATTTGAATGTTATTATGCTTTTCAGAAGTTTTTAACTTCTACTGTAGATAATGCACCTGCAGGCTGGCTGGAGATGGGAAGAAGTTTGAGAAAATATGAAGTTTTCTACTAAGCTACGGTACGTCCTACTATCAACTTCACTGAAGTATGTTTTTGTTTCTTTTTTCTTCCTTCCAGATTTTGAGCATGCTTATAATGATTTTGACAATGGAACATCTAATAATGTCGCATAATGCCTAGAGTGATTTTGAGTCTTAAATGTCCAATTATGAATTCATTTTTATTATTTGTTTATTTCCTCAAAAAGGAAGTTGGTTTATGTACAATAAATTTAGCTTGGTCTGCTGGTGGACAATAATGCCTTTCATGTAATCAGGAAATGCTTGAATTGTTAGGTACTTGGTTAGAAGAAGCCATTGACAATTGTATGCATAGATTATCCCATGTAAGTGTATTTACTTGTTAAATTTTAGCTAAATGGTTAGCCCACTGAGTAAAATCTCGAAATTTTTTACCCTTTTGGCTTGAAACCAGCCTCTCTAAATACATGAAGGGGAAAAAGGAACTCTGCGAAGAAAAAATCGGGTAACTAGCTTGTATCTAGGGTAGGGTGTTGTCTGTTTTTTCTTCTTCGGGCTTTTCTTTGTTTAGCTTTGCCTGGGTCTTGTCTGCAGTTGTAACACTGATGTAGTATTTTTTTTCTTTTTGTTGTTCTCTCTTTTTTTTTTTTGAATAAGATTATAAATTTATAACCTTTCTAGTGAAAAAAGAAAAACTACTTCAGTAGAACATTAAAAAGGCAATGTATTTCACGTGATATATTTTGATAATGATGTTGACAGCAGGATTTCTTTCCCACAAAACCAGTAGCTTGCGTTAGTTCTTCCGAGAAAACCAGAACAGTTAAGAATGTAGGGGTAAACGGGTAGTTTTGCAGTTCTTGAATGGAAAAAAATCTAAGTTTCTGCAGAATGCCTGCTGATGGACACTAAGACTTCCATAAAACAGTTGATGTACCCCATTTTCTGCCACAGTTCAAATACATGTTTTGGCGAAAAGAAGAAGTGAAGCTGGTTTGCGAGCAGTAAAATAGGTTATCTTTTACATACCTCATGTAGATTTTTACAGTTAGACAATCAATTTTAGTATCATATTTGAGAAAATCCTTGATCTGTTTATATTGAATAGCAAAATTGGTGGCCTTGGTTTTATGGCTGGCACTTTGTTATTCGAGTTTTTTCTTCAAAGGATGACTCTGAAATATGAAAAACTATTTGTCGCTGGTAATCAAAAAATTGGGTTGTATGTGATTCTTGGATGCATAGATTATCCCATGAAAGTATTCTATTAAATGTTGATTCGAATTTTTGATCATGTACATATGGAAAAACGCACTAGTTCAGTCTGCTTAAAACAGGTTGCAAATTTGGAGACCGAGTTAGTAGCTATATAATCACAGGGACTTGGGTGTTTTTCTAGTAGTTAGTGTTACTGAACTGTCTGTTACACTTAAGGTTTTAAACTCATCGCTAGACACCCAATGCTGGTTCTAAACTGAGTAATTGGCATGTTAAGTTTAGGATGCATAAGAGTCGCATTCACTGATAAAGCTGCTAGATGAGTTTGAAGTGTTCCCTTTCATATGGTAGTCTTGTTTTCACCAGCTTGCATGCCAATTCAGCTGTATACTTTAATCTCAAAGTTCATATCAAAGTTGCTAATTGGTATAGAGATTGAATTGCTTCTTCTATGTCATTTTAGTTTCTTTGGTAGCCATAATTATGTTTATAGCTGATATCTATTTCATGTATGAATTATGAGTTAAGTTAAACTAGTAAACCAGTTCACAAGGTGGATCAGTGGCATGAAATAGATATTTTTTAGTGTTTTCCATGCATGTTGTGAGTTGCATAAGGTTTCTTTCCGCAGTATTTTTTATTTGATTCAGCTCTTTATGGTTTTTCATTTTCCTTTGCTATGCTGCAGCATTCTCCCTTTTTCTATGGTTCATTTTTTACCGGCTGTACCACTATCGTACGAAAATGTGTGGTCGAAACTTGAAAGACTAAAGTCTAGTTTTGCAAAGAGGAAGTGGCAAAGCTTCCAGTGAAAATCAAAGAGAAGGAAGAAATGGCTTCAAAAATAAGAAGATTGTTAAATGAATAAGTCTCCAAACTGAAAGAGAATTTGAGATGATCAAATCAGAATTTGAAGAAAAGGATAAATGGGTACTTGCAGCAGAATCTGATGTTGCCGCCCTGCAGAAACAATCTAACGACCTGCTGCTCGAATATGACCGTCTTCAGAGGACAATCAAATTCTTCAAAGCCAGAATCTCGGATACAGGTAGAAGTCAAACAATTCAAAACAATCATTGTTCATATCATCCAAAACTGATAATAAGTTCCAATCTTTGGCGGCATTATAAGTAGATTCTGTTTAACAGAATTCCTGTTTGTTCTTTTTTGTAATAATCAAACTCTTAGCTTAGAAAGTTGTCACTGATTGTTTTTTTGAAGTTTATCTGCTTCTTGTTTCTTATGTATTTTTTGAGCCTAAAAAGGATAAAATTTTGTTGAAAGAAAAAAGAAAAGAAACAACCTGGACCCAATTGTCAGGCAAATTATAGAATTCTTGTGTTTCCTGATCGACTGGTTGTTAGTCGTATCCTCCATCTTCCATTGTCAATTAGCTCCCCCACTCTTGCCATTTTATTTGCAGCAGCATTGAAGGCCAACTGGTGAGAAGAATAAAGTGGAGCCTCACCAAACTGTCAAATCCGCATGGCATCCAGTCAATCATTTTCCTCTCTTCCCAATGTGTGTGTCCAGAGAGAAATCATAAGAATCCCATTCCTAGTTTGAGAACCATTTTAGGATTCCAAAATTTCACTTATCCATTTGCTCGCGACTAGGAGGGGAGAATTAAAACAGACAGATAAGGTTTCAATATTTAGTCCCACACCGTTTAGGTTAGTATTTGCCTTTGGTTTTTATACCACAAGACCAGCAGCACTAGCATCGGATTAAGCGTACAGGCTCTGTAGTTTAATTTCGTAGCTTGTTCCTTGCGGGGATGTCGAGCGACCGGTGAGGCGAACCGTGGGATCGTCTTCCAGTTTTCTTCTTTTTTTCATTGGCACTTGCCTCGCCTCTGAAGAACTGCCTTTAAAGCTCAAAGTGATTTTTCGTTTTTTTGCTTTGGTAAAAAGCGCAAGTGAAGCTGGTTTGTGATGAGAATTAAATAGGTAATCTTTTGTATACCCTGTGTAGATTTTCATAGTTAAATTTTTTTGGGTTGATGATTATTGGTTGCATGCCATCAAAATGTTCGATGAAATGTCGGTTAGAAGTTCTTGATCTTGTAAGTAGAGAAAAAAATGCACTAGTTTGGTCTGTTTAATAAGCAGGTTGTAAATTTTGATACCATTTAGTACTTATACATAAGTGTTAAATTTGTTATAAATGCAAGTTGAAGACATGAATGGATTGAGATATCTGTTGAAAGGCAAGGGCATCTAGATTGCGAAAGAAGCATTAATTTGATCGAACAGTTTTAGCTGGAAAATTTCTTTGCTTTCTTCATGTTACTAATGTACCTTCATCAGCAGTCCTGCTCTTGTAAGCAATTGATCCCAATTTTCTACTCTTTGCCTCTGTAAATAATGGGACAATTGTGTTTGAGTGTTTTTTCTCTTTTCCAGGTGTATGCTCCCAACTTTAAGTATAACTGGTGATTTGGTTTTGGGGGGAAAGATATCAGCTCGTTTAGGGAAGGCGAACAATGGAGATATAGTTCTTGTGCGCTCACCTGAGAATCTAAAAAAGATCTTTAAGTGTATTTTGGACATGGAAGGAGACAATGTGACCTACTTGGTGGACTCGCAGAATTCTGAGAAATGTCGAACTATTACAGTGAAGGAAAAACATTATGCCTCACATGGATGTTTTTTAGTATTCTCTTAACTCATCGTTCAAGTTTTCTATTTTACTGGTCTGAAACAGGTGCCAAAGGGACATATTTGGACCTGAGGAGATAATGCAGATTCCTCACAAGACTCACGCCAATCCAGTCCACCAACAACGCAACCTTGGATTAACTAAAATATAGTTTTTTTTTTGTTGTTTTTATGTACAATTCAGCGTTTTTGATGTCATCTTAAGATTTTGGTATGACAACAGAAAGCTTACCTTTGTTAGCTGCTCTTTTTGTAGATTTGGCCAATCAGTGGCTTTGGATCGATATGACAAGAAGTCTAGCAGTAAAGGTAGGTGATATGTTTTTTACCGTAACAATCTTGCATTCTCATTTTGGATCTTTTTCTCTTTTGTAATGCACTCTCTTTTATTAAATGGATTCCTTATGGAGATTGAAGCACATAGTTTACATTAATGTATGCAAATTGTGTATCTCCTGTTGTTCTGGCTTTAGTGTAAGAGGACAAGTTTAGTTGTCGGATTTACTCAAAACCCGAATAAATAAATAGTGTACGATGGCGATGTTCCATAGACCCAATTACTTGCTACTCTATGAATGACTTGAAGCTTAGTGGCGGTTTAGCTGGTTGAAAATTTTATAATTGGTAACATAGGACAAGAAAGATTTACAATCTAATATTCTTGTAATGTGAATACTGCAACAGCACAACTTAAATCAATCAGGGACTTTGGTTTCTTTCTCATAGTTAGTGTTAGTGACCCATTATGCACCTTAGCTGAGCAATTCCTTTCATTGACCCGTCCTTCTTTCTGAATATTCCATTCCAGAACCCTCTCCTATGGAGCAGAAGATTGATCTCTTTTGTTCATCAGACTTAAAGAATTGTGAAATTATGCTGCACCACTCTTCTCCACAAGCAAACTCCAATGGCTTGCAAGTGCATGCTCATTGTGTTGTTACTTGTTATGCACTTTGAATTAGTGAGTGATCACTTTGATAAGATGACTCCCAAACCAAAGAACACACTGATAGATGTAGAAACAAAATCTCCATCCAGTCAATCATTATTCATTTCCATCTCTTCCAAATCTGTGTGTGAAAGGGAGAAATCACCATTCCTAACTTGAGAATCATTTTAGGATCCCAGATATGCTCGCGACTAGGAGGGGAGAATTAAAAGAGACAGATGAGGTTTCAAAATCTGGTGTTACTAAATTTTGCTTATCAAGGTTTAGTCCCACGTCCGGACCTTGCTCCCCCAGTTTGTTTTTTCCTTCCTGTTGGCGCTTTCCTCTGGGAAACTCAATGCTACAGGGGGGGATAAACAAAACTAAGGACGGACATGTAAACTCTGCATACAGGATACAAAGTTGTAGAATACTATTTTAGGTTAAAGTTGTAGAATCTCACTTCACGTGTTCTGCTGGTGAATATCAAAAAAATCTCTTTATTCGTTGACAGTAGTATATTACTTCAGATTTGTAGTCATTTGTAGGTTCTTATCATGTAAAGAATATTATTCCTCGCATATAACTTAGTTGGGTACAACGTTTCTCATGTTGGAACCACAATGGGGAGGAGTTAAGTTTGATGGTTGCAGTTACTGAATGTTGAATTACTAAACATATGTTTTGGTGAAATTCTTTATAAAGATCTGCGTAAAATGGAAATTATTCACCCATGTTGGAACCTTGTATTACTCAATCATGTTTAGGAGCGAGACAAATTTCGTCTTTCTGAAATTTCTACATAAAGGTATTTAATGAGAAATGTAATGTTAATTTCAGCTCCCTAAGGTATTGGGGATGAACACTGTTGATTGAGTTGCAGTGCTTTTTCATTAGCACCTCTCTCCCATTAACTGTTCCTCTTATATGTATATCACTTTATAGGAGCTTATTGAGTCTGGTTATGATGCAGGTTATATCTAAAGATGAATCAGTTAAAGCATCCAAAAGTTTGGAAGATATACAAAATTGTGTGTTCTTGCACAAGGTATATTCTTTCTTTCTGTTACCGTGGCAAGTCGTTGTAATATCCAGGTCATGAATTATGGATGTCCAATTGACCATTTTTGAAAGTTGTGAATGCTCTCCATTTTGGAGTCATATAAGCTCAAACAAGGATATCAATGATCTTTCAGTAATGTGCATGTGCTGATGAGCAGCGCTATGGTTTGGTGTTGTATCTCTTTGTGTACTATGTTGTGAATTAAAAAAGATTAAAAAAAAAGGATTGGGTCACACCTCATCCCTTAGCATTTTTTTCAAAAAAAAAAAGAATACTCTCGTAGTCATGGGACACCTCACCCCCTTTAGCATCTTTTCCAAAAAAAAAAAAAAATACAAAAAGATTTGGAAAAATGAATTAAAATACCTAGCGTTTTTGGGGTCACTCAAAATGAATTAGGACCCAATAATAAAACAAAATAGGATCATCCAAACTTAAATTGAGTTCACCCCTTATCAATAATTTTCGTAATGGCAAAATTGCCCTCAAATAATCGGTTGATAACTACACATTCGGTAGTTAGTGTACATTTAGCTAATGTTAGCAGAATTATTTGAAGTTTTTTTTTTGTTTTTTTTTTGGTTTTTCGTTTTCGGATTTACAGTAGCAGGAACATAATCGGTAGATAAAAATCTATTTTACCTACCGATTATAACTCATTTTATTAAGAAATGATGAACATCAACCAGAATCGGTAGATAAATTGATTGTTATCTACCGATTATTCTTGGTTCAAAAAATTCAATTTTTCTATACTAAAAATTAAAACAATCAGTAGATAATGAACACAATTTACTACCGATTATGGTAGTAGCAAAATTCGAAAATTGAAGATTTTTTTTCAAAAACTCGTTTTGGGGCCAGTATATAATCGGAAGTTTAATTAACTTAAAATACTACCGAATATGGTAATTCAAATTTCAAAATGCCACTATATAATCGGAAGTTAAGTTCACTTACCTTACTACCGATTATGGTAGTACCAAAATTCGAAAATTGAAGAATTTTTTTCAAAAACTCGTTTTGGGGCTAGTATATAATCGGAGGTTTAATTAACTTAAAATACTACTGAATATGGTAATTCTCATTTCAAAATGGCACTATATAATCGGAAGTTAAGTTCACTTACCTTACTACCGATTATGGTAGTACCAAAATTCAAAAATTGAAGATTTTTTTTCAAAAACTCGTTTTGGGGCCAGTATATAATCGGAGGTTTAATTAACTTAAAATACTACCGAATATGGTAATTCTCATTTCAAAATGCCATTATATAATCGGAAGTTAAGTTCACTTACCTTACTACCGATTATGGTAGTACCAAAATTCGAAAATTGAAGAATTTTTTCAAAACTCGTTTTGGGGCCAGTATATAATCGGAAGTTTAATTAACGTAAAATACTACCGAATATGGTAATTCTCATTTCAAAATGCCACTATATAATCGGAAGTTAAGTTCACTTACCTTGTAATAATCGGAAGTAATATATTTTACATAAACTCCCGAATGTATATTGCCTAACCTTCTAAAATGGCCCTTGGAACCACCTAGAGCCATGGCATGGTAGGTTCTGCCACAGTAATATTCGGAAGGTGTCATTTGAATAAACTCCCGAATATACGATGGTCCAAAAATCAGAATTTTGGAAAAACAGAGATTTTTCAAATTTTGAACTTGTAATAATTAGAGGTAAATTTAGTTAACCAAATCTCTGATTATTGAGTGGCTCAACAGTCCAAACCTGCCAAAATCCTTAGGTTTTGGCATTTTGGAACAACCATAATCCTTGGTATTTCCGATTACTGTGTCTCTACATCAATATATTCGAAAGTCAAAAAATTCTTTAAGCTACCGATTATATCCATTTTGTTCACATGAAGATATGACCAAAAATATTCGGAAGTTAACCTATAATTCTATCTTCCGAATACTGTCGATGTTCTTGAGAAATGAAGAACACGACTACATTCGGGAGTTTAAAATCATGAATATCTCCCGAATCTGGGGAAAAACAGAAAAACCCTAGAAGAAGAAAAAAATGAAACAAAATTCATTCAAATACTGCACCCACTACATTCAGATGCATGCTTCTTATTTTGTTTACCGAATGCATTCGGAGGATAAAAATAATATATTATCTCCCGATTATATAAGGGAAATTTTGCCATTAAGAAATTTGTGAGATAAGGGGTAACTCACTTTAGTTTTGGGTGACCCTATTTTGTTTTATTGTTTTGTTTTTCACCTGCTTTCTTTGTCATATGCACCCCACCCCTTAGCATGCCAAGGCCGCCACCATGCTTAAGGTAAGTAAATTAATAAATTATCGGGATGTCCTTTAGAGGACGTGCATTCTAGGCAGGTCCCCTTGTATATACCTGATTAAGTTTATGAAATGTGCGATGTGGGACTAATATACATTGTTCAACCCATGTATTAAATTGGTATATACTAGTATAATTCATCTTTAGCTGCTTCGAGCCATTCAAATCATCCAAGTTTATTCTCATTCACGGATGCAATTCCTTGAACTGATTTTACAAAAACAGCATACCCAGATCAAACCAAGTTTCAGTCCCTAGCCGGTGCCGGCTGCAGACAAGATTCCAGATCAAACAGGATATTCACACCGTCTGCAGACAAGATTCCAGATCAAACAGAAAATTTTCATTAAAACAAGCAACAGATTACAAAACCCCTTAAAAGGAGGTGTAGAAACACCTGGTGGAGTATACCACCGTTGCAGATTACAAACATTAGATCTAGCAAACTTGGCAAGACTATTACTGCTCCATTATTGATTTCAGAAAACCTTCGCATTCCTCTAACATCAGCAAACTATCAAGCCCAGGAACGATACATAGACCATTCAAACCATCTACTACTTTTTTACAATCAGAACTACGAGTTACACTAGATAGTTGAGAAAATGATAAGCAACAATTCAATTGGTTTCTGACTATGTCAAGGATGGGCATTCCGGCAATCAACACAAGAGTGTAAGATTTCAATCAGGTCAGGAAACAATGGAGAGACATTCAAAGTGGGAAGATATTCCATATGCACAAGAAAGATTAAGTACAAAAATTATGAAGAAAAATGAGACTCACCAGAGAATATATTCCCCAAAGAAGAAGAAAGTTAGTCCATCTCGACATAGATAAGTAATTCTTCAACAACATATGTCATACTGGCGCCAACGTTGATGCGATTCGACCCGGGTATAGTAGAATCAAGACCGTATCGCACATATTCAGATTCCTCGAGTTGCTCTGAAAGTAGAAGCCGGTCAAGGTCTATTTCACCTGCGAGGTCTGCAACTTCCTCAATTGGTTCCAATTCTCCTAGTAGATATCAAAGAACATCGTTGTGGGAGTCAACATATTCTTCTTCGTCATCTGGTTCAGTTGCTCCAAATACAAGCTACAACGAGAGGAAACCTCATCCACGAGGAAGAATGCCGGATCACCGTCGCCGTAGTAGGTTCATATCAAGGAGTCGGTCGCCGGAGGCTTACTCGTGTAGTTCCTTGTCACGTAGTAGATCATCGTGTTATAACAAATGGCTCTTCCAAGCACAATCAATCAATAATTGAAATATAAATGAAATCAAAGTAAAATCAAGCACACACAACACAAGGATTTATAGTGGTTCGATCAAGATGATCTACATCCACTTGCGAAGACAACGAAACGATTCCACTATGATTAATCAAGTTTACAAGGTATTTCCCTTAATCCCCTCTCAAGAACCCTAGCCCCCTTTTGGTGCCTCTCTTTCTCTCTCTATTATATGAGTTTCTCTTACCAACAAAAGGAAATAGGTTTTCCTTTTATTCTCCTGATGCCCTAGTTTTGGTGCAACAAAAGTTTATCACCTGGGCTCTAAAGGATAAGGCCCATACAAGACTAACACTTGTATTCAAGGCACAAAATACAACAAATCTCCACCTTGACTTGAATACCATCACCTTTCATCATCATCGTGTTCGCTTAGCCCTTTAAGGGCTCTCAACACTTGTTGACACCAACCAAGTCCAAGCAATGCTTGAACTTGATACTTGGAACCGTCTTCGTCAACATGTCTGCAGGGTTATCCGTTGTAGGAACCTTTAGCATCGCTATATTCCCTTCCTCAACTGCATCCTTGATAAAATGATACCTGACATCGATGTGCTTCGTTCTCTCATGATACATCTGATTCTTGGTCAAGTGAATGGCACTTTGATTGTCACAAAACAAAACTGCACTCTCTTGCTTGAATCCCATATCACCAACCAAACCCATCAACCATATACCTTCCTTCACTGCTTCTGTGGCTACCATGTACTCTGCCTCAGTTGTAGACAATGCAATTGTGCTTTGCAAAACCGACCTCCAACTGATAGTACTACCACACAATGTAAAAGTATAACCTATCAATGACCTTATTCTATCAAGATCACCTGCATAATCAGAATCAACATAACCCACAACATTTGTTGAATCGCCATAATGTTTATCAAACACTAAACCAACATCTCTACTGCCCCTTAGATACCTTAAAATCCACTTTACAGCTTGCCAATGAGCCTTCCCGGGATTTCCCATGTATCTACTTACTACACTCACAGCTTGTGCGATATCCGGCCTTGTACAAACCATAACATACATGATGCTACCAACTGCGCTTGCATATGGAACTTGAGACATGTAATCTGCCTCTTCTGCAGTTTGAGGTGATTGCCTTCTAGAAAGTTTAAAATGAGCTGCCAAAGGAGTACTTACTGGTTTTGCATCTTTCATACCAAACCGCTCCAACACCTTCTCGATGTAAGCCTTCTGGGACAAATACAATTTTCCTTCAGCTCGGTTTTTATGAATCTCCATGCCCAATATCTTCTTTGGTGCACCCAAATCTTTCATCTCAAACTCACTACTCAATTGCACCTTCAACTTCTGTATCTCTGACATGTCTTTGCAAGCTATCAACATATCATCAACATACAAAAGAAAATACACAAATGAACCATCTTGGAGTTTCCTGTGATATACACAACTATCATACTTACTCCAATCATAGCCATTTGCCAACATAAACATGTCAAAACGTTTATACCACTGACTTGGAGATTGCTTCAAACCATACAAAGATTTCTTCAACAAACATATATGATCTTCTTTGCCAGGAACTTCAAACCCTTTTGGTTGTTTCATATAAATACGCTCTTCCGAATCACCATGAAGGAAAGCTGTCTTAACATCTAGTTGTTCCAATTGTAGATCTTTCAAAGCAACTATAGAAAGCAATGTTCTAATAGAACCATGTTTAACAACATGAGAAAATATCTCATTGTAGTCAATGCCTTCTCTTTGTGTAAACCCCTTTGCCACAAGCCTTTCCTTGTACCTTGTTCCTTCACCATCTGAAGTACATTCTTTCTTCTTGAAGACCCATTTGCTTCCAACAATCTTCTGTCCCTTAGGTCTTGCAACTATCTCCCAAGTGTCATTCTTGTCAAGAGACTCAATTTCTTCAATCGCTGAAGCCCCCCATTCTACTGAGTCTTCACCACTGATTGCTTCTTCATAGGTTCTTGGCTCATCCCTATCAATGCTCTCACCCACTGCAAGTGCATATGCAACCAAATCAGCATGGCCATATCTCTGAGGTGGTCTGACTTTCCTCCTCTCTCTGTCTCTTACTAGATTGTACTGATGATCTTGTGCTTTATCTTTCTGGGTAGGTCCTTGCACAATATCTTGATCATCATCATCATCATCATCAGAAACAACAGTCTCATTGTTTCCTTGAACTTGCATCTCAAGTTCTACCTGGTCACCAAGATCCACCTTATCACTAACACCCTCTTCAACTCTTCCATCTAGATCTTCATTCTTTTGCTTCAACAACGATTGCTCATCAAATTTCACATCTCTACTGATAAGAAACTTGTTTGATATCTCTTCCGAACACCATAACTTGTAGCCTTTCACACCCTTTGCATACCCAAGAAATATACACTTCTTTTCTCTAGGATCTAGCTTCCCCTCATTCACATGAGTATAGGTTGGACATCCAAAAATCTTCAAGTCTTCATAGTTAGCATGTGAACCTGTCCAAACTTTATTTGGAGTCTTACACTCAATGGAAGTCGATGGAGATCTGTTCACTAAATAAGCTGATGTGTTTGCTGCTTCTGCCCAAAACTGCTTTGGTAACCCGACATTGGAAAGCATGCACCGTGCCTTCTCCATTATGGTTCTGTTCATCCTTTCTGTAACACCATTTTGCTGTGGCGTTTTTATGACCGTGCGGTGTCTCACAATCCCTTGATCCTTGCAGAACTCATTGAACTCACCCCCAAAAAATTCCAAACCATTGTATGTCCTCAAGCACTTGATTTGTCTTCCGGTTTGGTTCTCAACCATAGTCTTCCATTGCTTGAACTTTACAAAAGTTTCATCTTTGTGCTTAAGTATGAATACCCATATTTCCTTGAGAAATCATCAATGAATGTCAACATATATCTACCACCACCATGTGAATCAACTCGAGAAGGACCCAAAGATCAGAATGAATATAATCCAAAATATCTTTGGTGTTATGAATAGTTGTACTAAACTTAACTCTACATTGTTTCCCAAAGACACAATGTTCACAGAAATCAAGCTTACCTGTTTTATGACCACAAAGCAATCCCTGCTTGCTCAAAACATCCAACCCCCTCTCGCTCATATGCCATAACCGCATATGCCACAACTTGGTAGTATCATCTTCGGAACTTGAAGAACATACAGATGCATCACCTATCACAGTAGTACCTTGCAGCGTATAAAGACCATTATTTCTCTCGCCTTTCATAATTGTAAGACTTCCCCTTGAGACACGAATAACTCCACCTTCACCTTGATACTTGCATCTATTTGAATCAAGTGTACCCAAAGAAATCAGATTTCTTCTCAAGTCCGGAACATGCCTAACCTTAGTTAAAGTCCTCACCATACCGTCATACATCTTAATTTGAATTGTACCTACACCCACCACTTTACAAGTGACATTGTTTCCCATAAGAACTTTACCACCTTCTCTAGCTTGATAAGTAGTAAACCACTCCCTATGAGGACACATGTGAAACGTACACCCCGAATCAAGAATCCACCCATTCTCCGAGCTTTCGGTATAAACCGTGAGAACCGTTCCATCATCACTTTCTACTTCAACATTTGATGCGGTGCCTTGGTTAGTATTCTTCTCAACTTTCTTCCTTTTTGGACAATCCTTCCTGAAATGCCCTTGTTCCTTACAAAAATAGCAATAGAATTTACCGGATTTAGATTTAGACCTTGACTTTAATCTACTCCTATCAAATCCACCTTTTTGGTTTCCTCTTCCTCTTACAAAAAATCCATCTCCCGAATTATCTTTACCATCAATACTCATCTTCTTTAACTCCTTAGAGTTCAAAGCCGCTTTAACGTCTTCCATGTAAATTGTGGTTTTTTCATACATAATGGTATCAACAAAATTATCATAAGATGGTGGTAAAGAACAAAGCAAACCCAATGCTTGGTCTTCATCTTCAATTTTGACATCAATATTTGCCAAATCCAAGAGAATTTTATTATAATCATCAATATGATCTATAATAGATATTCCTTCATGCATTCTAAGAGTATGTAATTTCTTCTTAAGATATAAACGATTAGTTACGGATTTAATCATATACCTCTTTTCCAACTTGTTCCATAGCCCGTCCGGTGACGTTTCCGTCGCAACTTCTCTCAAGACCTCATTGCTCAAACACAATAAAATTAATCCATGTGCTTTCTCCAATTGTTCATCCTTTTCCTCATCCTTCAATGTTGCTCCTAGACCCATTTTACCCTTCAAAGTTTTCACTAAACTTGTTGTACCAAAACAACCCTCATCTTTAGCCTCCATAAATTGAAATCATTTCTTCTATCAAATTTCTCAATCTCATACTTTGCCGCCATCCTAGATCGCTCCCACCCGGAGCTCTGATACCAATTTGTTATAACAAATGGCTATTCCAAGCACAATCAATCAAGAATTGAAATAGAAATAAAATCAAAGTAAAATCAAGCACACACAACACAAGGATTTATATCGGTTCGATCAAGATGATCTACATCCACTTGCGAAGACAATGAAAGGATTTCCCATAATCCCCTCTCAAGAACCCTAGCCCCAGGGACGGTTTTGGGGGGTGGCTTACCCAGGCTACAGCCCCCAAAACTTTGTAAAACCGATTTGGCCCTTGTAATTTTGATTTTGAAAAAATAGCCAGGTGATAATTAAAATTAGCCCAAGTATTGACTTAGCCCAACTACAATTTTACAAGTATTGACATAGCCCAACTACAATTTTACAAGTATTGACATAGCCCAACAACAATTTTGAATCGTTTTGGTGTTTCTAGTCATAGAATCTTACGTTGTTATACCATACGGTAGCCGTTCAAAGAATTAGTAACACGGTTCCACAAAAATAAATCATCAATTAGGTGATCTTATTAGCCCTTCAAAGACTAAGGAGAGGAATAAAACATAGTTGTTTTCATTTTATTGGTTAAAATACATATTCTTTTTATTTCTTTATCAAATTTGATTATTTGTTAATTATTTGATATGATTAAAAGAAAAAAATGATTGTATTTTTAATTTTCTTGTGTAAGAAAGACCGAAAGTTAGGAAAGATCTTAAAATCTATAATTTTAATAACAAGTACTACCATTTTCCTATCTCCACCTCCATTTCTTACGGTGACGGAATTAGGGGTGGCTTACCTATGCTGAAGTCCAAAACTTGATTTTCATTGTTCCTAAGATTTAGCCCAGGTGTAAAATTGAGTTAGCCAATTACCAAGACAAGAAATTCGCGCAACTATAATTTGAAACTCTTATTTTTATTTCTATGATACTATGATGCTACGTTGAAATTATGCAAGAAGATTGAAACTCGGTCCCATATAGATAATCCTTGATAATATGATCTCAGCCGTTAAAGGATTCCAAAGACAAAAGTAAAGAACTCATACTTCAAATTCTCTATCACACCTTTGTGTTAGTTTGATACGGTCAAATCTTATTAGGATAGCACCACGTGTATTAGGTCTTGTTCTACTTCTTCTTTTCTTTTAACTCCTCATGTTTCACCATGCTACGAAAATAAAAAAGCAAAGGGTGTGAAGAATAACATAACTTCCTCGTGTCTACTTAAGAATAACATAACTTCCTAGATGTATCATTGTTGCATCGGTTCATTTTTGCTTTTCTTCCTCGGAATGTAAGTATATTGTGAAGATTACATAGTGTAAGCCCAAAGCAACATTCTAGAAAGACAAAAGAGCCGTGTGATAGCAAAAACCTCAACCACTTCGAGTATTTTGCTCAGGAAACAAGTCTCAAAGCTGAAACCCGATATGTTGAAAAGAAAAAATAGCATGTCGCATCAAGTATTATAAGCTAGACTATCAATATTGCAATCGAAAAAGTAAAATAGAGTATTGGCTAAAAAAATTTTTTAGCCCACCCAGACATAAAATCCTGGATCCGTCGCTGCCTAGCCCCCTTTTGGTGCCTCTCTTTCTCTCTCTATTACATGAGTTTCTCTTACCAACAAAAGGAAATAGGTTTTCCTTTTATTCTCCTGATGCCCTAGTTTTGGTGCAACAAAAGTTTATCACCTGGGCTCTAATGGAATAAGGCCCATACAAGACTATCACTTGTATTCAAGGCAAAAAATACAACACACCAGATGAGGTCTACTCACATAGGAAGAGGTGTGATTCCAAGCTTTATCCATCAAATCATCATTCCACTGACAATGTGGGATGGCTTAGACGAATCAAGAACAAGCTTGGTGTAGTAGCAGGATTTCCCACACTACACCCCTTACTCGATTTTACTTAATTAGTCCATTAGAAGATGTAAGATTAAGAACTTTTATTGATTGAATTCATGAAGTGTTTACAGGGAAAAATAGAATTACACTTAGAACACTCTTAAATTTTCTCTCCTAATGACTTGCCTAACAATTCTCAAAAGATCTCCCTCAACGAGACTCACTCGACCCTTTATATAGGGTAATACATAGTGGATGACGGCTAAGCTATCCTTTATTTTGAGGGAATGTCTCGCGAAGTGTCGCCAGTGTACAACTATTCAATCTCGCGACACTTCTTAACCCTCGCCAGGTTACATGTCTTTCAGTTGCTTTGTGTGTCGTTTCTCATTGCGTCGTTTATTTTAGTTTCCTGCGACTCCCTCGCGGTACCGTCGTTTATTGATCCCGCGAGCCCTATGCATTGCGATATTATGACCCTACATCTTGCCTCTTTTTCCTTGAATATTGCTTGAAGAGCGATTTTCAAGGAAAAATCCGTTGTCGTAGTAATCTTTGATCTTTGTTGATGAAGGAACGAGCAGAAGAATACTGTACTTGAAAAGTACGTACTTGCCTCTATTCTTGTGCGAAGTTAGGAGCTTCTTTGAGATATATATATGAAGTATCGTCTCTTATCTCTCCTCATATTTCTTCTGCGAAGGGAAGAGTATCATGAGATTTTTACAATATTGTTGCCGCGACCGCTTATCTTTAGAATCTTCAGTTTTGTATTTTTACACGGATTCTGATTATTAATGTCTTCTCTTGACACGTCTCTTTCAACCACTTTTTCTTGACCGTTCATGTCTCTTCGCATTAAATGACCTCGTTTTTCTCGAGGCTCCATTCCCCTATATATAGTTTTCTTTTCCCCTCCTTTTCATCTTTTAGTTCGTCTCTGCAATTTTTCTTTTATTCTCTCCTTCCGCAATTTGCGCTCCTGCTACTGCAAAGCTTTTCCTCATCCTTTCTAGCGCTGTTTTTAATCTCCGATCTTCTACCCATTCCCATACTGATAAATGGCTTCCATCAGTCGTGCATACAAATCTTCTTTTGAAGAAGTTGAACAGAAGTTACTCGAGAAGGGTTTTACCCTGTCAACCATTCCTGATCAAGAACCCTCATCTATTCTTTCTGTAAATCTTTTCTCTGATCATCAATGTAATGATCAAAAAATTATAGTCTCGCTCGGTCAGCTTCTCGCGGGGCTTCCTATTCCCTTGTACGATCCTGAGTTGCCTTTATTTTATGAAATTTTGGCCCATGAAAAATTCTCTCGGGCTGTTTATCAATTAAGTGGCGATTGTATTCGCCTGATGCTTGAGTTCGCGCACCGCATGCTGAGCTGCAAAGGATCTTTATACTCCGACTCTGGTCGTAAATCCCAAAATCATGCAGACTTGGAAATAGATGTTGAGAAATACACTGTAGAGAACTTTTTTGAAAATTACTCAGTGATAACTATGGTGAATGCGAAATCTCGCTGGGGCATTCGCCTGAAGAAAAAGGATAACGTCTCTGAGGATAAATTGGTCATGCGGGATATTGATTGGCACCCGGGTAATAATACTACTCCTCGCCACTCCAAAGATGAGAAATGGTGGGTTGTTCCCTTGATTTTAAATGGTCCTTATATCGCGGGCCCGCATGTTCTTCCTGCGAATCTCGCAGGGTATCATCCTTGGGAATTCAAATGGCCTGAGAAAAAGAAAGAGGTATGTTTCCGACTTCAAATTTGGTTTTCGTAACTTTCTTTCTATAATTGCTGAGTTTGTGAAATCTTTCAGATAGCCAGATTGAAAAGAAGCTACAAAGAGGATCCATCGGAGGATACTCTGACATTGCTTCGATCGCTTACGGGTGAAGTAAGAATTATTTCCTTTTTTCTTATTTAAAGCAGTATTGTTGCCTCTGTTTCTTATCTTTACGTGTATGCGAAGGTTGGAGTTGAAGAAACTATTGCTGCGAAGACTAAAGGTAAGGGTAGAACTGTCGCTCGCAAGGGTAACTCCTCTGCCCCCTTAACTAAGAAGCGAAAGGTCCAATCCTCTTCTCGCCTTAGCTCAAGCTCTGGATCTTCTGACGAGGATAACCATAACTCGAATCCTTCTCTCGCCAAGAAGATTCCATCGACCCCGATTCTTCCATGGATCGGTTATCCAAAGATCTTCTCGACTGTTTCCAAGGAATGGGAGATGCTCCCCAAGCTTCTCTTTGCGGGGCTCGCAAACGTGTGTAATCTTGCTTTCTTTGGAAGGCAATAATTCATTCAATGGAGTCTCTAGAGTTGTGTCTCCTGATCTTTTGAATGCACTTGGGTCTCTGGTATGTATACAGTCATACTCCCTTGCTAACTTTAAATTGTTTAAGTATATATATGTTTTGATGATCTTTTTTTATAGGTTGGAAGATCTTCCTTTGTAGTTGCCTCAGACCTTGAGAGAAGACGCAACAATCTTGAAAAGAAGAATTTGCAATTGAGCAAGAAGATTCAAGAATTAGAGACCGATGCTGCGTCATCTCGCGATAAAGACGAGAGAATTCAAAAGTTAAACACCGAACTTGACTCCCAAAAGGATAAGGTCTCCACTCTTCAAAATGCCAATCAACAACTTTATGGTATAAAATTTTACCTCCTTTTATCTTTATTTTAATGGTCGCCTATTGCTACCTAACTTATTACTTTCGCAGATGTATATAATCTCTCCGATGAGGCTATTCTTCTCCATACATTTCCTGATCCCATGGATAATAACCTTCTTCTCGCTCACCTCAACAATTCTTTAAGTAGTTCATCAAACAAAATTAACTCCCTTTCATTAAATGAACTTGGACCAAATATCGTCTTTTAGAAATTGAACATAGATCTGGTTTAAGTCTTTGCCAACCAATTTAAACGAATGTTTCTCGAGTCCAATAAAGAAATCAAAATTTTGAGGAAGAAAGTTAGTGACCTTATAGATGATAAAGATCGTATTGCTAACAATGGTGCACAGGCGTTAGCAACATTTCAAAAATCTCTCCTTGAACTACAAATTGAACGGGATGAATTGCTTCGCCAGAATTCCTTGCTTAGTGAGCGAGAAGATCAAATTCGTTCCCTCCTTATTATAAATAATGACGATGAATTCGCTTTGGTCTGCGAAAGTTTTAGATAATGCCAGGAATAACCTAGGTGTTGATGTTAGTCTTCACGTCGAGCATACTTCCTTGATTAAAGATATGATATCTGATAGAGAAGGTTATTTGTTACACCTTACTACTTCTTACATCTGTAGTATTGCTTGTAAATTATTAACTTGTTGTTATTTATTTGCAGAATCTGAGAAGAGGCTTCAGGTTAGAATTAGAGAGCTTGAATCTGAGAAGGAACAACTCGCCAGGAATTTTCCCGCGAGAATTGAAGAACTCGAAGCCGAAAAAGAACAGCTCGCCAAGAGTCTTTCCCTTCGTAACAGCAAGTATTCCAAGTTGAAGAAACAATTTGGAACAACAGTGGAGAACTTTAGTAATGATGCTGTTCGTTTTCGCAATGGAGCCATGGAGTATGTTTGTAAGCACCAGAACATCCCTCTGCATACATATCCCTGGCTTCTTGAAAAGGTTCCTGAGAATCTGCCTGTCTCAGACGTTTCTGATAGCGAGGCTGGCGAAGAAGAAAATTCTGGTGATGAGAATAATCAGACTGAAGAATCAGATGAAGAAGAAGAATCGCCAAAAGAATAACTCTTTTTGTTTTCTTTTTCTGCTTGTAAAATCTGTACACTTCTGTATCCTTATTATAGTGTATTTCTTGGATTTTTCCCCTCTGAATTCAATCTTCACTTCCCCTTTTGGCTAACATTATTGATGTACGACTCTTGCATCCGAAGATGAATAACAATATTTCATCCTCTCCATTCCCATACTTGCCTCTGTTATTAATCTTCGGATGGAAGATTTTAGTTGTCATCATGTATGTGGTTGTACAATAACTGTTATTAAAATGTATTGTTGCGACGAGTTCGCAGGTATCTTCATAAATCAAAAATTCTGCTTGCCTTGTCTTATCTCTATTTGTCTTTTCTCATTGCGACAAGGTCGCAGGCCGCCTTTACATTTTCATGCAATGGCCCATTGACCTTGCCTTATCATTTTTGTGTGGTCTTCCGAGTCAGACCTCCCTAATTAGAGGTCCTCCCCTGCCACCTTTCATTGCGACAAAATCGCAGGACGTCTTTACACTCGCATGTAATGACCCATTGATCTTGCCTTATCATTTTCCAAGTATTTTTGCCTCTGCAGGATGTTTTAGTTGCGACAATATGACAGGCCTAAATATCCTTACGAACATAAAGCCCCATGACATTGCCGTCGTGCGCCAGAAATCGCAGGGACGTCCGTACACTTTCGTGTAAAGACCCATTGATCTCGCCTTACCCTCGCGTTAGTATTATTGCCTCTCGCAGGATCAGTTGCACAAATATGACAAGCCTAAGTCTCCTTGCGAAAACAAAGCCTCATGACATTTGCGTCTGTTTTGACACCCCCCCTAATGGAGAGCGTCGCCCTTATCATCTCCCCGGTTGCCCCTTCAAGGAGGCGAAACATCGGCCATACAAGACTAGCTCCTCCCATCCGGTCTTAACAACAACCAGTTGTTTTTCGCAGCCTCTTATCCCTTATACCTATATGGTTTATGGTTACGAGACGCACCCTAAGTGGAGTTTTCTTGGGCGAGTGCGCGCATGCCAAGACTTGCCAAGAATGGCCAGGGGTAGGTTCATCCATCCCGGGCACTCACGGCTCAACCGTGTACCCGGCGCCTTGAGCATACAGCGACTCCTAAGAAGAGACCCTCGGTCGCCCAACCAGGGTATAACCTACATATATAGTTGGGAATCCAAGGTACCTCTTAGGATAGGCTTTCATGGGCCCCAAATTTCCATGACTCGGGCTTCGGGAGCGGTGTAACCTTCCCCTGAGCCATGTCGAGAGATACCCCCATTATGACGCACTTTAGGTCTTACATTTGCCTCTTACGAAATGTTATTCGCGAACTAGGGTGTACGCCATAAAGGTTCGTCCCATTCTTTTACTTATTCATATTTGTTAAATCATTCAATCATTCAAGTTTCATTATTTGCTGATTCTTGTTTGCGAAGTATTCGCATAATTCTGAATTTTCATTTTTCTTTCTTAATTGAATTCTCATATACTCTTGGCCGCGAGATTCTCGCACATCATTACTTCAATTGCTACTTTTTCTCCTGTTTTTTGTTGATTATTCACTTCTTATGCCTTTTGCTCCTCATATTCTTTGCTTCTTTATTACCATAATATTCGCCTTTCTCTAGGCACTCACCTCGCGAGGTATGTTCAGTCCTTACTTCTATGGCGTCCACCATCAATTTTTCCTTTCTCTGCTCATCTCTCACATGTTGTTTCCAACCTTTTCTTTTGGTATTCCTTTCCTCGCAGCTTTCTACATCTACTTCATGACATTGTTGCGACTCCTTCCAATCTCCCTGTATAATACCAATGCCATTGGGATGCGGGAATTTAATACATTGATGATACGTTGACGCGACTCCCAAGATTTCATGAAGCCATGGTCTCCCAATCAGCGCATTGTACGGGGATTCCACGTCAACCACACAGAATAAAATATCAGTTGATAACCCTTGTAGAGGTATTCTCATGCGAACCTCTCCCTTTGGTTTGTTTGCAGTGCCATTAAAGCCATATATCTTGTATGTAGAGGGGATTAAATCCTCATCTTTTCCTCCCATCGTCTTGTAAGTATGGTAGAAGAGAATATTCTTTGAACTTAGGTGTCGATTAAGATTCGGTTGATCGCCCCGGCAAGCTTCCTCGCCTCATCATCCTCTCCATCAAGCTGGTTTCGGGTTAATCTCTAGCTTCACAACCAACGGGCTATCATGTGTTTCTCTTCCTTTTGGCACTTCATCTCAGCGAGAGAAAGAAATAGTCTTCATTTGCCATTTTTCTACTATTGCGTCGTTCTCGCTGTGCTCATTATTTCTTTATCATCGGCATCTCTCGCAAAGACTCTACCGAGCACGCTTTTGTCATGAAAATCTTCGATTGTGCGATAAGAGTGGACGATAGAGTTGCAATTCAAATTTTTAGCTTTCGTTCCGATTTCTATCACAAATGTTTCCTTTCCTTTCGTGACACCTTCATTACGTGCATTTCGGTGGTGGTGGTAATGTCCGGCCTTTTTCTTCTCCTTTTAGAAAGTGATTAGGTTTCCCTTGATCAATCATCCGAGAATAATTCTCTTTACGTTTCAGATCGTTTGTTTGATGTCCATGGAAGCGATGGTAAGAACAAAACTCATGACTTCGTCGCCTGGTGGTGGTTCCATCCCCGCGTTCCAAGGTCTTTGGTACTTCTTCCATCACAAGTATAGCCTCCCAGATCTTTTCCACACTAGCATTCGGTGGAGGCATCCTAATTGGTTCCCACACTATTGCGGCTTCTCTCGCCCTCCATGGTTATATTGCCTTCGTCCACCATAAGTTTCTTGCACATTGTCTAGCCTACGAATCTTATTATTCTCACATTACGGTTATAGTAGTTCCTTTCTTGTTCAAATTCCTCCCGGTCATGGCTTCCCATAGCTACTATCTTCCATTGTCTCTCATTGCCTCCCGCTTCTTTGTCCTTGCGAAGTGCTCGCCTTGTATTGATGAAGCGAGGTAACAAGCTTGCGTTCGCGAAGATTCGAGTTTGTGTTCGCAATGGATAAGAATTCATTTCATTCTCGTCTTTCTTCTAAGGCGATATATTCTTCCCTGTAATTCTCTGATTACGCCATCGTGATTGTATTTTTGACTCTAAAAATTTGAATGTATAACAAGTTTGTCGCGAAGAGAGCATTCACAAATGAGAGAATGAGATATCTTTCCTCAACTCGTCCTGCCATCTCGCTACACATGGTTCTCCATCTTATTGTCAATTGCCTTAAGCTCTCGCCAACCCTTTGTTTCAACCCGAATACATCTTCAATACCTGGTCGTGAAGAGTTGTTACTTATGTATGCTCCTAGGAATGTGGCTTGTAAATGATTAAATGATGTGATTGTGTTCCTTGGTAGACCCTCAAACCATTTTAGTGCTTCTCCAATTAGGCTTGACGCGAAATATTTACACAGTATAGCATCATGATTCTCCCATTGCAACATACACCTCATATAGGCCTTGATATGCTGTACGCACAGGTTGTTCCATCGAAGATGTTTGTTAATGCAGGAGATTGCACCTAGGAGGTATTCCTCCCATCGTACTTCTAGCGTGAAGGGATTCTTCGCTGCTTCGCGATGGCTTCGTCCAATTGTTTCCTTCCTCCTTCCCTTCTATTATTCAATAATCCTCTCATTTTTGCAGTTCTCTTAAGATTTGTTCATTTGCCTTAGAATTTGATTCTTTTGGTCTTTTTAGCTCGCTTCTCTTCTTCTTCGCTCGTGCCTATTTTGACCTTCCCCGCTCGTTATTTTCTCCTCTTCTTTCCTCGCGACGCTCTTCTTCGTTTCTTTCGCCACCCGCACGCCATTATATCGGTTATTCTCTCTTCTTGGTTGCCTCTCAGCTCTCGCCATCTGCACCCTCTCATATTCTTCATTAATATTTCTATTGGTACGATTTTGTTCCCTTCTTCTCTCGCGGTTGTCATGGTTATTCTGCCGGATTGCTTCTTCCATCTCTTGATTTTCCATTTCTGCTCTCATTCTTTCTCTTTCGCGAGCTAGTCGCGCTTGTTCAATGTAGTGTCTCTCAATGTCATCTTCGATCTCTCGGTTTCTTCTCAATTCTTCTCTCCCATGCAAGATTATTCTCCCTTCAAAGAAACTGGGTCATTCAATTCTTGGAGTTGCATGTTTCCTTGATTTTCCCTATTCCACTCATTTTGAAGATTTTGGTGAGGAATATAACGATCTTCTATTTCTTCTCTTCTCTCGCCATGCTCTATATTCGGATTTTGTGTTTCTTCATCGGTGCTTTCTGTTGGTAAAACTCTCCTTCTTTCTTCTCCATTCGATCTTGAACTTGATCTCACGCTACTTCTAGATCTCCTATTTTGCAACCTCATATTCTCCATCCTCAATTCATGATTCTGTCTTGTCAAGTTTGCTCGTTCCTCTGCCTCTAGCCGTCTCTCCTCATGTATTGTTTGTCTTAATCTTTCTAATGCTGCGACTTCTTCGTTACCTGGATTCATTTCTCCATTCATTTCTTGCTCTCCTCCTCCTTGTCCATTGTTCACCAGCGCTTTGCTCCTCTTCTCTCTCGTCTTGTAATCAGATCTCCAAGTATGTACACTTACTCTATCATAATCCTCAGCTGCGTTTGCTACTGGAGAGATTGATGGCGGATTTTGATCTTCTCCATCATTTCTCCTATCATCCTTGATGATTCTCCTGTTTCATTCCTCCTTTCTCCAAACAAGTCTCCCACTTCTTCTTACAATCGTTGGTTGCCCTTGTACATTTCTTCTTCTAGCCATTTTTCTTTTCCAATGAATTCTTGAGTATCTTCTCCAAATCTTTTTTCTGTTAATCCAAATTCCTTCCAATTTCTACGTCAATCTCTGCACAGTCCCTGTTTCTAGCGCATATGTAGTAGCAGGATTTCCCACACTACACCCCTTACTCGATTTTACTTAATTAGTCCATTAGAAGATGTAAGATTAAGAACTTTTATTGATTGAATTCATGAAGTGTTTACACAGGAAAAATAGAATTACACTTAGAACACTCTTAAATTTTCTCTCTCCTAATGACTTGCCTAACAATTCTCAAAAGATCTCCCTCTACAACAGACTCACTCGACCCTTTATATAGGGTAATACATAGTGGATGACAGCTAAGCTATCCTTTATTTTCGGGAATGTCTCGCGAAGTGTCGCCAGTGTACAACTATTCGATCTCGCGACACTTCTTAACCCTCGCCAGGTTACATGTCTTTCAGTTGCTTTGTGTGTCGTTTCTCATTGCGTCGTTTATTTTAGTTTCCTGCGACTCCCTCGCGGTACCGTCGTTTATTGATCCCGCGAGCCCTATGCATTGCGATATTATGACCCTACACTTGGGTTCCATCACCATCATCCCGGCCGTCATAATACTGGTGTTTCATCATCCAAAGAGGATGAAACTGTCTATGCTCATCATCGCAAAAGCAATGACCAATCAGTGAGAAAGAACAACAGAAGAACACAGGTTAAGGAGGAGCCTAAACAACAGGGACATGTCATAAAGTTTTTTGGAGGTGTAGTTGGTCACTTTCTGGGCTCGAGTAAATCTAAGCCGTCAACAGCTGATAAAAAAAGAACAGTAACAGGCCAGAGAAAGGTTGTTGTCTCGTCTAATCCTGGAAAATTACACGCCAAGTTTGGATCTAAGACTAAGTATCCCAAGTCCAAGGGGTATAAACATAACAATAAGATAAAGAAACTTCTTCTGTAACTACAGCGCAACTGCACCTGTACGTATTATACCTGGGTTTTGTATTTGAATGTTCAATTTTAGTGATTCTATTAGAGTTTTTTTTTTTTTTTTTTTATTAATACATCATTTGTGTGGTTAATATTTGGTACATTATTATGAGATGAATTACTTCGTGTATATATGATCCATTTTCTTTTTTGGTACTAATCAACTCACTGAAGAACCATGTAAGTGCTGGTTAGGATTCATAAATACTTAATGTCTATCTATTAATTGCTTGATGAGAATTTCATCTTTATGCAGAAGGGCCATGAGCCCATGACTTTGTTTTGTTGTTTGTGACTTCTTACAGGTATAAATTTCAACCTTAGTATTTTTTGTCCATTAAAGCTCAAGTGATTTTCTTGTTCTTTTTTTTACTATGAAAATCCTACTAGATTAGCACAGGCGTATTTAACTTCTCATAACAATTACCTTCTTTTAAAATGCACTATTATGCACACTGAAACGCAATTGTGAACAAAAACCGAAAAACGCAAGCTTATTGGTTGGTTAATTTACTACAACTTCAGGTACAACCATACCAAGTTCTGAACTATCGCCACCGCAAGATTTTAAAGCCATACAAAAGCTAAGAAGGAACAAAGTCACTGATCCAAGGAGCCTCTTGTATTGTTTTTCTGGTTTTCCTACGTGGCAAAAAGCTCTTTCGCAAGGCGGTTGCCCTGCCTGTTAACACTCTTCCTCTAATGCTTGACCCTAGAATTTTCACTTCTACAACTGTTATCATTATTACATGGTACATGACTATATCACATGAACTGACCTTATAATTTATAGTAGCACCGCTACTGCTATTGTTGCATGGATCACCTCTAACATTTTTCTTACTCAATTGCATAGCCGCTTTCTCAATATGTCTTGAACCTGACCTCGAGTGCCCTTACTTGAGTCAACCGTACACATTACTGATGATACGTAACTCATTCCTGAAGTTCTGTTTATTTTTCATGTCCTGTCTTCTATCCTAACTTGATGTCAAATCCTCGCAAATGGTTTTATAAGACAGCACTGAGAAATCAAACCACATAAAAATGATTAGCATTGGCGCCATCAAATCTAATTCAAATCAACACAGGAAATGGTCCATACAAATTTCAAAATGTACATCTGCAAAAATGTTTTTGTAAGACGGCACTAAGAATTTTGATTTGGTGTGGGGGGCTTGATGTGATTTTCAATTGAGTTGTAGTAAAAAGTTCGTAGAGACTTGTGAAGGTTAGATTTTTAAATTAAATTGTTAAACAAAGATAAACTCAAATAAAGTGATATCAAGATTTAAAACTAGACCAAGACTCGGAATTCCACTATTCCTTTAACTGATTGGTTGATAAAGATTATTTCAAGAATTATTATTAAGCCCTTTTTCACATTAACTCACTAATATCTGTAAGGTCTCCAAACATTAAATTGTAATCCCTAAGCATGAATTATCAAAGAAATATTTCTAAGCATAAGACATCAAATTGATTCACAACTAATTAAGAAAAACCATTTTCATCTCATAAACCACACAATTATAATGATCTTAGTGGATTAAATTAAATTAATAATAATTAAAATTATGAAAAGAAATTACCAATCAAGCATAAATGAATAGTTTCCTCCGTCGCCTTGGTCATGGGAGAATTAGCCTCTCATCATGTTGGAAACACGCTCAAAATTCATTTTTATTTCTCAAAGGAGGTGTACAAATGATGAAATGGAGAGAAAATGGTTAAAACCGGGTGTTTGCACGTTTATAATTGTTGCAAAACACTGTTACAAAGAGCGATAAATGATTACTGTCGCTGTCACTGTGTTTGTGCGACCCACTCTTGATTGTAGTAGTTCCTGTAGCTTGAACGACTGTCTCTGGTAGTCTTATGTTCTTCGAGTTCTTCACAGCAGCAGCAGAAAAGCATTCTCTGCAACTTGATTTCTTCAGCTCTGTGATGTTCTGTATATCTCCCAAACACTCCATCCTCGCTCTACTACTCCTCTGAACCTTATATAGCCTCCCAGAACCGAGAATAATCCTCTGTAACTCCAGCGAATCTTCCATTACTCGGCATTGAAGAAAAATATTCTCGGGAATATTTTCTTCCCTGATTTAACTCTTCACGCGTTTCCTGGTGTTGACACACTCCCAACACAGTCCCAGTTGGAGTAAAACTCTGTTAAGACACACGCTATCCTCTAATACGCACAGGAAATCCCATGAATATCTCGTGCAAACTCGTGAATATCTCCCGTCCTCTGTTTTCTTCTCACCGAGTATCTAGCCAATTTTAGCTGACTAAATCAACCATACCCTGCCTATTAAGACTAGTCACGTCATCCCAGACAAATAAATGACCATTGAGTCTCTTTGATTCCGCCCAAACTGCGAACCCTAATTCTCGCCTTTGTGAGCAGGTTTCGCCCAAACTGGAAATTCAAATGAAGGGGACGACCTCCCCCTAATAGAGATGGGGGTGCGAATAACAGTTGGCGCCCCTGGATGTAAATAGTAATTGAGGTGCCCCTTAGTAATTTAGGTGCCCCTTAACCAAAGTGAGAGTCCGCATAGCAAATGTCTTCCGGGGGTGCTCTGCATAATTTTTCGAGCCGATTTTTCCAAAAATGTTTATTTCCCAAAAATACCTACAAACACAAAAAACATCATAATAAGTACAAAATCGAGTACCAACATAGAGAAAATTGAGGACAACTTAGACACAAAAATGTGTCTATCAAATACCCCCAAACTTATTATTTGATAGTCCTCGAGCAAATCTAATCTAGAAATAAAAAGACTACACTTAGCACGTGCAACAAGCCGTTAAACCGCTAGGTGGCCCTAGCGGCCGAGTGTTGTCTCGGGAGGGTTTACCAGAGGTGTACCCACAAAACCTTAACTCCATACCCTAGCTATCTACGCAGAACCTTGAAAGGCACTAAAGAATATCCTTGGTTGGCATACTTATTGACTACAGGAGGAAGTACCCTGATGCGAAATTCCAATTGCTGTACACGAGTTTGCACTCAAGCATACTAAAATTCATACATAAGTCACAGACCTCTACTCAGATAGTTTCTGGACATCATAACAGGAGTCAACCAATCACATGGAAAGATTAAGAAGATGGATGTAGAGAAAAACGTAGATGGTTTGACTAAGGTGAACGGTGTTTCCCATATCTGTCTGAAGGCCACTACTAGGATGAACCTATCCTAATGGACTGAGATACCGGTCTGAATAATATCAACACATCTGGCAAATACAAGGGAACCAGCGGGTGATAATCCTAACTCTAGGTCAACACAACTGGCATATACAAGTGCACCAGTGGTCGACTTTATTGAATTTATTCCGATTGGTCTGATGGTCTGGTCTCAATTCTTTTTTTTTTTTTTTTTTTGTATCCCACTAATCTATTTCACCCTAACAATGGTAACAACTTGAATCGTGTGCCCCATCAAATCACTTAAAAGAAAAGAAAAATAAAAACAGAAGGTGAAAAGGATTCAACGAGATATGGCGAAACTACCATTTTTTTTTTTTTTAATTCTAACACCTGAGCTTTGTGCTTTTATGAATAGACTCTTTAGATGTTTCCATTTAATCAGATTGGTTCCTCAACTCCTACAACCAAGATGTTCCCATCCACTTAGATTGATTAGTGCCAACCTTAATAACCATAAATTTCTAGGCTCAGGAGTTTATTTATTGCAACTAAAAGCTAACAAAAAGTTTCTTCCCCACCCCCAAACTTAAATCTAACATTGTCCTCAATGTTTCTAATGAAAGAGCAATACCAAAAAGTAACATGAGGAATCAGTAAAGAGAGAAGTCGGAAAGATAGTACCTGGGTGAAGAGAGAATCAAAAACTAATATACAACATACAATCGCCTCGATGGTCAATCAAGGGTAAGCAGGGTCCTCCAGAGGGACCTCCTCAACAGCTCCATGAGGAAAAACAGTACGGACCACAAAAGGATCGGTCCACCGAGAGCGTAACTTCCCGGGGAATAGATGCAAACGGGTATCATACAGAAGAACTTTTTGACCTGGAGAAAATGACTTCCTTAAAATATTTCTATCATGCACAAGTTTCATTTTGTTCTTAAACTCCTTAGCACTACCGTAAGCATCTACACGAATCTCTTCCAACTCATTGAGTTGGAGTTTCCTATGGGCTCCTGCCTTGTCAAGTGAAAAATTTAGTTGCTTAACATCCCAATAAGCTCTATGTTCTAACTCAATAGGTAAATGACATGCCTTTCCATACACAAGCCGATAAGGCGACATTCCAATGGGGGTCTTAAACGCAGTACGGTAAGCCCATAAGGCATCAGTAAGCCCATAAGGCATCAGTAAGCCTAGACGACCAGTCTTTCCGATTAGGATTAACTGTTTTCTCTAATATACGTTTTATCTCCCTATTAGAAACCTCTACCTGACCACTAGTCTGCGGATAATACGGGGTAGCTACCTTATGTGTAATACCATATTGATTCATCAGAAGCCTAAAAGGTCCATTACAAAAGTGCGACCCTCCACCACTAATTATAGCTCGTGGTGTACCAAAACGTGTAAGTATATTATTTTTCAAGAACTCAATCACAACCCTATGGTCATTGGTCTTACACGCAACCGCCTCAATCCACTTAGAGACATAGTCTACAGCGACAAGGATGTATAAGTTACCAAAAGAATTAGGAAACGGACCCATAAAGTCAATACCCCACACATCAAAGACCTCAACAACTAAAATAGGGTTCAAGGGCATCATGTTCCTACGGAAATGGTTCCTAATTTCTGGCAACGTTCACAAGTAAACACGAATAGTGGAAGTCTTTAAACAACGAAGGCCAATAGAATCCACACTGCAATATCTTAGCATCAGTCTTCTTAGCACTAAAGTGACCCCCACAAGCATGATCATGACAAAATGAAATAATACTGGACTGGTCACTCTCAGGTATACATCTCCTAATAACAGTCCTGGATAATACTTAAACAAATAAGGATCATCCCAAAGAAGTGCTTAACCTCGGCTAAAAACCTAGAGCGATCTTGTTTACCCCAATGTTGGGGCATTCGACCCGATAACAAGATAGTTCACTATATTCGCATACCAAGGTAATTGGGTAACAAAGAACAGTTGTTCATCAGGAAAACTATCCCTAACAGGAGGAGAATTATCAGGGGTATCCACAACAAGCCTAGACAAGTGGTATGCTACTATATTTTCTGCACCTTTTTTGTCTCTAATGTCTAAGGAAAATTCCTGTAACAAGAGAATCCATCTAATCAATCTAGGTTTAGTATCCTTCTTGGAAAGAAGATACTTCAAAGCAGCATGATCGGTGAAGATTATGACCTTATAACCTAAGAGATAGGGTCTAAACTTGTCTAAGGCAAACACAATGGCTAACAGTTCCTTCTCCGTAGTGGTATAGTTTAACTGGGCATCATTCAGAGTTTTGCTAGCATAGTAAATGCTAGCATAGTAAATCACATGAAGTAATTTGTTTTCTCGCTGATCTAGCACAACACCAATAGCATAGTCTGAATCATCGCACATGATCTCAAAGGGTAGGTTCCAGTTGGGTGCCTGGACTATGGGGGCGGTAGTAAGTAAAGTCTTAAGCTTCTCAAAAGCCTCTAAACAAGCATCATCAAAGACAAACTTAACATCTTTTGCAAGCAAATTGCAAAGAGGTCTAGAACTCAAGCTAAAATCCTTAATGAATCGACGATAAAAACCTGCATGCCCTAAGAATGACCTAATATCTCTTACGGTTTTTGGGACTTGTAAAGTCTTGATAAGGTCAACTTTGGCTTTATCAAACTCTATACCCTTTGAAGATACGATATGCCCTAAAACAATTCCTGATCGAACCATGAAATGACATTTCTCCCAATTAAGCACTAGATTTTTTCCTTACACCTAGTCGACACTAATTACAAATGATGCAAGCACTCATCGAAAGATGAACCAAACACTGAAAAATCATCCATAAAGACCTCTAAGAACCGTTCTACCATAGAAAATATGCTCATCATGCAACGTTGAAAAGTCACAGGGGCGTTACATAGCCCGAAAGGCATGCATCTATACGCAAAGGTACCAAAGGGACAGGTAAAAGTGGTTTTCTCCTGGTCTTCTGGGGCAATAACGATCTGATTATAGCCAGAGTAGCTGATCGGATTTTATATAGTGGTAAATAGAGTTGTCGTTCACTCGGACTTGTTGAAATCGATTTTAGGATTTAATAAACTAAAATAAAAGAAAAATATATACAAAATATTGTCTGAGAATATTAGGAATAACCAAGACACTGATTCCACTATTACACATGAATAAATTATGGTAAATAAGCCAAAACTCCAATTATCTTTTAAGTCCCTTATTTCTTAATTCACATATAATCAGACAAATTCTCAAAAATTAATTGTATCCCCTAAGCATAGATTAACTTAATACAAAGCATAACCTATCTAACTGAATCACAACTAATGAAGGAAATTATGCAAACAATTAAAAACTCTGCAAAAGCAGTGATTGAGTGAATCATAAATTATAAATTAGAGAAAATAAATAATTAGCAATTATTCATGCGTAAGTAGCTTCCTCATTGCCTTGGTTGTGGGAGAATTAGCTCATCATCATGTAGGAAACACGCTCAAAAATTATTTTTATTGCTCAAAGTGTTTACAAATGAGGAATATGAGAGAAAATTATTAAAGCAATGATTTTCTTTTCTCTCCAAAACTCTCCCCCCCTCAAATGTGCTTTCTAGCTCTCTATTTATACACAGAAATACACATTACTCAAATATATTCTTCCATAACTCCAAAATCTTCTTCTTTTTAATTAAAAATATCTTCATGAATTTTTCTTTCTCTTTATTCTCTATATTTCTTTACTAAACCCATATCTTCTTTAATTCGCAGAATAAAATCCAAGATAAAATCTTCTAAGGATATCTTTCTTGTTTAATACAAGATAACTTCCTTTTTCTTCACAACTTCCTGTTTATATGGCAAGAAGATATTCTTATGTAAAGATAATAAATCCTTTACTGTTGAAACCAAATTTCCCGCCATTTTCTATTTGTACGTGAGGAAGAAAGGTAGCCCCAATCCAGAGTAGGGGTGTGAATAGCCATGGGGGTACGTCCAAAATGTGGGTGCCTTTAGTACTTTTCTCCTGGGTTCCAAACAGCACTTTTTGAGCAACTTATTCCACACAACTGTATTTCTCCAAAAACACCTACACAAACATAAAAAAACAAAATAAGTACAAAATCAAGCACTAACAATAGAGACATTGAGACAATTCAGACACAAAAATGTGTCTATCAAATACCCCCAAACTTATTATTTGCCAGTCCTCGAGCAAATCTAATATAGAAAATAAAATTCTAACTCACTAGGTGGCCCCGGTGACCGAGTTAATCTCGGGAGGGTTTACCAGAGGTGTACCCACAAAACCTTTACTCCAGACCCTAGCTATCTACGCGGAACCTTGGAAGGCACTAAAGAATCTCACGGGTTGGCATACAATCATTGACTACGGGGGAGGAAGTACCTTGATGCGAAATTCCAATTGATGTACACGAGTTTGCACTCAAGCATACTAAAATTCATATAAAGTGACAGAGCTCTACTCAGATAGTTTCTGGACATCATAAACCGGAGTCGACCAATCACATGGATAGATTAAGAAGATGGATGTAGAGAAAAATATAGATGATGTTGACTAAGGTGAACCTATCCTAATGGTGAGATACAAGTCGACTAATATCAACACAACCGGCATATACAAGGGAACCAGCGGTTGATAATCCTAACTCTAGGTCAACACAACTGGCATATACAAGGGCTCCAGTGGTCGACTTTATTGAATTTATTCCGGTTGGTCTGATGGTCTGGTCTCAATTTATTTTTATTTTATTTATTTTTTTTGTATCTCAATCACTCTATTTCACCCAATCACTTATAAGAAAATAAAAACAGATGGTGAAAAGGATTCAACGAGATATGGCGAAACTACCATGTTTTTTTTTAATTCTAACACCTGAGCTCTGTGCTTTTATGAATAGACTCTTTAGATGTTTCCATCTAATCAGATTGGTTCCTCAACCCCTATAACCAAGATGCTTCCATCCACTTAGATTGGTTAGTACCATCCTTAATAAACATAAATTTCTAGGCTCTGATGTTTTATTTATTGCAAATAAAAAGTTTCTCCCATACCCCAAGCTTAAATCTAACATTGTCCTCAATGTTCTAAAGATGAAATTAAAAACATGAACAAGGAGAAACTGTTACCATTTGAAGCAAAAGAGATAAGGAAAGATATTACCGTGTCGCATGAATATTGGGTTACCTCGAGAAGTGCTAAGTTTAAAGTGTTGACCAGGACAATGGAAGAGATTAGTCACCTCAAAGAATCATATATAGCGGAAGTAGGAATAAGCTGCGGGTCATACGGATCAAAAGTGCTAACCACAAGAAGAGGAAAGCGCCATGAGACCAAGAAGATATCCAACACACCCTTATATATTGTTTTGTTTAAGACAACTACATCTAGTTGTGGTTCGGGTTCAGGCTCTATAAAAGGGTCTGAATAAAATGTTTTCATGTAAATTTGGACTTCCTCAAAAAGAAGGATTCTTAAGATCGAGTTGTAGAGTCTGGAAATACTCAATTAAGAACTAATAAGCACATAACAATAACTTTGAATAATCGGGATCCTCTAAGTCAATCGAGACTTGACTCAAACAGATTGACCACAATAGTGGTCATTCTTAATCAAATGTGTCGACCCTAATCTCCTAAAGTAATTAGGTTTAGTCTTAAAACTTAATATTTGACACATCTGAAACTTATACGTTCCCACAATTGGAAGGAAGGTTTTTGGTGGGAAACAAAGTCAATCGTGGTATCATAGCCTGGGTTAACCACATCGACCAGAGGATGGGTTTCTAACAACTGAACTTCTTTATTGACACAACTAGGTTCAGGAAAAAGTGTATGAAGATAATCTTTCAAAATGGTTGAGGCACATATGTCAAGTCCCGAGTTAGGGACCTTTCTAAGAGTTAAAGCACATGGAGAATGATAATTACCCCCAAACTTAGAGTTTTCAGTGTCTCTAGAAAGACTAGTCACAACTTCCCTAATTTCAAGGTCATCGATTCACGAAAATGGTCAATTGATTCTTCTAAGTCGGGTTCATCCTCACTTATCTCTACAAGTTCATCTTATTTGTCTAAGACTAATGTTTCTAAATCGCTAGACTCGAAAACAATATTCTTAGGATAAACCCGCTCCTCTAAACTATTATCGGCTTCGTAATCATAAGGAAATACTACATCGTCTAAAACAGGGATATTTCTAGTCAAATCCTCGTCCTTTTGAATAGGTGAATAATTATTAAATTTATTTGGATTTGTACTAGAATTAACATTATCATTATAAAGCTCGTTGGGAGTAAAAAATTCCTCATCACTATGCCTACATATTTCAGATTCTTCATCAATATTATCCTCATCACAATCATTATTATAATAACATGAAAATGATCGAACCTCATCTAAACAAGTAGTGTTACCAATTCTAACCTCGTCATCCTGATTATAAAATTTGTCCTCATTTTCACGGGTGATAGTGGAAAGAATGTATTGGAAATTAAGAGTAATTCGAGCAATTCTTTCTTCCGTCTCTAACTCTAACCTACGTGTTGTCTCAGCAAACTCACGTTTGACTCAGTTAACTTACACGTTGACTCAAGTATCTTACGTGCTTCATCTAGAGAAGAGGAATTATAGGAATTTTGCTCGTATGACTGGTATTCATGTGAATAGTAATTGGGCTCACCATGGTATGAGCCATAATCTTCAAAAGGTTGGCGTTCCCAACCACTATTCACACTCTGGTCATAAAAAGAGTGATGTCCATATTTTTCAGTTGGATATTCATATTCATTGTGATAGATATTATAATACCAGTTTGACATCCTAACTGCAAGGGATATCTACACAAGCAAAAACAAGGATGACTCGACCACAACAAACCTACTGATTTCTAGCAAACAAAAAGAATGATGGCTCCACTTAGATTGTTTCTAGACCAGCTTCTAATCCTTCAAAAGGGAATTCGTCACAATTTAAGCAGACCCCTCTGGAATCAATCTGAGTTAAAGTAAGCAAAATATAGGCGAGGGAAGCTGCGTGGAGCTTTGATACCCAAGGCCTCACCGCATTACAAGGCGGCGCAGCCACGCATTCAACTTACTGAAACCATCATGAACTTCGAAGTATGCTTAAAGAGTAACCAATATTTTTCGAATGACTTTCCTATTAAGCTCGTTACCCTATCGGTCTCGTTCTAGTCGGTATTTTAAGCTTAGGTTCGCGTTTGGTATCGTTTTCCTAAGGCGGGCAAGAAGAGAACAGTGATGAAATCGAACCCTTATCTTGTATGGCAGTCCTTGCCCTTTACTAGGAAATTAAAGCAGCCGTATTCAAGACCTCAACATATATGCATACAAAATCATCCAGTAAACCCGCTGACAGGGGATTCGCGGGTGTTTAGAATTCTTACCTCCCGTTCCAGACGGGGGACGAATCGTTGAAGTCGACTCGGGCCACTGACTCCTATGTCAACGGTTCATCCCCCCCTCAAATGTGCTTTCTAGCTCTCTATTTATACACACAAATACACATTACTCAAATATATTCTTCCATAACTCCAGAATCTTCTTCTTTTTAATTAAAAATATCTTCATGAATTTTTTTTTCTCTTTATTCTCTATATTTCTTTACTAAACCCATATCTTCTTTAATTCGCAGAATAAAATCCAAAATAAAATCTTCTAAGGATATCTTTCTTGTTTAATACAAGATAACTTCCTTTTTCTTCACAACTTCCTGTTTATAAGGCAAGAAGATATTCTTATGTAAAGATAATAAATCCTTTACTGTTGAAACTAAATTTCCCGCCATTTTCTATTTGTACGTGAGGAAGAAAGGTAGCCCCAATCCAGAGTAGGGGTGTGAATAGCCATGGGGGTACGCCCAAAATGTGGGTGCCTTTAGTACTTTTCTCCTGGGTTCCAAACAACACTTTTTGAGCAACTTTTTCCACACAACTGTATTCTCCAAAAACACCTACACAAACATAAAAAAAACAAAATAAGTACAAAATCAAGCACTAACAATAGAGACATTGAGGACAATTCAGACACAAAAATGTGTCTATCAGTAGCCATCTAAAAAGCAGTAATGACTATGTTCAGCTAATCTCTCTAGCATCTGGTCGATGAAGGGAAGGGGAAAGTGGTCCTTCCTAGTGACCTTGTTCAATTTTCTATAGTCGATACAAACACGCCAACCCGTGGTCACTCGGGTTGGGATTAATTCATTGTTTTCATTCTGGACTACAGTAATACCGGATTTCTTGGGAACAACCTGAACGGGGCTGACCCACTTGATGTCTGAAATGGGGTAGATATTGCCTGCATCTAACAACTTAAGAACCTCAGTTCGAACTACTTCTTTCATATTTGGGTTCAGTGTACGTTGCATCTCCCTAGAAGGTTTGGTGTCACTCTATAAATAGATCCGATGCTTACAAACAGTGGGACTTATACCCTTAATTTCTGCTATGGTCCACCCTAAAGCTTCCTTGTTGTTTTGAAGGACGGTTACTAGCCTACTTTCCTGATCACTATCCAAGTCGGATGCTACAATTACAGGTAAAGTTTCAGATGGGCCTAAAAAAACATACTTCAAGGTATCTGGTAGTTGTTTAAGGTCCAACTTAGGAGGCTCTTCTAACGAAGAAACTAGGGTAGACTTAGAAACTGGTAGTGGTTCGAACTTAGGTTTCAATCCATTACTAGTGTCTAACAAAGGGGTTGACCTCATTAATCACATTATCATCATCAAAATCAATCCCAAAGTGAGCTAGGCATTTCTCTAATGGATCTTCTAACAAAGTGTTTGGTACTGACTCCTCGACTAATGTTCCTATCATGTTCACCTCTTCTATGTTCAAGTCATCTAGTTCAGAGGGTAGCTTACTAATATTAAAAATGTTCAGCTCAATAGTCATATTACCAAAAGACAAGTTCATAATACCATTTCGACAGTTAATGATCGCATTGGATGTAGCTAAAAACGGGGACCTAAAATCCTTTGGTATTTGGTTCTCTGGGTCGGGACAGAGTTGGGTATCTAGGATAACAAAATCCTTTGGATATATAAACTTGTCGACCTCTATAAGAACATCCTCGATTACACCACGAGGAATTTTAACGGACCTATCGCCAGCTAACTGGAGTGTCATCTGGGTAGGTTTCATCTCACCAAGTCCTAGATTAAGGTACACATGGTATGGGAGTAAGTTCACACTGGCTCCTAAGTCAAGCAAAGCTTTCTCAACACGGTATTTACCTATTGTGCAAGAAATGGTAGGGGACCCTGGGTCTTTATAATTTGGAGTAGTGGTATTCTGAATAATAGAACTCATGTGACTAGCTAGAAAGGCTTTCTTCTGGACACTAAGCTTCCGCTTTCGCGTACACATATCCTTAAGAAACTTGGCATAAGCGGGAATCTGCTTAATTGTATCTAATAATGGAAGGTTGATAGTTACCTGCTTAAAAACTTCCAATATATCATTAAAGTTGGACTCCCTCTTAGTTGGAACTAGCATCCGGGGAACGGGGCTCGGGAACAAAGCCCGGCTCAATATGACCCTCATTGGTCTCTTTAGAGACTCTATCGATCTCCTCGGTTTACGGTTCGGAAGGGTGAACTACAACATGTTCACTATCAGGCGTGGCAACCTTGTTGACTATCATTCTACCACTCCTAAGGGTTTTAATAGCATTCACATGATGGGATGGTCCTTCACCTACTTGATGAACTCCTCTAGGATTGGGCTGAGTTTGACTAGGAAACTTACCTTTTTCCCTCAAAGACTCATTTATCCGACTAACTCTGGGTTTCAACTCGGAAATAGCCTGAGAGTTAGAATAACCTATACTCTTACTTTCTTCTATCCTTGCGAAACCATTTGGTTGATCTTTTGAGCTTTTAATAAACGAGGCGAGAGTCTCTTCTAAACTTGTGATCTTTTTATCCGAAGGGTTACAAACCAGGGGTTGACTGAAGAGTTATTAGCATAACCAAAACCTGGGGGAGGCTGAGAATTACTAGACTGACCTTGATTCTGGCCCTTAGACCAAGAAAAATTAGGATGGTTTCTCCAACCAGGATTGTAGGTCTCTGAGTATGGGTCAAACTTATGACGGTTCTCAAACCTAGCATTGTTATAGACAGCATGAGCTTGCTCTTCACTAACCCGACCTTCCCAAAATGAGTTATCGGGCTCTATTCCACAACTAGACACTTGAGAGGTTCTATTAGGTTCAACAAGGGATCTATTTTTAGACTGACCCATTTCCAAAGCTTCTAACCTTCTAGACAAAGAAGCAAACTTAGCATCTGACGCAAAACTCGTATCTACCATATTGGTGCTACTTCTATTAACCAAGAGTCTTTTAGGGGGTTCAACACAAGACTCCCACTGTTGGGATTTCTCAGCAAAAACTCCTAAGAAGGTAAAGGCATCCTCAACACTTTTACTAGTGAACTCACCAGCGCACATAAACTCGACCATGGCTTTGGTCGAATAGTCTAAACCATCATAAATATTCTCTACAAGTTTCATCTTATCAAATCCATGGTGAGGACAGGATAGGAGATCATTGAATCTCTAAAAACCTATAAAGAGACTCTCCCTCTTGTTGCACACTGGAACTAATTTTTCTGTCTAACAGCTGCAGTTTTATGCTTAAGCTAGAATTTCATATAGAAAGCAGCAATAAGTTCCTGCCATGTTTCAATGGATTCAGATGGTAGGTTGTTTAGCCAGGTCTTGGCTTTATCTTTCAAGGAAAAGGGGAACATCTTAAGTTTCAAAACTTCATCAGTAAGGTCTTTTATTCTAATTATCCCTAAGAATATAGGGATCATCTGAAGAATACTAGGTTTTATCTCGAAATTAGCCGTATTGGCTGGCAATTTAATGCACGAAGCTCGGTTGGTCCTAGTTGGGAACATGTAATCTTTCAAAGTTGTCATCGCTAGCACAGCTGAAGTACTAGGGGTACTTTCCTCACAAAGAGACAGATTCTCAAAACTGAAGTTTCCAAAAACATGGCTCTCAAAAGAAGAGTTTTCGAGCTCCCCGCTTCCACAAGAAGAATACTAGGTTTTTCACTAATCAATCGACCTAGATTGTCTCTTTTCCAAGCCCGCTCTTTAATAACCTCGGGCATACACTTAAACAAAAGAAGAAAAAAAATCCTAAAAGGAAAGGAAGTTCTATGCAAACACAAACAAGGCTGACTCCACCACAGCAAACCTAATGATTTCTAGCAAACAAAAAGCATGATGGCTCCACTTAGATTGTTTCTAGACCAGCTTCTAATCTTTCAAAAAGGCACTCGTTACAATCTGAGCAAACCTCTCTGGAATCAATCCGAGTTGAAGTAAGTTGAATAGAGGCGAGGGAATCTGCGTGGAGCTTTGATACCCAAGGCCTCACCGCATTACAAGGCGGCGCAGTTACTTATTCAACTCACAGAAACCATCATGAATTTCGAAGTATGCTTAAAAGAGTAACAAATATTTTTCGAACGACTTTCCTATTAAGCTCGTTACCCTATCGGTCTCGTTTTATTCCAAATTTTAAAGCTTAGGTTCGCGTTAATTATCGTTTTCCTAAGGCGGGCAAGAAGAGAACGGTGATGAAAACGAACCCTTATCTTGTATGGCCAGTCCTTGCCCTTTACTAGGAAATTAAAGCATCCGTTTTCAATTCCTCAAAGATATATGCAAACGAAGGAATAAATTAACTCGGCCGACGGGGGGATTCGCGAGTGTTTCGACAAACTTACCTCCGTTCCGGATGGGGGATGAACCGTTGTAGTCGACTCGGGCCACGACTCCTATGTCATGTATGAACCCAAGGGGCCGAGGGGATATCATAATCGCCGTCCTTCGCATTACGGTTTATATTTAAACTACCCTTCCGTAGGGTTTAAAAACAATGTCCCAAAGTTTAAAGTCCTGTTGATGGGTGAAAACTACTCCTGCAGAATTTGGTAATTTGGGGTGTGGATGAGGAATGAATCTAAACCTTCAACAAATGCCTTTATGCGGTGAGTGCTTGTATATTCGAGAGATCAATCTGTGCAAGTCCGGCCTAAACCAAGAAATGGCGTTCCCAGACTTTTGTTTCGGTCACAAAGTGAAGGAGATGGGGTTGATCTTAGGGAGGGAAGCGAAGAAGGTGTTGAGATTGTGAAGGTGTTGGCTTGCTTATGACTTGTAACAGAAAGATGAGCAAGCTTACGGTTGATGCAAGCGAGGCTCGGGTGTTTGAATACGATTTGTATTAACACTTGGTTTTACGTCGTATGAACTTGTGTTGTTCTCGTTATTCCTTGTTGTTTTTTTGGAAATAGGGCGGAGACCCTATTTATACAAGTCATTGAGCCTCATTCACGTTTCTCGTGGGAAGTGGAGGTAGTGGAATGATGGAGTAGTGGAGTTGTGTGTCGGTAACACACGACCAGTCTTACCCACTTTTCTGTTCATCTCTAACCGTCCATGACTTCCTAACACGTTCTTGTGATGGCGCGTTGCACCGCCGTTGTAAACCGCCGGACCAATACCCCATATGCATCCCCAGTTTGTGACATGATTGATGTCCGGAATGTGGATCGTGGATCCACGAAAGATAGCATGTAATCTTGAATTGAATAACTGCGTTATTCGGGAAAGTCGATACTTGTGAAGTACAGTGTGTGTATTTTATGCAGATCTTTGCATTACGGTGTGGTACAGTGATGGGTAATGACTCCTCACTAACCAAATAACTCCTGACCAGGGTTGTATAACCAAGCTGGTGAGGTCGGACGGACGAGATGATGTTTGAGACACTCATCTGCGACCGTTGATGAAATTGGGGTTTTTAAAGAGGTGCGCAAGCATCACTCTGACTTGGTCGAAACCAAGCATGGGAAGGATTTTGTAGAGGACCGACCATACATGCGTGTTGACGGCATGATGGTGTATACGTCCATGTCTCACCGTCTCGTGAAGATGCAATCTAGGCCACTCAATTTGACCGTCAAAGAGGAGTGGTTGAGATCGGCTTGAGAAATCCCTTGCCGCAAAGGAGTTGGAAACCGCATGACATCCCAAGTTTGGGCGTGCGTTCCAAGACGACCCATCTTGGTCGGTCTTGGTCGATCATACCAGCGTGTAGGTGGTAGGCTAGTGTTCACACCTATACTGATTATCCCATGAAAACGTGATCTAAGCCACTCAAATCATCCGGTGAAGTTGAGCGGTCGAGATCGGTTTAGGATTTGGGAGATGTAACCGCGTGAGTTTGGTCGGGCGTTTTGGATTAGCCGGGCATGGTATGCCTTGGCCGACCGCAAGAGGAGGTAGATGGGCCCACGGTGGTCATCTTTGGTATGACCGGCCTTGGTTAATCCAATCTGTGACCCTCCATTCGTACCGGAGAAGATGGACGCGCGTGATGACTTGAGGCTCTAATTTTGGCTTTCAAAGCCGCGCGACCATGCTCTTTTGGGCGGACGAATTTGTTGTAACCAACCATGGTTGGCTTTGACCGATTGGTCAAGTGTGTAGGCGGTCACACGGTGATTGTGTCGACATGCTCCGGGCCCTTTGAGTCTACATCTACACCCTCCATCTATGCCTGCGAATATGGACGGTTGAGACCGTTTTGCGACACATGTAATATGCCGCAAACCCTAATTTAGGGTTTTCCGTCCATAATGCTTGGTATGGACGGTTTCTTAATTGAAGGCCAATGGTCGACCATGCGGGGTCGGGCATGTGTGTATTCCATACTGCTTGGGGGTGATGGAATTGATCCGTGGTCATCCAATCATGCTTGTGGAGTTGGATGATTTGCGATCGAATCATATTTGGCAAGCTAAGGCCGTGTGTATTCCATACCCGCTTGGGGGTTATGGAATTGATATGTGGTCATCCAATCATGCTTGTGGAGTTGGATGATCATGCGATCGAATCATATCCAGGAGAGACCGATACGGTCAAGTCGGATGCTCAATCGGGCTAGTATAACACACCGAGAGGGCTCAATCGGGCTAGTATAACACACCGAGAGGGCTCGGGCTAGTATAACACACCGATAATCAGCCTGCACGGGTATTTCGTACATGGATTCATTATAGTGTTTGGAGGTTCGTGTTACTCTGTAAGAGTAACACTCAGTCGTCATGCCATCGATAATGGGTACGGGAAATACAAGGCTGATATGTAATTCACAGGAAGGGATTGTTCTTTGCATGCTCCAACCTGGAGGAATTTCATGTATTCACGCTGAGAATGGGATTGTTGCTACATGCTCCATTCTTGGTGAATTAAGTGAGGAGTATCCGTCACTTATAAACGGCTTTATCTTTTATAAGATGTCGGCGCATGATTTTCCTCGGGTTTTTACAAATTTAACCTTAAACGAAAATCCACCATCAACATTAAGTCCCTCGCCTAAAGCACATAATGGTTACATTATTGTGTGGTAGGCATGAGATGGTGACATGCATATGTGAGAAAGACTTGGGGGTAAAGGAGTTTACCCAGGAAGAGTGTTGGCCGACCGCTAGTTTTCCACGCCGTCACGCTTGTATGGAATCCCTGGTGGGGCCGGTTTCTTTCTTTGGGTATTTGAATCAGAAGAGGAAACCAAACAAAAGAGGAATCCTTATTCTATTGGGATTTTTGTCTATAAAAGAAGCCAAACCCCTTTTCTTTTTCCTCACGAATTTTTTTTTTTTTTTTTTTTCTTTTGTTGTCAAAGCAGCTCCTGGGCCCGTGACTTTTCTTGCTGCCAATAGTTCTTCTTGGAGCGCCGCCGGAAACCGCCACCGTCGGAGTTGCCGCCCGTCCGAGGTAAGTTTCGCATTTTTTTTTTAACGGTGAAACCCTAGTTTGTTTAGGTAAACACCTTTTGTAAGACATGTGCATGCTTAGCTTTCTCCACCATTTGGCTTGAATCCCAGTAGACACGATTCCCACGAATAAAGAAAATCGTATGATGCATGCGGATGAATGAATGCGGGCCGCCGTGTATGCCGGAACGTGGGTCTTATTCACATATGCTTGACTGAAATTTGCATCGAACTTGAAATTTGTACCAGACTTGAAATTTATCCCAGACTTGAAAACTTGAGTCATACCGGAGAATTTAAAATCAACACCACCTAAATTTGTACACAGAAACTTGTACCAGACTACAATATGCATTTGGGCCGGCCATTGTATGCTCCAACGTGAGTTGTGTCTTTGCTGTGTGTGACTACATTTCTCATGCGCTTTCATATGAGTTCTGACTCCTGCGCTTTATTTCATTGTGGTAGAAAGAAAAGAACTCTTGTCGATATGTCTTCGGAGATAATCTTGGTGCCAAGTCGGGGAAGTGTTGATAGCTTCAAAGATATGCCGAACATCAATGATGAGTTGTTCACTTTGCCTTTTCCAAATATTAGGAAGCATGCTTCTCATAAGATAGTCTTGCTTTCCGGTTCGTAAAATATGGATCTTTGATCCATTCTCTTCTTCCGCACTTGTGATGAGATTTTGTCTCCGAGAGAAACGAATATCCGCCTTCTCCTATTGACTTCAAGATTTGCCATGCTCCACTGGGTTCTTATGAAGGATGGATGAGGCGCATGTTGAGTAATAAGGGCATTAAGGACAATTTGACCAAAGCACAAATTCTCGATGCGGTCATGGCATCTGCTACCCTCGAAATTAGGAAAGACACTGCGGGCTTGATCACCTTCATTTCTCGGTGGCGTATTTCTACTCACAGCCATATCTAGATGGGGAGAGATGACTATTACTTTGGAGAGTGTAGCCGCATTAATGAACCTGCTGTTGTTGGAAGTCTTTTTACGAGCTCTCGATACGGAACAAAGTAATTACGATGCTATACTTCAAAAGGCGGAGGGATTCGGAGTCTGGACAAGGAGGAGAAAAAGGATGCGAGATGCTTTTATACTTGGTGGGTTTGAGGTGGTCTTACTGCAGACCCGAGTTGAATCAAGAGTTGGAAAACGAGCTCAGCTTGATCGCGTTCTGTCTTTATGGCTATCCGAGATGTATTTGATGATGGTCAGGGGAAGAAGACCATAAGAGGTGAGCTTGTTAAGATTGCTATAAGTCGGCAGGAGGTGAAGTTCTTCCTCTAGTTGCATTGTTCCTTGGATCATTGTATTCTCATCGGACGCTTTAGCAATGGATATGCACGTTTCTACTTGGTACAAGAAGGTGAGTCGCACGTTCACTTCGCTTTTCTTCAGGCGCTCTTTGGGAATACTTGAAGTTATGCTCCTACTCCGCACCTTCACTCGTTAACTTGTATGCGGCTCGAGAATACTCCGATGGAATAGAGAAGCGTCCTAAAGCCGGTGCGAAACTTGTGGAGGTATTTGACAACATTTCTTCCGTAGATTTTCGTCCATGGGGCCGATTCACTCTTCCATCGTTCAGCCCAAAGACCTTTGTGGCCGCGATCCCGGCGTCGTGTGTTGCGTCACCGATGTTGAGACCATGAGATCTGGGAAATTATTTACATTTAGCTGCATTCCAAGGATATGTCCGTCTCTATTCAACGGAGAATTTTCTGTGACTCCGTACAACATTGACAGGGCTGCTGGATGGGATTTGATCAGGTGTTCCATTTATCCAGCCCACTAGGGGCTCAGGAAGAATTCCTTCCACAAATTCTTAACGCCAATGTGTTCTTAGGCCAAGGTGAGCCTTCCCTTCCGGCCATTGGGAGAAACCCGAGTGGTGGCCTGACAGGTATAAAAATTTTGGGGAAACAACTGTGATCTTCAGAAAATTTTCGAAAGAGTGTTGTGACGAATTCGTAGTGAGCCATCTTCGACGTCTTGACGAAGCATTTCCGGTTGAAGCCACTTCCATCCAAACGGACAAGAGGCGAGGATTTAGGGTCCCAAGTAGGAGAGAGACCTAAGAGGCAAGCATGCGGTCCGGTAATCCTCAATTCTTCTAATGCAGGTATTTAAACCTCCTCCCGTCGGTTCTTTCATTTTTCCAGTGTAAGTTCTTCTAAAACGATCCTTGTTTTAAATCAGGGAATTTCGAAAGATAATGCCTTCACAAGGTTGGCACGCATTCAAAGCGGGAAGGCGGTATGCTGGTCATCATCTTTGAGAAGTCTGGCGGTACGGACCTTCACGGCGAGAAGTCTGGGCGGTGCGGACCTTCATGAGAAGTGCAGCAGATGGACCTTCATCTTTGAGAAGTCTGGAGAAACCGCTCCTTTTCTCGACAATGACGGAGATGATGCAAGCTCGGTTGAACAAGGCGCTTCCCTTAATGATCTTGTCGACGGGCCGTGATGGAAATCAGCACCCAGAGTGAAATAGATGCTTGGGAAGGAATGCCAGAGAGACGGTGCACCTTAGTTGAGACGGCTCCCTTGAAATCCATTCGACCAGGCTCCGGACCGTATGGCTATTGTGGTGACTTCTTGAAGGCCTCCGTACCGTGACAAGACTCATGATGTCGCCGGTGCCGGTGATGCGGCTGGGGCTTTGTTCGATCCTCCTTTGTCCTTATCCAGGTCATGTGTTGGTTGGTGGATTCAGCGTGCCGGTTCAGTTTGAAAAGTTGTACATGACAATCTGGAAGAAACACGGCCATATTGCTACCCTTGCATGAAGCTCAGAGTCGTCTTGCATTGGTGCCGCGTCCAAGAAGCTTTAGTTTCCCGTTCGGGGGATGAGCGCTGCGACTGGTGGAACAGTTTCTGAAGAGGTGATTGAAGATTGGATGTGCCATCCGGACGTGTTTGTGAGCGATGCGGCTTCAATGCTCCTGGTTCTTCAAAGGGTTCTCCGAGATTCAGGAGCTCAGAAACTACATGATGAAGTCCCTTGCATGGTGTGTTGCTCGCCAGGAAGAAGAGGTTGAGAGGTTGTCTAAAGAGACTGGAGCTGAAGCAGGCCGTGCTTCAAAGGATGAAAGTCTCTCTTGCCCAGAAGGATGAGTTGTTGCTTAAAGACTTTCCTTGAAGTATTCGTGCTATATACTGACATTTCCTCTTATATGCTTTTCTTTTTTGAGTGATAGTGAGGATCTTCTTTTTGAGTGATAGTGAGGATTTTCTTTGACTTCCGGTTTTGGATTAATAGGTAATTGAATTGGCTTATTTTTGAGATAGTTTTGTGAACAACCCTTTTTGAAAGAGATTATGTTAAATGAGATTTGCATCTTGGTCATGAATGATTGCACATATTACATGAAATTATAATGTTATGTAAAAGGGAGGGTAAGAATGAAACAAACATGGCGTTTGGTCACCGAGCCTCTTTCTCCACGTGCGGGATGCTAAGTCCCCAGTGAATTCTAAACTATCTTTCTTGTAAAGTTGTTGAGTAAAACTTACTTGCCTTTTGAAGCCTTACTTATATCAAACGGAGTAGTCTCTAAGAAAATCTATGCAAGCTATCTTTACTGAACCAAGCTTCCCCTGAACAATGCGCTTAAAGCGTTGCATTCACGGTGGGGTGATGAAGGAGCGGTGGTAATGACAGTACCTCGGGTCCATTACTTCTGATCGGTGGCGGACGCCATCTGGGGTAGCTCCACCTCTCCATTTCGCACCCACGTCTCCAGCAGCTCCAGAATCTTCTTCATTGGGAAGGGAAATGTAAGTACCTTGAGTCTAGCTTTTCTGCGTTAGCGAGGCGTTGCAATGTCTCCCCGTGGCTTTGATGTGGAACAGGAGATGAAGTTGGAAGACTTGCGAGTGTCATCATATCTGTGGATCGTTTGCCTAGGCAGAGGGATGTGGAAGGTGTCGTAATGTCACCGCTGAGTGACCGGATTGAACGCTCCCATCCTCTGTATTCAGGCATTTCCTGATTGATTTCTCCTTCCTCAAAGCGTTTCTTGATTGGTGGGAAGGCCGATGCGGATTGGACGGTCTTAGTGCTTCAATAAGAGTTTTGAAATACAAATCTTCGCCGGGCTCCATAGGCTGCAGGCTCCCTTTCTTTATCCGGCAGACATTGTAGTACTCCGGGCAAGTCTTTTCCTCTATGGAGTTTCCTCGAGTCTTCGTCGGCTGGGCCATGTTGTTCGTCTCTCCTGAGTCCCCTGTGATTACGTGCTCTTTTGCCTCTTCCCGGTAAAGGTGTGACTCCTGGCTAATGATTCAACATTTCTTGTGCTGCCTGAGTAGATGCTCGTCGACCCTTCTTGTAATTGTGCCGCTATATCATTCAAAAGGCGAAATGTCTCGCTCTGCCTCCTGGTGATACCGGCTTGATTTGCCAGACATCCTCAGACATTCGGCTATGCTTCCCATGATATACGATCCGCTGTAGTTTAGGATACATTGCGAGATGGAAACTGAAAAATTGAGAACTCAATTTTATGCAACCGATAGATCAATCTCCCACTGTGGTCGCCAATTGTTGATGGGTGAAAACTACTCTACGAGAATTTGGTAATTTGGGGTGTGGATGAGGAATGAATCTAAACCTTCAACAAATGCCTTTGCTAGTGGTGAGTGCTTGTAGGTCGAGATCAATCATGCAAGCCCGGCCTAAACCAAGAAATGGCGTTCCAGACTGTTTCGGTCACAAAGTGAAGGAGATGGGGTTGATCTTAGGGAGGGAAGCGAAGAAGGTGTTGAGATTGTGAAGGTGTTGGCTTGCTTATGACTTGTAACAGAAAGATGAGCAAGCTTACGGTTGATGCAAGCAGGCTCTGAGTGTTTGAATACGATTTGTATTAACACTTGGTTTCTGTCGTATGAACTTGTGTTGTTCTCCGTTATTCCTTGTTGTTTTGGAAATAGGGCGGAGACCCTATTTATACAAGTCATTGAGCCTCATTCACGTTTCTCGTGGGAAGTGGAGGTAGTGGAATGATGGAGTAGTGGAGTTGTGTGTCGGTAACACACGCGACCGGTCTTACCCACTTTCCTGTTCATCTCTAACCGTCCATGACTTCCTAACACGTTCTTGTGATGGCGCGTTACGCTTTGCACATACCTTGTAAACCGCCAGACCAATACCCAATATGCATCCCCAGTTTGTGACATGATTGATGTCACTGGAATGTGGATCGTGGATCACGAAAGATAGCATGTAATGCTGAATTGAATAACTGCGTTATTCAGAAAGTCGATACTTGTGAAGTACCGTGTGTATTTTATGCAGGTACTGCATTACGGTGTGGTACAGTGATGGGTAATGACTCCTCACTAACCAAATAACTCTTGACCAGGGTTGTATAACCAAGCTGGTGAGGTCGGACGGGTGAGATGATGTTTGAGACACTCATCTCGGCCAGTTGATGAAATTGGGGTTTTTAAAGAGGTGCGCAAGCATCACTCTTCCAGCTTGAGTCGAAACCAAGCATGGGAAGGATTTGTAGAGGACCGACCATACATGCGTGTTTACGGCATGATGGTGTACGTCCATGTCTCACCGTCTCGTGAAGATGCAATCTAGGCCACTCAATTTGACCGTCAAAGAGGAGTGGTTGAGATGGGATTTCGGTGAAATCCCTTGCCGCAAAGAGTTGGAAACCTCATGACATCCCAAGTTTGGGCGTGCGTTCCAAGACGACCCATCTTGGTGGTCTTGGTCGATCATACCAGCGTGTAGGTGGTAGGCTAGCGTTCACACCTATACCTGATTATCCCATGAAAAACGTGATCTAAGCCACTCAAATCATCCGGTGAAGTTGGCGGTCGAGATCGGTTTAGGATTTGGGAGATGTAACGCGTGAGTTTGGTGGGGCGTTTTGGATTAGCCGGGCATGGTATGCCTTGGCCGACCCAGAGGAGGTAGATGGGCCCACGGTGGTCATGCTTTGGTATGACCGGCCTTGGTTAATCAATCTGTGACCCTCCATTCGCAGGAGAAGATGGACGCGTGATGACTTGAGGCTCTAATTTTGGCTTTGGCCAGCGTGACCATGCTCTTTTGGGTGGCCGAATTTGTTGTAACCAACCATGGTTGGCTTTGACCGATTGGTCAAGTGTGTGAAAGTGGTCTACGGTGATTGTGTCGACATGCTCCGGGCCCTTTGAGTCTACATCTACACCCTCCATCTATGCCTGCGAAGATGGACGGTTGAGACCGTTTTGCGACACATGTAATATGCCGCAAACCCCTAATTTAGGTTTTCCGTCCATAATGCTTAGTATGGACGGTTTCTTGGCAGCGAAGGCCAATGGTCGACCATGCGGGGTCGGCTGTGTGTATTCCATACACTTTTGGGGGTGATGGAATTGATCTCATGGTCATCCAATCATGCTTGTGGAGTTGGATGGCGCGATCAGATCATATTTGGCAAGCTAAGGCCGTGTGTATTCCATACACCTTGGGGGTGATGGAATTGATCTGTGGTCATCCAATCATGCTTGTGGAGTTGGATGACTGCGATCAGATCATATCCCGGACCGGGAGCACAGGTCAAGTCCGGATGCTCAATCAGACTAGTATAACACTGTGAGAGGGGCTCAATCGGGCTAGTATAACACACCGAGAGGGCTCGGGCTAGTATAACACACCGAGAATCAGCTGTACGGGTATTTCGTACATGGATTCATTATAGTGTTTGGAGGTTCGTATTACTCTGTAAGAGTAACACTCGGTCGTCATGCCACATTTGATAATGGGTGCGGGAAATACAAGGCTGATATGAAATTCACGAGGAAGGGATTGTTGCTGCATGCTCCAACTTTGGAGGAATTTCATGTATTCACAGAATGGGATTGTTGCTACATGCTCCATTCTTGGTGAATTAAGTGAGAGTATCCGTCACTTATAAACGGCTTTATCTTTTATAAGATGTCGGCGCATGATTTTCCCGTTTTTTTACAAATTTAACCTTAAACGAAAATCCACCATCAACAAGTCCAAAGTCCAAAAATAAAGTGCAAAAGAAAAGGAAAGTCTAAAAAAAAAAATCTAAAAATAAATAAAAATGTCTCTTTTTTTTATCTCTCTCTTTTTAAAAATAAAAAAATCTTCCTCTTTCACTCCTTTCGCTTTGCCTTTTACTCTAAGTCTTTAAGTATTCACCAAAAGCTTTGGCAAAATTTTCTTTCGCCCAATTCCAAATTACGTAGGGAAAAGACAAAAACCCAAAAACGTAAAGAAGAACAAAAACAAATAAAAACCTAAAAAGAAAAAAAATCTAAAAAACTCTAGCCTAAAGACAAGTCCCCGGCAGCGACGCCAAAAATTGATGTGATTTTCAATTGAGTGGTAGTAAAAAGTTCGTCGAGACTTGTGAAGGTTCGATTTTTAAATTAAATTTTCAAGCTAAACAAAGATAAACTCAAATAAAGTGATATCAAGATTTAAAACTAGACCAAGACTCGGGATTCCACTATTCCTTTAACCGATTGGTTGATAAAGATTATTTCAAGAATTATTATTAAGCCCTTTTTCACATTAACTCACTAATATCTGTAAGGTCTCCAAACATTAAATTGTAATCCTAAGCATGAATTATCAAAGAAATATTTGAGCATAAGACATCAAATTGATTCACAACTAATTAAGAAAAACCATTTTCATCTCATAAACCACACAATTATAATGATCTTAGTGGATTAAATTAAATTAATAATAATTTAAATTATGAAAAGAAATTATCAATCAACATAAATGAATAGTTTCCTCCGTCGCCTTGGTCATGGGAGAATTAGCCTCTCATCATGTTGGAAACACGCTCAAAATTCATTTTTATTGCTCAAAGGAGGTGTACAAATGATGAAATGGAGAGAAAATGATTAAAACCGGGTGTTTGCACGTTTATAATTGTTGCAAAACACTGTTACAAAGAGCGATAAATGATTACTGTCGCTGTCACTGTGTTTGTGCGACCCACTCTTGATTGTAGTAGTTCATGTAGCATGAACGACTGTCTCTGGTAGTCTTATGTTCTTCGAGTTCTTCACAGCAGCAGCAGAAAAGTATTCTCTGCAACTTGATTTCTTCAGCTCTGTGATGTTCTGTATCTCTCCCAAACACTCCGTCCCCGCTCTACTACTCCTCTGAACCTTATATAGCCTCCCAGAACCGAGAATAATCCTCTGTAACTCCAGCGAATCTTCCATTACTCGGCATTGAAGAAAAATATTCTCGGGAATATTTTCTTCCCTGATTTAACTCTTCCTGGTGTTGACACACTCCCAACATGATCCATTTGGAGTAAAACTGATTAAGACACACGCTATCCTCTAATCCTTGCACGGAAATCCCATGAATATCTCGTGCAAACTCGTGAATATCTCACGGAAGATCTCATTTTCTTCTCACTCGAGTATCTAGCCAATTTTAGGTCGAACGAAATCAACCATACCTGCCTATTAAGACTAGTCACGTCATTCCAGCCAAAATACGGCCATTGAGTCTCTTTGATTCCCGTCAAACTACGAACTAAAATCCGCTTACAGCACATTGAGCATGTTTCCATACAAGCGGAAATTCAAATGAAGGGGACGACCTCCCCTAACGAGAGATGGGGGTGCGAATAACAGTTGGCGCCCCTGGATGTAAATAGTAATTGAGGTGCCCCTTAACAAAGTGAAAGTCCATAGCAAATGTCCTCGAGCGGTGCTCACGCATAATGTTTATTTCCCAAAAATACCTACAAACACACAAAACACCATAATAAGTACAAAATTGAGTACCAACATAGACAAAATTGAGGACAACTTAGACACAAAAATGTGTCTATCAGTATTTCGCCCGCTTATTGTTGCCAATCTTTTCCGTCACACATCACTTGAGTAGCAAGGAACCAATAAGCTACAATTGCACCTAGCTGTCGTAACAACACATCCATTTATCCTGCCGTCTAAATGTCTAAATACATAAAAAGCAGGTTAAAAACACCAAAAACATGAAGCAAACACCAAAGCCTACTATGAGACCACAGCTATCTCACTTGTGTGGAAGGCACTAAAGTACCACACGATACGGGAATTCAATGTTGTACACGAGGTTTGCAATCAAGCATACTAAAATTCATATATAAGTCACGAGCTCTACTCGGATAGTTTAAGACATCACTCATAGAATTGACCAATCACATGGAAAGATTACGAAGATGGATGTAGAGAAAAACGTAGTTGGTTTTGACCTAAGGTGAGCGGTGTTTCCCATATGCTTGTACGAAGGCCTACTAGCTAGGATGAACCCTGTCCTAATGGGTAGAGATCACTGAGTCCGACTAATACTCTGCAAGCACTTATCTGGCATATACTGAGGGAACAGTGGGTGATAATCCTAACTCTGAGGTCAACACAAGTCTGGCATATACAAGGGCACCGGTGGTCGAGCTTTATTGATTTTATTGCGATTGAGTGCGATGGTCGCGAAAGTCCCAAATTCTTTTTCTTTTCTTTTTCTTTCTGTTTGTTTGTTTATTTTTTTTTTGTATCCCAATCACTCTGTTTCGCTAGCAATGGTAACAACCTGAATCGTGTGACACTTGCAAATCGCCTAAAAGAAAGTAAAAATAAAACGCGAAGGTGAAAGAAGTTCAGAGCGAGATATGGCGGCCCCCCGCCCATGTTTTTTTTTTTTTTTTTTTTTTTTTTTTAATTCACACAGCATCTGAGCTCTGTGCTTTTATGAATAGACTCTTTAGATGTTTCCGAGAAGCTAATCAGGATTGGTTCCTCGGCTCCTACGACCAAGATGCTCCCGTCACATAGATTGAGTTGAGTGCCGACCTTAATAACCATAAATTTCAGGCTCCGGGTTTATTTATTGCGGCTAAGCTAACAAAAAGTTTCTTCCCCACCCCCGAACTTAAATCATAGCATTGTCCTCAATGTTTACTAATGAAAAGCGATGCCAAAAAGTAACATGTGGGAATCGGTAAAGAGAGAAGTCGGAAAGATAGTGCACGGGTGAAGAGAGAAATCAAAAACTAATATATAACCAACCATCCGCCTCATTAGTCCAATCAAAGTGTGAGGGGGTCCTCCGGAAGGACCTCCTCGGCATCACTGTAGAGAAGGAGCTGCTAAAGGGTTTCGATGCGGCGCCGGGTGACCTTCGAAGAACTACTGCCATGCGGATTGTCTCCACGATCTGCGGCTCCATGAGGAAAAGCGGTCGCGGACCCTGCAAAGGACCGAGTCCCTAGGGAGCGTAACTTCAGGGGGAATAGATGCAAGCGGGTATCACTCCTGAGAAGAACTTTTTGACCTGGAGAAAATGACTTCCTTAAAATATTTCTATCATGCACAAGTTTCATTTTGTTCTTATACTCCTTAGCACTTTATCGCCCAAGTAACATCTTTACCCGAATCTCTTCCAGCTACTCAAGAAATTTGGAGTTTCCTATGGGCCTCTTTGCCTTTGTCAAGTGAAAAATTTAGGCAGCAACTTGACCCAATAAGCTCTATGTTCTAACTCAGCGAGGCAAATGACATGCCTTTCCATACACAAGCCGATAAAGCGACATTCCAAATGTAGGGGGTCTTAAGCGCAGTGCGGTAAGCCCACGCAGAGGCATCCGATCAGCCCTAGGCGACCGGTCTTTGCGATTAGGATTAGCTAATGTTTCTCACAATATACGTTTTATCTCCACTATTGGGAAGCCTACTGCTCGACCACTAACGTGCTTGCGATGATGATACGGGGTAGCTACCTTATGCTGTAATGCCATATTGCTTCGTGAGAAGCCTAAAGGGTCCACGGCCTTACTAAAGTGCGACCCTCCACCACTTAATTATAGCTCGCGAGTGTAGCAAAACGTGTAAGTTATATTATTTTCCAAGAACTTCAATCCACAGCCCTATGGTCATTGGTGCTTTGCACAGCAACCGCCTCCAATCCCACTTAGAGACACCAGTCTCTGGCTGACAAGGACGTATCGAAGTCGCAGGAATTAGAAACGGACGCGATAGTCAGATACCCCACGCACGTCAAAGACCTCGACAACTAAAATAGGGTTCAAGGACGTCAAATGTTTCCTACGGGGAAATGGTTCCCGGCAGTTGCGATGGCGTTCACGAAGTAACTCGATGGCTAGCATGGAAGTCTTTAAACAGCGAAGGCCGATAGAATCCACCTCTGCCGATATCTTAGCATGCGGTCTTCTTATGCTTAAAGTGACCCCTTGAGCATGATCTTTGACAAAATGAAATAATCTTTGGACCGGTCACTCTCGGTATACATCTCAATGTCTAGTGCAGTGGACAATGCTTAAACAAATAAGGATCAATCCCAAAGAAGTTGGCATAACATAATTGAAAAACCTAGAGGCGATCTTGTTCACCCCAGTGTTGGGGCGTTAGGCGATGTGAAGATAGTTGAAGTGTGTCCGCATACGAGTAATTGGGTAACAAAGAAGCGAGTTGTTCATCGGGGAAAACTATCCACAGCAGGAGGAGAATCATCGGGGTATCCCACAGCAAGCCTAGACAAGTGGTATACTCTACGTTTTACGCACATTTTTGTCGTCATCTTGTAAGGAAGGAATTCACGTGATGAAGGTAATCCATCTAATCAATCTAGGTTTAGCATTATCCTTCTTGGAAGAAGATACTTCGAGCGACATGATGGGGTGAAGAGATTATGACCTTAGAACCTAAGAGATAGGGTGTAAGCTTGTCTAAGAGCCAACCTGACCAATGGCTGACCGGTTCCTTCTCAGTGAGTGGTTATCGTTCAAAAAGCTGGGCATCGTTCGGAGTTGCTTTGCTATGCATAGTAAATCCCGTGAAGTAATTTGTTTTCTCAGTGACCTTAGCCACAGCACCAATAGCATAATACGAGCATCGGCACATGATCTCAAAGGGTAGGTTCCGAGTTGGGTGGACTGGGTAGGGGGCATTAGTAAGTAAAGTCTTAAGCTTCTCAAAAGCCTCACGAATAAGCATCATCAAAGACGAAACTTAACATCTTTTGCAAGCAAATTGCAAGAGAGTCTAGAGAAATCAAGCTAAAATCCTTAATGAATCGACTTGATAAAAACACGCATGCCTAAGAATGACCTAATATCTCTCTAAAGGTTTTTGGGACTTGTAAAGTCTTGATCTAAAGATTCGACTTGTAGCTACTCTGTCTATGCCCTTTAGAGATACGATATGCCCCTAAAAACGATTCTGATCGAACCACGAAGTGACATTTCTCCCAATTAAGCACTAGATTCTTTTGCCCATCTAGTCAACACTAATGACAAATGATGCAAAGGTCGTGAAGAGCGAACCAAACAACGAAAAATCATCATAAGACCTCCGAATGTTCTACCATATCGAAAATATGCTCAAGTCATGCAGCCCCGAAGAAGTCGCGAGGGCGTTCTGTGGCAGAAGAGATGGAGCTATGCGCAAGGTACCAAAGGGACAAGTAAAAGTGGTTTTCTCCACGGTGTGCAGGGCAATAGCGATCGATTATAGCGAGTAGCCATCTAAAAGAGTAATGACTATGTTCAGCTAATCTCTAGCATCTGGTCGATGAAGGGAAGGGGAAAGTGGTCCTTCCTAGTGACCTTGTTCAATTTCCTATAGTCAATACAAACACGTCAACCCGTGGTCACTGGTTGGGATTAATTCATTATTTTCATTCGGACTACAGTGTCTAGGATTTCTTGGGAACAACTCGAACGGGGTGACCCACTTGATGTCTGAAATGGGGTAGATATTGCTGCATCTAACAACTTAAGAACCTCAGTTTGAACTACTTCTTTCATATTTGGGTTTAGGTGTATCGTTGCATCTCCCTAGAAGGTTTGGTGTCACTCTATAAATAGATCCGATGCTTACAAACAGTGGGACTTATACCCTTAATTTACCTGCTATGGTCCACCCTAAAGCTTCCTTGTTGTTTTGAAGGGAGTTTACTAGCCTACTTTCCCGATCACTATCCAAGTCGGATGCTACAATTACGGGTAAAGTTTAGGATGGGCCTAAAACATACTGCAAGTACATCTGCAGTTGTTTAAGGTCCAACTTAGGAGGCTCTTCTAACGAAGGAAACTAGGGTAGACTTAGAAAGCTGGTAGTGGTTCGAACTTAGGTTTCAATCCATTACTAGTGTCTAACAAAGGGTTGAATCTAGCAAAGCATTGACCTCATTAATCACATTATCATCATCAAAATCAATCCCAAAGTGAGCTAGGCATTTCTCTAATGGATCTTCTAACAAAGTGTTTGGTAACGACTCCTCGACTAATGTTCCTATCATGTTCACCTCTTCTATGTTCAAGTCATCTAGTTCAGAGGGTAGCTTACTAATATTAAAAATGTTCAGCTCAATAGCCATATTACCAAAAGACAAGTTCATAATACCATTTCGACCAGGTTAATGATCGCATTGGATGTAGCTAAAAACGGGGGACCTAAAATCACTTTGGTATTTGGTTCTCTGCAGTCGGGGGACAGAGTTGGGTATCTAGGATAACAAAATCCACTTTGGATATATAAACTTGTCGACCCTCTATAAGAACATCCTCGATTACACCACGAGGAATTTTAACGGACCTGTCGCCTAACCGGAGTGTCATCTCGGGTAGGTTTCATCTCACCAAGTCCTAGATTAAGGTACACATGGTATGGGAGTAAGTTCACACCGGCTCCTAAGTCAAGCAAACCTTTCTCAACACGTATTTACCTATTGTGCAAGAAATGGTAGGGGACCCTGGGTCTTTATAATTTGGAGTAGTGGTATTCTGAATAATAGAACTCATGTGACTAGCTAGAAAGACTTTCTTCTGGACACTAAGCTTACGCTTTTGCGTACACATATCCTTAAGAAACTTGGCATACGCGGGAATCTGCTTAATTGTATCTAATAATGGAAGGTTGATAGTTACCTGCTTAAAAACTTCCAATATATCATTAAAGTTGGACTCCCTCTTAGTTGGAACTAGCATCTAGGGGAACGGGGCTCTGGGAACAAAGCCTGGCTCAATATGACCCTCATTGGTCTCTTTAGAGACTCTATCAGTCTCCTCGGTTTCTGGTTCGGAAGGGTGAACTACAACATGTTCACTATCAGGCGTGGAAACCTTGTTGACTATCATTCTACCACTCCTAAGGGTTTTAATAGCATTCACATGATGGGATGGTCCTTCACCTACTTGATGAACTCCTCTAGGATTGGGATGAGTTTGACTAGGAAACTTACCTTTTTCCCTCAAAGACTCATTTATCTGACTAACCTGGGTTTTCAACTCGGAAATAGCCTGAGAGTTAGAATAACCTATACTCTTACTTTCTTCTATCCCTTGCGAAACCATTTGGTTGATCTTTTCGTAGCTTTTTAATAAACGAGGCGAGAGTCTCTTCTAAACTTGTGATCTTTTTATCCGAAGGGTTCTCAAACAAGGTTGACTCGAAGAGTTATTAGCATAACCAAAACCTGGGGGAGGCTAAGAATTACTAGACTAACCTTGATTCTGGCCCTTAGACCAAGAAAAATTAGGATGGTTTCTCCAACCAGGATTGTAGGTCTCTGAGTATGGGTCAAACTTATGACGGTTTCTCAAACCTAGCATTGTTATAGACAGCATGAGCTTGCTCTTCACTAACCCGACCTTCCCAAAATGAGTTATCGGGCTCTATTCCACAACTAGACACTTGAGAGGTTCTATTAGGTTCAACAAGGGATCTATTTTTTAGATCGACCCATTTCCAAAGCTTCTAACCTTCTGACAAAAGAAGCAAACTTAGCATCGACGCAAAACTCGTATCTACCATATTGGTGCTACTTCATTAACCAAGAGTCTTTTAGGGGTTCAACACAAGACTCCCACTGTTGGGATTTCTCAGCAACAACTCCTAAGAAGGTAAAGGCATCCTCAACACTTTTACTAGTGAACTCACCAGCGAACATAAACTCGACCATGGCTTTGGTCGAATAGTCTAAACCATCATAAATATTCTCTACAAGTTTCATCTTATCAAATCCATGGTGAGGACACTGCGATAGGAGATCATTGAATCTCTCTAAAAACCTATAAAGAGACTCTCCTCTTGTTGCACACTGGAACTAATTTTCTGTCTAATGACTGCAGCTTTATGCTTAAGGTAGAATTTCATATAGAAAAGCAAGAATAAGTTCCTGCCATGTTTCAATGGATTCGAGATGGTAGGTTGTTTAGCCAGGTCTTGGCTTTATCTTTCAAGGAAAAGGGGAACATCTTAAGTTTCAAAACTTCATCAGTAAGGTCTTTTATTCTAATTATCCCTAAGAATATAGGGATCATCTGAAGAATACTAGGTTTTATCTCGAAATTAGCCATATTGGCTGGAAATTTAATGCACGAAGCTCGGTTGGTCCTAGTTGGGAACATGTAATCTTTCAAAGTTGTCATCGCTAGCACAGCTGAAGTACTAGGGGTACTTTCCTCACAAAGAGACAGATTCTCAAAACTGAAGTTTCCAAAAACATGGCTCTCAAAAGAAGAGTCTTCGAGCTCCCCGCTTCCACAAGAAGAATACTAGGTTTTTCACTAATCAATCGACCTAGATTGTCTCTTTTCCAAGCCCGCTCTTTAATAACCTCGGGCATACACTAAAACAAAAGAAAAAAAAAATCCTAAAAGGAAAGGAAGTTCTATGCAAACACAAACAAGGCTGACTCCACCACAGCAAACCTAATGATTTCTAGCAAACAAAAAGCATGATGGCTCCACTTAGATTGTTTCTAGACCACTTCTAATCTTTCAAAAAGGCACTTGTTATAACTGAGCAAACCTCTCTCGAATCAATCCGAGTTGAAGTAAGTTGAATAGGCGAGGAATCTGTGGAGCTTTGGTACCCAAGGCCTCACCGCATTACAAGGCTAAATAGCCATTTTATTCAACTCACAGAAACCATCATGAATTTCGAAGTATGCTTAAAAGAGTAACCAATATTTTTCGAACGACTTTCCTATTAAGCTCGTTACCCTATCGGTCTCGTTTTATTCCAAATTTTAAAGCTTAGGTTCGCGTTAAGTATCGTTTTCCTAAGGCGGGCAAGAAGAGAACGGTGATGAAATCTGAACCCTTATCTTGTATGGCCAGTCCTTGCCCTTTACTAGGAAATTAAAGCATCCGTTTTCAATTCCTCAGCATATATGCAAACGAAGGAATAAAGTAACTCGCTGACAGGGGATTCGCGAGTGTTTCGACAAACTTACCTCCCGTTCCAGATGGGGGATGAACCGTTGTATTCGACTCGGGCCACGACTCCTATGTCATGTATGAACCCAAGGGGCCGAGGGATATCGTAATCGCCGTCCTTCTCTCGCATTACGTTTATATTTAAACTACCCTTCCGTAGGGTTTAAAAACAATGTCCCAAAGTTTAAAGTCCAAAGTCCAAAAATAAAGTGCAAAAGAAAAGGAAAGTCTAAAAAAAAAAAAAAATCTAAAAAAAAATAAAAATGTCTCTTTTTTTTTCTCTCTTTTTTAAAATAAAAAAAAAACTTCCTCTTTCACTCCTTTCGCTTTGCCTTTTACTCTAAGTCTTTAAGTATTCACCAAAAGCTTTGGCAAAATTTTCTTTCGCTCCAAATTCCAAATTCTGTAAGGAAAAGACAAAAACCCAAAAACGTAAAGAAGAACAAAAACAAATAAAAACCTAAAAAGAAAAAAATCTAAAAAACTCTAGCCCAAAGACAAGTCCCCGTAGTGACGCCTAAAAATTGATGTGATTTTCAATTGAGTGGTAGTAAAAAAGTTCGTCGAGACTTGTGAAGGTTCGATTTTTAAATTAAATTTTCAAGCTAAACAAAGATAAACTCAAATAAAGTGATATCAAGATTTAAAACTAGACCAAGACTCGGGATTCCACTATTCCTTTAACTAATTGGTTGATAAAGATTATTTCAAGAATTATTATTAAGCCCTTTTTTCACATTAACTCACTAATATCTGTAAGGTCTCCAAACATTAAATTGTAATCCCTAAGCATGAATTATCAAAGAAATATTTCTGAGCATAAGACATCAAATTGATTCACAACTAATTAAGAAAAACCATTTTCATCTCATAAACCACACAATTATAATGATCTTAGTGGATTAAATTAAATTAATAATAATTTAAATTATGAAAAGAAATTATCAATCAAGCATAAATGAATAGTTTCCTCCGTCGCCTTGGTCATGGGAGAATTAGCCTCTCATCATGTTGGAAACACGCTTAAAATTCATTTTTATTGCTCAAAGGAGGTGTACAAATGATGAAATGGAGAGAAAATGATTAAAACCGGGTGTTTGCACGTTTATAATTGTTGCAAAACACTGTTACAAAGAGCGATAAATGATTACTGTCGCTGTCACTGTGTTTGTGCGACCCACTCTTGATTGTAGTAGTTCATGTAGCATGAACGACTGTCTCTGGTAGTCTTATGTTCTTCGAGTTCTTCACAAGCAGAATAAAGAAAAGTATTCTCTCAGAACTTGATTTCTTCAGCTCTGTGATGTTCTGTATCTCTCCCAAACACTCCGTCCTCGCTCTAATACTCCTCTGAACCTTATATAGCCTCCCAGAACCGAGAATAATCCTCTGTAACTCCAGCGAATCTTCCATTACTCGGCATTGAAGAAAAATATTCTCGGGAATATTTTCTTCCCTGATTTAACTCTTCCTGGTGTTGACACACTCCCAACACAGTCCCATTTGGAGTAAAACTCTGTTAAGACACACGCTATCCTCTAATACGCACAGGAAATCCCATGAATATCTCGTGCAAACTCGTGAATATCTCCCGTCCTCTGTTTTCTTCTCACCGAGTATCTAGCCAATTTTAGCTGACGAAATCAACCATACCCCCGCCTATTAAGACTAGTCATGTCATTCTCCAAATAACAGCCATTGAGTCTCTTTGATTCCCGTCCAAACTACGAACCCTAATTCTGCCATAGCCTGTGAACAGTTTCCCGCCCAAACTGGAAATTCAAATGAAGGGGACGACCTCCCCCTAACAGAGATGGGGGTGCGAATAACAGTTGGCGCCCCTGGATGTAAATAGTAATTGAGGTGCCCCTTAGTAATTAAGGTGCCCCTTAACCAAAGTGAGAGTCCGCATAGCAAATGTCCTCCGGGGGTGCTCCGCATAATGATTATTTCCCAAAAATACCTACAAACACACAAAACACCATAATAAGTACAAAATCGAGTACCAACATAGAGAAAATTGAGGACAACTTACACACAAAAATGTGTCTATCAGGGCTTCGCCCCCGCTCATCGCGGTGCACCAATCCTTTTTCCGTCACACATCACTTGAGTAGCAAGGCACCAATAAGCTTGCACTGCACCTAGCTGTCGTAACAACACATCCATTTATCCTACCGTCTAAATGTCTAAATACATAAAATGCAACAGTAAGAAAAACACCAAAAACATGAAGCAAACACCATAGAAATTCCAATATGCAGAATTGCCCGCTTTTTTTCTGAAAAATTTAATAGTATGTAACTGAAACTAATTAACTCAATCATTACAGTATAAGATGGCAGGTGGAAAATCCTGAGACTGATGACTGGAATACGAATGGAATCATGCAACTGTGTCAAACCAAGTTAATTGCTACGGAAATTAAATTTATAAGTATCAATTTACATATTTACACAATTTTAATATTTGATGTTTCATATCACAGAAATAAAGATGATTGTTGTATCTCGAAATTTTACACCCGTGGTTAGCTTTTCGAAATTTATGTTGTCTGCTTCTCTGCTAATTGTTGTATCTCGCAATTTTGCACCCGTGGTATGTTGTCTGCTTCTCTGCTGAGCTGAAATACACATGATTGTTGTCATTATGTAATATTGTACCATGTATTGCATCAGTAGTCAGTACTAACCCATATGTGCCTTTGTACCCTGGTAATCCTCTTAGATAATCCAGCTCAATATAAACCTTTTACTCATATCCATGATCTGTGAATGGATTCTTAAGTATCCCATTACTTCCCAGTGGTGACTCGTGATCATCCTAAACAATTTCTTTTTATAAGTAATACATAATTAATCACATATAATTATATTACCACGGTTAGAAATATTTGAGATTTAAATAATCTTATGGGCATGCATACCTCAAATCGATAACTGACTTCGCGTTCCTTGATATACAGGGCACCACCGTAGCCAAGTTATTTTTTATATTTTTGACACTTCATGCATCAATGACATGAGATCTTTCCACCATCGCTTTTGTATTTAATGTTCCTTTGATAGAGGATCGACATATATAACTAACAGAACGGTATTTTAAGCACGTGAACCTGCATCAAAACATAGGTTGCTCCACGCGCTGGGCTGCAGGAAATAAAATAAATAACTATTGTAAATACAGGTATATGACTTCATTAATTTGTGCCCGATGAAGTACGCTACTATATTTCTTCACACTTTTGGGAGATTCGCATCTTAATGTTCCAAGGTGTTCCAAATTAGAGATTCGTAAGCAACACTTAAAAAATATGGTAGAGAGTTTTGAGTGAGGACCTTAAGATACCTGTGCTATGGAGTTATAGCATAGCATAAGAGCCAATCTAATGGTCTCTTAGATACTCTATGGGTAGAGTCCTGGTTCTATATATCTAAAAGGAACCAACTTAAATCCAGCGGACACATTCTCAACCTGGAAGCCCACTGAACTGCTATAGTTCTTTGTTCTAATTTTTTAAAAGAATTTCTATTCCCGACACCAAAACATGAAAAATGTAAAATTCATACACATTAGTTAATAATATGCAAATCATTATATATATTTGTAGTGTGACTATAGATGCTAAAATTGCAGTAAATTCATTATAGGGAGGTTGTTTGGAATCCTGTCTCTCTGAGCTCCCTCTCTCAAATTCTCCACAGTGAAGCATAAGCATGAGATAAGGCAGTGGAACTAATGGAAACATGCAGTACTACGGATTTCATGAAAGATGTATCTGAACCCAGTTTTAGAAGCGAGTGGCTGGACTGCTATCTGCATCACCTAGTTCTGATACAAAGTATAATACGTAATCGTGTTTCAGAAGATATGACCAAAATTCACACCTGTTAGTGGCGGAGTACTATTTGTTGACCGAATATTTGATCATAAAAGTTGTACAGTTAAGGTTTTGGCATAACAATTATTCATAAACGGCTGCAGAATGCTTCAAACGAAAACAAAAAGGAAAGTTGGTTTTTCCTCAAGGGTCGCCCAAGTTTTCCTTAAGGGTCACATTCTTCCCCGGGTTAGCAGCATAATTACACTAAACCACTAAAAATTTAAGTAATCTCCTCCGCAGTTACTATTGTCCCACAATGTCACTGAAATTCCTAAATATTCAAGTAAATTTCAACGAAATTGAATAAAAAAAAACAACAATGTTAACTCTTTTCAGGTATTGGAATTACCTACATAAACCTCCTGATAGATTTCTTGCTATTGATTCCATTGGCCTTCTCGTCCAATTTCTTCTCTCCTTTGTTCTTTTGGTGCCCATCATACAATGCATTAGTGCGTGCTTGATGAACTCTCCTAAAGGAATGTATGAAATCTCATGGTCAAGACTTGTAGTATCTCTTATTCCTGCAACAAAAAAGTCATTTATTATCAATAAACTACATCTAATGTTCTAGTACATATGATTAGATCATTGCAATTCATAATATTAGCTTCTAGATTTCTTTCACAACAAATGTCTTTGTCTTTTAAAGTATTAAAAGACATTTTTTTAACTGCACCACTACATTACCAAGTTTAAAATTTAATTTTGGATATCAACTGCAGAAGAAACCCATAATTCTTAATTCAATCAATTAATAAAAAGTGCCTGATCGTCAAGATAAAAATCAGTAATCAGAATAATATTAAGCTAGAATAAAGTAAGTAGTATAAATCGAATCACACAAATATGAAATTCCTAAACCGAATCCATATACTGTTGTTATAAAATCGGATTAGATATGAAGAACTCGAAAGGATTATCAGAAATCGATAAACTTATTGGCAACAACGAAACTTACAGAGAAGGGAATTACCCTGAGGCTGAAAGTGTACGGCTTCTCTTTTACGTCAATGAGGAAAAATCGGCAGTGGAGAAAAGAAAACCATGGTACTGTAATTTTGAGTAGAGTAATGGTTGATGGCAATAGTTGAATTTTTTGCAGCAGAGATTAATGGTTTTAGGTTTAGGTTTTTTCTGCAAGAGTGAAAATTGTTTGGGATGAAAAGAAAAGAAAATTGTTTCCGGTATGATATAACACGATTTCCTTTCTTTGCATATAATTTTCCATAATAACAGTCTAACACAATTCCTTAATTATACAAAAGCTGAATGACCAATTTCCTTTGTAATATACGATTTCCTTAATTAAATACGTTTCTTTGTTTTTTTCTTTGTTTTTTTTTTCTTATTTTTTTAACGATTTTGATGTAAGGTCGTCCACCTTTGACGGTGTTAGTAAAGTACAGTTAAGTATAGGTGTAAACATGGTGTAACTAAATAATTCAAGTTTAAATTCTGACATAAGTATTGTCTACCTATTTTTTTTCAACACCGTTACTAACGGACAATTAAGTATTTGATGTATCCAAATTCTAACAAAATTTTAATTATTACAACCAATAGAGTTATGCCAAATGTCCTCACCATAGCTTCTGCATTAGAAAAGGCTTTTCTAGGCCATAGGAAGCGAGGGTTTCATCCCCGTTTAATTTGAGAGCTTTATTTGTCAAAGCCTTTAAGGAGGAAGATTTATGTGATTATTTTTGGTACTTTGTTGTTCCAGTTTCTTCTTCGGTATGGGTTAGTTCACTTGTATTGAGTCCGTAATTTTTTGAACCGTTTTTTGGGGACTAGCCTTTTTTTGGAATGGTTCTTCGAAAGCAAACCAAAAGACTTCAAGGAGAAGGTCCTCGATTGGGACATCTAGCAAATCATCCGAGTGATATTCAGATTCATAAAGAAGTGGAACAACCAAGTGAAGCCATAATCCAATTATAATAGACGCTTGCCGAAGCCTGATTCTGCCATGGGACCGATTCGCAGGTATTTTGCAACAAACCCATTACTTTTAATTTGATTTTGATTCGTTTAATTGAATAGAAATCATCAAAATAGGTTCAAATGTAAGTTACAAAGGCATAGTTCGGTTAGGTCGAGTTTAAAAAACCCAAATTTGTTAACCAAACTTACGAAAGGAAGAACACGAAGAACAGTTCGGTTCTCTATGTATCAAAACTAGGTCACCGAACTGCCAGTTCGGTTAGATCGCACAGAAGCCTAAAAAAATTTTCTAACCGAACTTAAATTTTTTTACAACAATTTGTTTTTTTCACATGTAACCGAACTCCTCTATTTTGCCTGCTAATTTGATTTTTTATGTAACCGAACTGTGCTATTGTGTTCGGTTTGTTCGCATAAAAATCTAACCTTAGAAAGTAACCGAACTTTGCCAAAAAAAAAAAAAGTAACCGAACTCTTGACAAAAAATCTTGACAAACCGAACTCTTCAGTAGTTGCAAACATGTTGAGTTCGGCTTGTTCGCAAAAAATTTTGACAAACCGAACTCTTCATTAACATTTACCAATGTTGAGTTCGGTTTGTTCTCCAAAAATTTTTGGTAACCGAACTATACTATGGAACACAAAATTAGAGTTGGCCTATTTTTCGTGAACTTTTGCTATTAACCAAACCTTACGCCGAGAACCCTTATTTTGCATCTGATTTAGTGAATCATTCAGCGGTTAAGCTAATATCTTTTGTTTTCTTGATTAGGGGAAGAGGCAAAAAATCAAACAAACCTTTACTGGAAGATCTTAGAACTCCCACCCCTCGAGGCAAAGTACATTGTGATGCCGGTCACCGTGGAACCAAAAATGTTAAGTATAGAAGAGGTGGGTCATTACCGGGTGTTGTCATCCAAGATAATGTTAATAGAGATAATGTTGACAACGTAATCCAACAAGTTAATGAAGAGATCGTGGAAGTGATAGGTGTAGAATACACCGTATTTATTATCTAGTATTTATGCTTTCTTTGCTATTTTTCGTGTGAATTATGTATCTTATGTGTGAATTTGAGTTATTAGGTGCTTTGGAGTCGTACGGAGGAAAAGAAAGAGAAACTACCCATTTAGAGCGAAAAGGGCAGAATTGTCTTTTCAGGGGCAAATACTATCGGGAGCCAAGTCAGCGTTAAGGGGCGACTCTATTTGGGGGAGAGGAATGAAATTGCAGCTGAGCATTGTAGGAATTGCAGGCTCGAGAACGGATCTTGGCAGAGATGTGAATGTGCTGGATAAACTGAAGTGCAGCTGAAAGCACTAGTGGAACTAACTGGTTTGAGTTGTGGCTAAAAGTGAAGAAGCTGATGCTGAATTGGAGTGGAATGCAAGGCAAGGATGGACTGTGAATGAATGGTGTTGGCTGAGTTGCGGAAAACGATTGTCGCAGGAAATAGCTGAGTTGAGGCAGAGTTGAGGAAACAAGGAAATGGAGCTGGTGATGGACACAGCCAGTGAAGAAGTGGAGTTGCAGTCAAGAGGTCTTTGTTGAGCCATGAAGTTTGCAGGAGATGACTTTGATGCTGTTGCGGTATTGCAGTTGAGTTGTGAGAATACGGCACTGTTGCAGACAGGGATGAGTTAGCATTGGTACTGAGGGTTAGAGCTGAAATGGGTAGTATGGAATGTGGATTGTGCAAAGAAGAATTGTGTTGAAACTGAGATAAGTTGCAGTGTTTATTAGATTTTGGCGATCGTGCAATGAGCAGTGGCTTGAAATGGACTCTTGTGAATGGTTTTGGTGTGAGGCAATCTTTGAAGAGTAAGTGCTATGGAAGTGTGTGCATGTGTAGTCTACAAAGAGCGAAAGAGGAATAGGTTGATGTTACTAGGTTGTTATGCCTCGACCTTGTGCGGCTGACCGCAATGGATTGCTACAATTGATTTTCTGTGAAGGAATGAGTAGATGTTACTAAGGAGAAGGACTGGTGGATTGTTTTACAGGAATGCATGAGCTGAACTGGTTTATAGAGATGTGAAAGCTACAAAAGAGAGCCATCATGGCTGGAAGCACAATCATGGTGCAGCAAACTCTGGCCTGTGCAATGGCCTGAGCCACTCAGCTCACTCAGCTGATTCAGGTCTGACTCTGACCTGACCTGACTGACCCCCGACTCACCTGACTCAGTCAGTGAGCTGACCCAGTTGACCCGTCCGTGTAGACTCGTTGACCGGTGACCGGTTTGACTTTGCCGGTCACCTGAGGTACTTTCCGGCGAACTTTCCGGCCAAGTTCCGGCCACAATCCCAGTTTTCCGGCGACGATTTTTGGACATAATTTTCTACATGGGTTTTCTCACACATGGGCTTGGAGGAACTTCTATCTAGTGGACTTTTGAAGATTAGACCTAGTTTTGGAAGGGAGGAAAAGCTATAAAAAGAGGAATTCTATATCTTTTATGATTATCTTTTGGATCATCTATCTATTCTTTTTTGCCTCTACTTTTGTTCTAGGGTTTAGAAACATGAAACTTCTCTTTCTTCTTGTTATGAACTCCATGAATATGAGCTAGAGTTTTATTATTGGTTATGGAATAAGTTGGATTTCCAAATATGGGTTTTAATTCAATAAATTAGTTTTCTCTCATATTATCGTTTATGATTCACCATTAATATTGTTACATGATTTGAATGCTTGTTAGTCGAGTCGCGAGTCGATTGAGTTTGCTTTCATCTTTATTGCTAGATTAGGGTTATTATACGCAAAAGTGATAATTCCGGATTGCAAGTAGCATAAATATGATTATAGTTTGTAGTGATATATTCTTATGATCATATGTGAGTCATAACCTTTGTTAAATCGGATTAGTGCGCTTTCCACGTTCGATTGCTTTGATTGGCCTGATTTCATAGAACTTAATGCATCTAGGGAATTAAACTTGATTAGTGCTTTTACACGTTAGGTTGTTCCTTTAGGTAGAATTCATATTCGCATCTTTTAATGTGTTTGTTGATGACATGAGGAGATTTGCGGGATATACTTGCGATCAAGGTATTCTAGGGTCTTTGATAAAAGTTGAGATTAAAATATCAATTCTAGTTATTGTGGTGAAACCATGTTTGTGATTGAAAACGAAATCCATGACCAATATCTTCTTATCCTTGATTTGATTTGTTTGCTTATTTCTTTATTTGCTTTTATTTAGTTTAATATAATCACAAAACCCCGGTGTTATTTATAGGGAACCGAAACAATTTGACAACCTAGACCTCTCTGTGGGATCGATCCTTTCTTGCCCTTGCTATATTTATATTTTGAGTAGTAAGAAAGTGTAATTTATATTTGTGTCGGTGACGATAGGTCAAATTGAAAGCGCCGCCATTCTTGCGGAGGCATGGTTGTTAATTGTTTTTGGTTTCTTATTTTTGTATTTAGTTTTTGTTTTATTTTTTCTTATTTCTGGTTTTTAACCTTGGTTTGAGAATTTTATTTCAGGTGCTTGTTTCTCATGGAAGGAGCATATTACGTGGATGGATACGGATTTCAACCTCAACAATACGAAAACTACCAATTCCATGGGTATAATCAAAACCAATTCATTGGTTATGACCAATATTCCATGGAACCTTATGGTTTTCCTCAACAACCTTATGGCGGGGAACAACCACAAGAATGGGAGGATTCTTATGCTTGTGAACAAAAAGTCTCTAACTTTATAGATCATGTTTCCAACTTTTTACAAGAGGAATTTCAAAAAGCTAAAGAGACTACAAACGAGCAACTCCAAGAACTTCGTGAAGGTTTTGCTAGCTTGCGAAGAGGCATTGATCAATACAAGGAAGATATGGATAATTCTTATGTGCATATGGTTTGTGATGACTATTTGATTGATGCTAATGTTGAAAAAGGGCAATCCTTCAGCACTTTCGTGGATAATTGTGTAGTTAACTCAACTCTTGATCTTAATAATGATCATTCACCTATTCAAAAGGATGAGTTAGAGATTAACAACACTAAATTCAGCGAGGACCAATCTTATGTTGACTATGATAGTGACGGTGATTATGATACATTGCTTGAAACAACTCATGGTGACATCCCCGAGGAGGTTACAACGGAGTCTTTTTGGGATCAAGATGAAGACGAAGAGGAATATGTCGACACTTGTGTAGATTACTCAAGCATTGATCTTAATAATGATCAAGAGCCTATTCAAAGGGTGGAGCTTGAGGATGATGCATTTTCGAGTGTTCTAAAAAAGTTTCTTATAATAAAATTTGGATCCGCAAAAGAGTATGTGCCTTACAACAAAAAGGAGGAATATGTTGAGAATGAGACGGTATGACCAATATTGTGGAAGACCCAATTGAGCTTGCAAATGATTGTAATGATGATGTTTATGTTGAGACTTTGGTTACGGCAGAAACGGACGAAGAATGGTTGCAAGGTTTGATAGAGGACCATGATATAAAAGAGGTGAATAATTCACTTGAGTTTTTCAAGGATGAAGAGGATTCCGTGATCCAAGAGATTGTGAAAGGTTTATCTAACCCTTTGCCTATTGTTTCTTCTCCTTTAACTCTTATTGGTTTGAATGTATGTGCTTCGAGAATATTGTTGGATGACTTTGTTTCTCGATTTCCTCCATTAGAGATACTTGATTCTCATACTATGCAGGTTAGGGAACAAGAAACCGTGGAAGTTCCCGACTTCTATATTCTTTATACACTTCCAAGTGTGGACAAGAATAAGTGTGGGGGACGCTTTTATCGGTTCATAGCTTCACTTTTGCTTTATATTACTAATATTTGTATGAAGCTAGTGTTTGCAAAACAGGTTCTATGGAAGGATCCCCAACTTTTCCGATTGTTAGTATATGGGGAATGAATCTTGCAAGGATATAGTCGGGCCGTCGACTTTAAAACAAGCGCTAAGTGGGAAGCAACCCACCGGTTTTGTATCTCTTATCCTTTTGCATTTTATTTTTGTTTCGTTTATTTATTTTTTACTGTTTTCATATCATATTTGCATCCCCATGTTTAATTTCATTGAGTTCGGAATCTATCTTAGAAGAGAATTATGACGAATACCTTTTCGTCAGAAAATTTCAGACTGCGCGTAGTTCAGTCCAGAGACTATAACTGTCAGACCGTTTATCGAAACACTGTTCCCTTTTGACACTTTGTATAAAACACGTAGATGAACAACTTTTGTGAAATGGAGTTTTTCCAAATTCCTTACCAATTTGTACAGATTTTGCGTTTTATCTGCTGTTACGTCAGAATTCAGAATTTTCGGTTTTACACATTGAGGACAATGTGAAGTTTAAGTGTGGGGGAGCATTTATATGTTTGTATAGTTTATTTATGCCTTTTAAAACAAAAAAAAAATGAGAAAAATAGAAAAACCAAGAAAAAATTGTGCTTTTTGAACTCCGAAATCTAGAAATTTGTGCCTTTAGGATGACACCATTAGTGGATGGAACCATTTTGAATGCAGGAGTTGAGGACCATTTAACTAAAAGAGACGAACATAGCTCATGAATCATAAATACCATGATAGTTGTTACCATATCTCGGAATATCACCATATCGCATTTTATTTTTATTTTTCCATATTTATCTATTGTTCTCTAAGTGCTTTGGTGGGTCACTAAACATCGACGTGTTATTACCGTTTAGGATGAAATAGAGTGATTGAGTTACTAGAAAAAAAAAAAAAAAAAAAAAAAAAAAAAAAAAAAAAAAAGACCGACCAATTAGACCTCTTTGTGGGATCGATCATTTCTTGCCCTTGCTATATTTATATTTTGAGTAGTAAGAAAGTGTAATTTATATTTGTGTCGGCTGACGACCGGTCAGGAAATTATGACGAATACCTTTCATTGAGTCCGGAATCTATCTTAGAAGAGAATTATGACGAATACCTTTTCGTCAGAAAATTTCAGATTGCGCGTAGTTCAGTCCAGAGACTATAACTGTCAGACCGTTTATCGAAACACTGTTCCCTTTTGACACTTTGTAGAAAACACGTAGATGAACAACTTTTGTGAAATGGAGTTTTTCCAAATTCCTTACCAATTTGTACAGATTTTGCGTTTTATCTGCTGTTACGTCAGAATTCAGAATTTTCGGTTTTACACATTGAGGACAATGTGAAGTTTAAGTGTGGGGGAGCATTTATATGTTTGTTTTAGTTTGTTTTATGCCTTTAAAAAAAAAAAAAAAAAAAAAGAGACCGACCAATTAGACCAAAACGGAATAAAAAGACACTTGGGAATGGCAGTATGTGTGAAACGTAGTCCCTGTCTCCGTCGCCTAAACAAGCGTGGAATGCAGGATCCAAGGAAACTATCATGTACTTGCTGACAAGAAGCATGCGCTTGGATCTAAAAGATCTAATCATGCCGTCTAAAAAAAAAAAGAGAAATTGGATCCAGTTTGATCCAATCATATAAAAAAAAAAAGAGAAGAAATTATTATTGTGTTGAATAAAGTCACTCTTGGTTCCCTTGTATATGCCAATTGATTTGATGTAGCATTCAAGCACCAAGTAGCTCAATCCAATAGGATTAGGTTCATCTTAGCAGATGACCTTCGGGACGAGATATGGGAAACATCGAACACTTGTGAATATTCGCCAACATCTACATCTTTATCCATCTTCTTTATCTTTTCATTGTGATTGTGGTTTTTAGTTTCGAGTATTGTGGCTTGTTCGACTATCTAATTAGAGTTTATTTACTAATATATGAATTGAATTTGCAAGGTACCTCCTCCTGCAGTCATTTTGGATTCGTTCATTGATTTGTCACAAATAGACGGAGTTTGAAATATAGGTTTTGTAGGTATATCTCTTGTAAACCTTCACGAGACTATAACTCGTCCACTAGGGACACCTAGGGGTTTAAAGGCTTGTTATTTATGCTAAAATTAACCGTCGCCTCGACGTCACGGAGTTGTATGTATTTGTTTTAGTTTTGTTTTGTTTGATTTGCTCGAGGACTAGCAAAGTCTAAGTGTGGGGAATTTGATAGGTGTAGAATACACCGTATTTATTATCTAGTATTTATGCTTTCTTTGCTATTTTTCGTGTGAATTATGTATCTTATGTGTGAATTTGAGTTATTAGGTGCTTTGGAGTCGTACGGAGGAAAAGAAAGAGAAACTACTCATTTAGAGCGAAAAGGGCGAAATTGTCTTTTCGGGGGCAAATACTATCGGGAGCCAAGTCGGCGTTAAGGGGCGACTCTATTTGGGGAGAGGAATGAAATTGCAGGCTGAGCATTGTAGGAATTGCGGGCTCGAGAACGGATCTTAGCGAGAGATGTGAATGTCTTTGGATAAACGAAGTGCAATGAAAGCACTAGTGGAACTAGCGGGTTTGAGTTGTGGCTAAAAGTGAAGAAGGCGATCTTTGAATTGGAGTGGAATGCAAGGCAAGGATGGACTGTGAATGAATGGTGTTGGCTGAGTTGCGGAAAACGATTGTCGCAGGAAATAGCTGAGTTGAGGCAGAGTTGAGGAAACAAGGAAATGGAGCTGGTGATGGACACAGCCAGTGAAGAAGTGGAGTTGCAGTCAGGAGGTGCTGCTGTTGAGCCATGAAGCTGCAGGAGATGACTTTGATGCTGTTGCGGTATTGCAGTTGAGTTGTGAGAATACGGCACTGTTGCAGACAGGGATGAGTTAGCATTGGTACTGAGGGTTAGAGCTGAAATGGGTAGTATGGAATGTGGATTGTGCAAAGAAGAATTGTGTTGAAACTGAGATAAGTTGCAGTGTTTATTAGATTTTGACTGATTGTGCAATGAGCAGTGGCTTGAAATGGACCTGCTGTGAATGGTTTTGGTGTGAGGCAATGCTGAAGAGTAAGTGCTATGGAAGTGTGTGCATGTGTAGTCTACAAGAGCAGAAAGAGGAATAGGTTGATGTTACTAGGTTGTTATGCCTCGACCTTGTGCGGCTGAACTGCAATGGATTGCTACAATTGATTTTCTGTGAAGGAATGAGTAGATGTTACTAAGGAGAAGGACTGGTGGATTGTTTTACAGGAATGCATGAGCTGAACTGGTTTATAGAGATGTGAAAGCTACAAAAGAGAGCCATCATGGCTGGAAGCACAATCATGGTGCAGCAAACTCTGGCCTGTGCAATGGCCTGAGCCACTCACTCACTCACTCCGGTGATTCGAGTCGACTGACGACCTGACGACCTGACTCACGACTCGGTCGGTGAGTGACCGATTGACCGTCCGTGTAGACTCGTTGACCGGTGACCGATTTGACTTTGCCGGTCACCTGAGGTACTTTCCGGCGAACTTTCCGGCCAAGTTCCGGCCACAATCCCAATTTTCGAAACGACGATTTTTGGACATAATTTTCTACATGGGTTTTCTCACACATGGGCTTGGAGGAACTTCTATCTAGTGGACTTTTGAAGATTAGACCTAGTTTTGGAAGGGAGGAAAAGCTATAAAAAGAGGAATTCTATATCTTTTATGATTATCTTTTGGATCATCTATCTATTCTTTTTTGCCTCTACTTTTGTTCTAGGGTTTAGAAACATGAAACTTCTCTTTCTTCTTGTTATGAACTCCATGAATATGAGCTAGAGTTTTATTATTGGTTATGGAATAAGTTGGATTTCCAAATATGGGTTTTAATTCAATAAATTAGTTTTCTCTCATATTATCGTTTATGATTCACCATTAATATTGTTACATGATTTGAATGCTTGTTAGTCGAGTATCGAGTCGATTGAGTTTGCTTTCATCTTTATTGCTAGATTAGGGTTATTATACGCAAAAGTGATAATTCCGGATTGCAAGTAGCATAAATATGATTATAGTTTGTAGTGATATATTCTTATGGGCTGCCAATATCTTTGTGACAAAGGTATAGTTCAATCTTAACCATCAAGATTTCTCAGTCATCTTATTAGATTTTGACGTATATTGTTCTTTTCTATATATTAGTATATAAGATATGATGTTGCTTTTGTAGGATCATAATAATGTTGTTCGTGTTTTGAAACGTCAAAAGAACAAGATATGGAATATAGAAAACGAGTGTGATGAGGTCCGCTTGGCGGTATTTGACTGTGTACTATGGAACGGGATACAACATGCGCACAAAAATTTGATGCTGTCACTGTTACTGCATTTGTCGAGAGGTCTTATCCATAGACGGATACCTTTCATCTACCTTTTGGTGAGATGGCAATTACTCCGGATGATTGTTTTAGAATCACAGCCCTACCAATTACAGGAACAAGTGTTCAAGATGGCTACGATCCCTCGATGAGTTATGAACTTCTTGAAAAGCTAGTCGAAAGGTGTCTAGGATGGAGCGATAAAAAGGCACAATGTGAGTTTAGACGAGCTAACAAAGAGCCTACGGAAGGTGATGAGTATAATGAGTTTGAGGCAGACCGCACGTACAAGAAGAAGTTGAAAAAGATCAAGCTCAAAACCTTGTTTGATGAGTTTTCCGGGACCAAAGAATTGGTTGCTCGAGGAAAGTTGGTGATGATGAGAGGAGAAGGTTAAGCACCATGTGATTGCTTATTTGTTATATCAACTAGGAACCATTTTCTTCCACGACACTTCGAGTCACGTGGTAAATGCTCATTACCTCCAGCCTATTGGACCCCCTGGATGAGGTGAACAACTATTGTTGGGGCATTGCGGTGCTTTCATTCGTTCAAGAGGAACTCGGAAAAGCTTTGAGTCTTAAGAGTCTATATTTTGGAGGCTTATACACCCTTGTTCGAGGTACCCCAGTTAAATTATCGTTTGTGTGTTTCAATATATAAGTGAATGAATGTGTATTGTTACTAATCATATTGCGAATGTATTATTTGTTGCCTCTTCTTATAGTTTTGGGTGTACGACCACTTCCCTAAACTTCAATTGTCTCATGCTCACACTCCTTGGCCTTATGGGAAGCCTACAGTGGTAAATATGAATTTTTGAATTCACGGAAAAGAATAAGAAAAAAAGGTGTTGGAGTTGAGGGAGAAATTGGATACGTTAACAGTGGAAGATGTGGTTTTCCATCCTTACACCATTCCATCAGATGAAGACGAGGAGGATGTTGAGGTTATTTATTTCTCACCTGTTGCGGCATATGATGGACCGTTGTTTCATCCTGGAGGTTGTACAATGTATAATCCTCTAAGAGTATTAAGACAAGTTTCTTGTGTCCAAAGTGTCCCACAAGTGGAAAACTTAAACTTCAAGGTGAAGAAGCATGGAACTAAGAACACCGAGATGAAGTTCACCCCCAAATACGATCTTGCTCCATCGGTGGACCACTGGAAGAACTTTGGGGATTATCTTGTTCCAGTTGAAGAGTTACAAGATTCTTTTGATGAGCCAAATGCCGCTGACGAGGGATATATGGAATGGTATGAACATGTTTCTCATCCTCGTGTAATAAACACTGTCCAACAAGCCCGTGCTGAGAAAACAAAAGCGAAGGCAGTGGAGAAAGAGGCTAAGAAAATTATGAAGCATACCCCTCTGTGTGGTGATGAGGCCTTGATCTTGTGGAATTCGGCGGTAAGAAATTTACTCTTATTTTTTGTTTTTCAAAATGTTATGAAGTATTGAAATAATAATAGTTACTTATGTTTTTGATGAGAATAGGTGAAGGCAAGTGGTAAATTGTTGAAGAAAATGATGGAAAAAATCCGGAGTGGAGAGTCGATGGATACTCGAGAACAAACAGACCTCTACAACCAAATAACAAATGTTTTAATCCCAGACCTTGTAGATACAAGCCAGGTTGATCCAAGCCAGACCATGCCGTTGAAGAGGAGTCGCCGAGAAGGGGAAGGCTCAAGTCGGATGGTTGAACAACAAAGCAGTGGAGATGACACTCGTAGTGACGAAGGACGACCTAAAGCTCCTAAACGCAAGAGTAGAAAAGTTTAAGTAGTGGTCGTGGTAAATGAGTGATTGAAACAATTATTACTTTGGTTTGTTATGTTTGGAAGACTTTTTAATTCGGATTTGGTAGTTCGGTTACTTATATTTGGAATACTTTTTATGGCGGATTTGGTAGTTTGTTTCCATATGTTCGTGTGCTTCCAACATTTAGTGATATGGATTAGTAAATAAATTTCATACTTTGGTTTTTAATTTGTGTTCTAAGGGATTAGTTTGGCTATTTGACGGTTAAGTGTTTCATTACCTTCAAATTTTTAAGAAACAATTAGTTAGTTTGGTTAAGAGACTAAATCTCGTAAACAACCGAACTCTGTATTCAGTTACCTGCAATGTTTTTGAGGCAACCGAACTTAATGTTCGGTTACATACAGTAAAGGAAACCTAACCGAACTCATAACAATAAAATTTCTAAAGTTACAATGTAATGTTCGGTTGCCTGGTATTATTTTGCAGGTAACCGAACTATAATGTTCGGTTAACTGCAGAGAAATGCGATCTAACCGAACTCAGAACAAGAAAATTTGAAAAGTTAAAGTGTAATGTTCGGTTACCTGCAGAAAACGTAATCTAACCGAACTCAGAACAAGAAACTTTCAAATTTTACAGTGTAATGTTCGGTTCCCTGATAATATTTTGCAGGTAACCGAACTTGGTGATCCAAAAGTTCGGTTCATTCGCTGATTTCGGTGAGAGACCAAGTCAATGACTCCCATTCCCCAGAGAAAGCAACCCATTTAGCGTGATTTATAGTGTATTGTATATTGAATTCCTCTTTTGCATCCGCTTGTTCTTCCGGTAGCTTACTAATCTCTTCAAATGCTTTCCTCTTTGGTGGACAAATTTGAGGCTTGCACCTATTCATCACATTACACCATATATGGAACGTACAAAGCATATTATGTGCTAATGAGAAGACTCTCTCTATTGCGTTCATTAATGCTACATCGTTGTCCGTCACTATAACCGCGGGGGTGTCATCATCTCGGTATATGGCCTTCACTTGTTGTAGCGCCCAAGTGTAACTTGGTTCTTGCTCATATTATAGAAAACAAAAAGCAACGGTAAACGGTGACTTCGTCGAGGTACGACCAACAATGTTCAACAATGGCATCTAGTATTTGTTAGTCTTGTAAGTGCAATCCATTATAAGAACTTGATGGAAGGATTGAGCCAATTGAACACTCTTCGGATGCGCAATGAAGAGATGTGTTATTTCATCTTCCGGACCTACCTTCTTTTGAACCGCGTAGCTGTTGATGGTGGTTTTTAGACAAGGGGTAAAATCGTAAAACCCCATGACCTAGTGTTACCCACAACACATTAACTAAGAGCATTTAACTCAGGTGTAAATAATTAATAGGGGTATTTTTTCAAAATACCAGATTAGGGTTTTCAACACGTAACCCTAATTCCAAAACCAAGCCGCACTACTGCGCACCATGGCGACAATGCCAAACCAAGCCGCACTCTGCGCACCATGGCAGCAATGCCAAACCAAGCCGCACTCTGCGCACCATGGCAACCATGCCAAACCAAGCCGCACTCTGCGCACCATGGCAACAATGCCAAACCAAGCCGCACTCTGCGCACCATGGCAACCATGCCAAACCAAGCCGCACTCTGCGCACCATGGCAGCAATGCCAAACCAAGCCGCACTCTGCGCACCATGGCAGCAATGCCAAACCAAGCCGCACTTCTCGCGCACCATGGCAACCATGCCAAACCAAGCCGCACTCTGCGCATCATGGCAACCATGCCAAACCAAGCCGCACTCTGCGCACCATGGCAACAATGCCAAACCAAGCCGCACTCGCGCATCATTGGCGCAACAATGCCAAACCAAGCTGCACTCTGCGCACCATGGCAACCATGCCAAACCAAGCCGCACTCTGCACGCACCATGGCAAAGCAATGCCAAACCAAGCCGCATATCGCACACCATGGCAACAATGCCAAATCTCAAGCCGCTATGCCTTTGGCACACGCCAAATATAGCGCCCTAGGCTTGCAAGACTTGCAACTAGGTCAACATGGCCGCACATGCCATTGGCACATGCCAATACGTGCCGCAAGCCATATTCCAAGTCGCTATGCCATTGGCACACGCCAAATATAGCGCCCTAGGCTTGCAAAACTTGCAACTAGGTCAACATGGCCGCACATGCCATTGGCACATGCCAATACGTGCCGCAAGCCATATTCCAAGTCGCTATGCCATTGGCACACGCCAAATATAGCGCCCTAGGCTTGCAAGACTTGCAACTAGGTCAACATGGCCGCACATGCCATTGGCACATGCCAATACGTGCCGCAAGCCATATTCCAAGTCGCTATGCCATTGGCACACGCCAAATATAGCGCCCTAGGCTTGCAAGACTTGCAACTAGGTCAACATGGCCGCACATGCCATTGGCACATGCCAATACGTGCCGCAAGCCATATTCCAAGTCGCTATACCATTGGCACACGCCAAATATAGCGCCCTAGGCTTGCAAGACTTGCAACTAGGTCAACATGGCCGCACATGCCAATACGTGCTGCAAGCCATATTCCAAGTCGCTATGCCATTGGCACACGCCAAATATAGCGCCCTAGGCTTGCAAGACTTGCAACTAGGTCAACATGGCCGCACATGCCATTGGCACATGCCAATACGTGCCGCAAGCCATATTCCAAGTCGCTATGCCATTGGCACACGCCAAATATAGCGCCCTAGGCTTGCAAAACTTGCAACTAGGTCAACATGGCCGCACATGCCATTGGCACATGCCAATACGTGCCGCAAGCCATATTCCAAGTCGCTATGCCATTGGCACACGCCAAATATAGCGCCCTAGGCTTGCAAGACTTGCAACTAGGTCAACATGGCCGCACGCAAGCCATATTCCAAGTCGCTATGCCATTGGCACACGCCAAATATAGCGCCCTAGGCTTGCAAGACTTGCAACAAGGTCAACATGGCCGCACATGCCATTGGCACATGCCAATACGTGCCGCAAGCCATATTCCAAGTCGCTATGCCATTGGCACACGCCAAATATAGCGCCCTAGGCTTGCAAGACTTGCAACTAGGTCAACATGGCCGCACATGCCATTGGCACATGCCAATACGTGCGCAAGCCATATTCCAAGTCGCTATGCCATTGGCACACGCCAAATATAGCGCCCTAGGCTTGCAAAACTTGCAACTAGGTCAACATGGCCGCACATGCCATTGGCACATGCCAATACGTGTCGCAAGCCATATTCCAAGTCGCTATGCCATTGGCACACGCCAAATATAGCGCCCTAGGCTTGCAAGACTTGCAACTAGGTCAACATGGCCGCACATGCCATTGGCACATGCCAATACGTGCCGCAAGCCATATTCCAAGTCGCTATGCCATTGGCACACGCCAAATATAGCGCCCTAGGCTTGCAAGACTTGCAACTAGGTCAACATGGCCGCACATGCCATTGGCACATGCCAATACGTGCCGCAAGCCATATTCCAAGTCGCTATGCCATTGGCACACGCCAAATATAGCGCCCTAGGCTTGCAAAACTTGCAACTAGGTCAACATGGCCGCACATGCCATTGGCACATGCCAAACACACACACTGGTAGCCTAACTTGCAAACCGTGCAACCTACCACCAAGGCATTCCGCACATGCCATTGGCACATGCCAAACACACACTGGTAGCCTAACTTGCAAAACCATGCAACCTACCACCAAGGCATTCCGCACATGCCATTGGCACATGCCACACGCGCCATTAGCGGCACCACTTGCACTCAAGGCGCAACCAACGAGATATCAACACAAAGCGGGGATGCTTCTTTAGGGTTTTGGTTTGGCGGTCCTGACATGCGGCGTACTCTACGCTCACAATTAAGAAAGCGTGAATAGGAATAAAGCGGTCAAATAAAAGAGGAAATAATGGTGAAAAACGTTTTCACCCATTAAACCATGCGTTTACCACCTCCTCCCATTATTTCACCCTTTACTCTCTTCCTTCATGAGGTCGAGTGCGTTTCAATCTCGACTTGTATAAATAGGTCTTACCTATTTCCACCAGACAACAAGTCTCGGTCGGGAGAAATATACTACACTTACACTCTCGAAAGGCAACTTTGCAAGCTCTCCAAAAAGCTTTCATCTCTTGCAAGCTTCCTAAGCTTTCACTTTACGATACAAGTCGAGATACTACTCTCCTCAACACCTTTCTTTGCTTCCCTCCCCAAATCAACCCTTCTCCTCCACTTTGTGACCGAAGCAAGCCTGGAACGGCCATTTCTTGGTTTAGGCGGACTTGTACAGATCGATCTCTCGAATCTATAAAGTGCTCACGTGCAGCACATTTGTTTAGGGTTTGAACCAGTTTCTCACTCACCCACCGAAATTACCGAAATCAGCAGAAACGATTTTTACCCATAAACAATTGGCGACCACAGTGGGAGGATTGATCTATCGGCTACAATGTCGATGTCGATCTCGTTCTTCGACAGGTTACCGGTTGTAAAAACTACACAATAAAGCGGGGACTCCTTTGAAGATCTTTGCCAAGTGATTGGGGACTTCTTTGGCGATGCTACCAAGAAACCGCCTTTTACATGAAGAGGGGCATGTTCGCAAAAACCTATGAAGTGAGTAAATTCGGACTACGCAAGATATATGATTTGTTTTAGGTTTTTAGTAAAACCATTATACTACCGAGTATTGTGCCTATTGCTAGCGCACACTTTCATAAAATCAATATTCCTTTCTCAAAACATAATCGAGTTATATTATCAAAACCATTCATCCCGAGAAATAATCCATTATCCTCAAAAGCTACCCAATTGTCTACCAAAACTGGTCAAACCTTGAACCAGACATCCAATATGTCTTTCAAAAAAAAAAAAACCTAAATAAAAGTTTAGCAGAGAAACGTTCAAGGAAAATTATCCAACAGAAGTCTGCTCTTCTTGGAGAAAGTCAATTTTGTATCTTCGAGCCGCTCTCTTCATAGTCAACATCTTGGAAAGCTCTTCGAGTTCCACCTCCTGTCGTGCAATCTCCTCGACGGAAAGGCTTTCGATTGCCGCATCTTTCAACTTTTGGATCTCAGCAAGGCCTTCGACAAACCACGAAGTGTTGAACTCCTTTTCTACGCACACGTCGCGATGGTGCTCCCAGTCGGCAATAACGTCTTCAGAAACGGTGTGACCAGTCACCTCACGCATATCCTCGATGGAAGATAAAGCCTCTTCCACACGCTTAACCAGTGCAAATCGACTAGTGACTTTCTTGGTTGTGGCCATATGTCCGTATTTCTCCCAGATTCTGGTATACAACGCCTCGTGCTTAGCCGGCACGCTGAAGCCGCCAACCAGCACATGACCTGGATGAGGAACCAAGTACGGAGGATCAAAAATGGCGCCTGCACCTGGCCTCACAACTCGCAAAGGGTTTTCCTCCATGTCTACGGCAACAATCATCAGAGAATCATCCACCGTTTGAGCCACATCTGTGCCCGGCAATTGGCCAACGTCCATCTCCAAGTCACCAGCGGCGGTCACCAAAGGCAAGCTTTCGTGTGCCTCTACCCCAGAATCATCCTCCGAATCGGATTCCTCCTGCGAACTTGAGTCAGATATTTTCCCAAAAGAGGAAACAAAAGAAGAAAGAAAAGAAGTGCGAAACTCACCAAACCACTTCCCGAAACAGAACCAGTACCAGTGCTGCCGGAGGAATCACTCTCACTTGTCGAACCCTTTTCTCTCTCTGACTCATCATCGCTACGAGAAGGCTCAATGCTGCTGGAGTTCTTTGAAGAAATTGCCGTCTCCTGGCAACGTGCAAGAGCAGCAAAAGCATTAACACTACCGAAGCCCTGAAGGAAACAAGACACATATTCTCAGCCGAAATTCGCGTGTTTTGAGACAAACCAAAAAGGAGGCGACACATACCTGGTTATTGGAAGAACTGAAAGACACAAGAGCCGTGGGAGGATCTTGTGAAACCGTTCGGAACCCGCCGGCCACGATTTTCGTTCTCTAGTTCCTTGGCACAGGGACTTTCAAATTGCAGCTTTCGCTTGGGATCTCTCAACATTGGATACTCCTTGAACTCTTTGGGAAGGTTTGCAACGAACATTTTCTACCACGTTATTCACAAAAGCTTGGATCATGGTAAACTCGTCGCACACCAGAACTCATTATAGCCAAAGGTCGTCGAAGTTACTCTTCCCATTTGTAAGAAGGGAAGACGGATGCCCGGCTCGAGGGCACTGGCATTGAGGGCAGCACGCAACGAATCCTTAGGAAGCACGGCTGGTAAGCAAGAGGTACCCCTTGATCGAAACCCATGTGACGAGCAGCACGGTCAATATTGTAAGCAGCTATCTGGAAAGACCCCACGAAGAAAGACGGCATATAACCGGGCAAGCAGCTATGAATAAACAGTTTCTCACCAACGCTCAAATCGCCATCAGAAGACAAAGACATGAGCGGAGCGAGAAGCAAAAGTGTCAATTTGAGCCAGCGACTTATGGACCGGCTCCCATGGGCGGAAATTGATTTCGTGCAACTTGTCAAGAAAACTAACCAAGCTCACGCCAACTCTTGGACGCTTTGTTCACCCATCGAAGAATTCGGGAGCCACCCCAACTCACGGGAAGCGAAGGCAACGGTTTCGGAGCATACTTCTCAAAGTGCTCCCATAGCGGACTTGCGAGAAAAGCAACGTGCACATATGAATCCACTTTCATGAAACCATTCGAAACTCGCATGTTCGCAACTAGGTGATCCAGATGCACTTATAGGGAACCAAGGAACAGCTTGCCAATGGGAAGAACTTCACCCTTTGCCAACTTCACAGCAATCGCTAACAACTCTGGTCTTATTCCTTTCTTGCCAGAGCCGTCATCAAAAATGTCTCTAGACAACCAGAGAGCCAAAAACGCTGCGACATGAAGATCACTGCTTTTCTGTTCAGGCTCCAACTCGTCCGGAAACCATTGAGATATCCACCAACCGTAAGGGCACCTCTCATCCTCTTTAGGGCAGAGTCCTTCGACTTCGCAATGGAGTCTCTCCGAGCGAAATTCCCCAACTTAGCGGCAAGATCATCCGCATCTTCACTTCACTTTCGGATAATTGGATTTTAAGATTCCCGATTCTGGGAAGATTCAGCAGAAGAGAGCCACACTCTCCAAGGAGAAAGTTATCTCGCCCCATCTACATATGATTGTATGGGTGTTCGAACACCATACGGAGAGGAAAGAAACCAAGCCTGGGATGTCCTTCCTAACGGAGATTTCTTGAAGTCTTGTGGCATCAATGACTGCGCTCGAGTCAAGTTGGTATTTATACGCTCCTCGCTCACCATGAACTCAACCCATCTGTCAAAAGAACGCAATGGACTTTGACACATCCACGAAGTCAATGTTGGAAGAGGAATATACTCCTTTATGAAGACAGAACCGAATGGTGCTCTGGGGCAAACCGAACGTGTCTTCTTGTCATCCTCACCTTAGGTTAGCAAAATGGGCACGAAACACCGGGTGGTTCTTGAGCGGGGAGAGGGCTCTAGTGAAGAATTCATCATCTATGTTCGGCTTGGAATTATGAGCATCCTTCGACGAAGTGAAATTTGGTTCAGGTAACATCCTATCGAATTCCTTCATAACAATTTGGTAATAAGATATCTGCACAAAACAAACGAAGAAAGGCGAAGTTATCTCCCTAACACATAATCGTACCCAAAAAAGAAAAAAAAAAGAAAGGGGTAGGAGGACGTATTTTCTTCGGGTTCGAGACTATATACGCGGCATTCTATACGGGTACAAGTGTGTCTACAGTATCTTTCTTCGGGTTCAAAAATATATATGGAGCATTTTTCTATTGGTTCGAAACTGCGCGCGTGGTACTTCTCTCAAGAAGCAAAAATCACATATACAATATTTCCTGCGGGTTCGAAGTCATATGAAGCATATACACAGTATTCTTCTTCGGGATTCATACAGGGGTTCTCTACGGGTTCGAAATACACACGTGAGTATTTTCTTGGGGGTTCAAATATTTCTTTCTAACCACAAAAATCATATATGCAATATTTCCCACGGGTTCAAACAATATATGCAGTATTCCCTTGGTTGCATACGTACAATATTTTCTACAAGAGGAACGCTAAGGAATCACATGCAAGGATTGTGGAAGCGCCTACTCTTAAGGTCTATACCTATGTGAAAAAAAAAAAAAAAAAAAAAAAGAAAGAGAGAAGAGTACTCGAAGTCATACCTGGAAGCTGGTTTCTCTTTGCCGCTAGTATGAAAAGAGGAAAGAATAAAGCGCATGAGAGGGGAAAAGGGGGCTTTATGTATATATATATACATATATAGGCGTGAAAGACTTTGAAATAAGGAAGGATTCCCCTTTTCACCAAAATCACGCGTGTAAGAAACGGGCCCACAAAGGGTGCGACTTCCCAATGCCGCCCAAAGTCACGCCTGCAAACACGGTTTCTACACTTTGTGCCGGTCCCACCAGCTAGCACACTCAGTTTCCCAATTCACGCCAACTTCCCAACGTCGCCCCAAGCTGCACCGACCTGCAAGCACACACGGCTTCTACACTTTGCGCCGGTCCCACCAGCTAGCCAACTCAGTTTCCCAACTCACGCCAACTTCCCAACGTCGCCTAAGCTGCATCGGGCCCACCAATTATGCCAGCCTCCTGATTTGTGCAAAACTACCAGAGGCAAGGATTCCAAATCCTATTTATAAAAGGTCAGACAAGCCTCTTTCAATTTTCTTTACGGTTTGATGTTAATAGTTTGTCACCATCTTATGCTTACCTCGCAACAAAGCCCCTGTTCCGAGCTAAGCAGGGGACTTAATGTTGATGGTGGTTTTTAGACAAGGGGTAAAATCGTAAAACCCCATGACCTAGTGTTACCCACAACACATTAACTAAGAGCATTTAACTCAGGTGTAAATAATTAATAGGGGTATTTTTTCAAAATGGTTTTCAACACAGAACCCTAATTCCAAAACCAAGCCGCACTCTGCGCACCATGGCAGCAATGCCAAACCAAGCCGCACTCTGCGCACCATGGCAACAATGCCAAACCAAGCCGCACTCTGCGCACCATGGCAACCATGCCAAACCAAGCCGCACTCTGCGCACCATGGCAGCAATGCCAAACCAAGCCGCACTCTGCGCACCATGGCAACCATGCCAAACCAAGCCGCACTCTGCGCACCATGGCAAAGAATGCCAAACCAAGCCGCACTCTGCGCACTATGGCAAAGAATGCCAAACCAAGCCGCACTCTGCGCACCATGGCAACCATGCCAAACCAAGCCGCACTACAAGCATCATGGCAACCATGCCAAACCAAGCCGCACTCGCGACCATGGTAGCAATGCCAAACCAAGCCGCACTCTGCGCATCATTGGCAACAATGCCAAACCAAGCCGCATCTGCGCACCATGGCAACCATGCCAAACCAAGTCGCACTCTGCAAGACCATGGCAAAGCAATGCCAAACCAAGCCGCATATCGCACACCATGGCAACAAAGCCAAATCTCCAAGCTTAGCTATGCCTTTGGCACACGCCAAATATAGCGCCCTAGGCTTGCAAGACTTGCAACTAGGTCAACATGGCCGCACATGCCATTGGCACATGCCAATACGTGCCGCAAAGCCATATTCCAAGTCGCTATGCCATTGGCACACGCCAAATATAGCGCCCTAGGTTTGCAAGACTTGCAACTAGGTCAACATGGCCGCACATGCCATTGGCACATGCCAATACGTGCCGCAAGCCATATTCCAAGTCGCTATGCCATTGGCACACGCCAAATATAGCTCCCTGGGCTTGCAAAACTTGCAACTAGGTCAACATGGCCGCACATGCCATTGGCACATGCCAATACGCCATTGTCGCAAGCCATATTCCAAGTCGCTATGCCATTGGCACACGCCAAATATAGCGCCTAGGCTTGCAAGACTTGCAACTAGGTCAACATGGCCGCACATGCCATTGGCACATGCCAATACGTGCCGCAAGCCATATTCCAAGTCGTTATGCAATTGGCACACGCCAAATATAGCGCCCAGGCTTGCAAGACTTGCAACTAGGTCAACATGGCCGCACATGCCATTGGCACATGCCAATACGTGTCGCAAGCCATATTCCAAGTCGCTATGCCATTGGGACACGCCAAATATAGCGCCCTAGGCTTGCAAGACTTGCAACTAGGTCAACATGGCCGCACATGCCAATACGTGCCGCAATCCATATTCCAAGTCGCTATGCCATTGGCACACGCCAAATATAGCGCCCCAGGCTTGCAAAACTTGCAACTAGGTCAACATGGCCGCACATGCCATTGGCACATGCCAAACACACACGCTGGTAGCCTAACTTGCAAACCGTGCAACCTACCACCAAGGCATTCCGCACATGCCAAACACACACGCTGGTAGCCTAACTTGCAAAACCATGCAACCTACCACCAAGGCATTCCGCACATGCCATTGGCACATGCCACACACGCCATTAGCAGCACCACTTGCACTCAAGGCGCAACCAACGAGATATCAACACAAAAGCGGGGATGCTTCTTTAGGGTTTTGGTTTGGCGGTCACAAAGATGCGCGTACACTACGCTCACAATTAAGAAAGCGTGAATAGGAATAAAGCGGTCAAATAAAAGAGGAAATAATGGTGAAAACGTTTTCACCCATTAAACCATGCGGTTACCACCTCCTCCCATTATTTCACCCTTTACTCTCTTCCTTCATGAGGCCAGGGTACGTTTCAATCTCGACTTGTATAAATAGGTCTTACCTATTTCCACCAGACAACAAGTCTCGGTCAGGAGAAATATACTACACTTACACTCTCAGAAAGGAAACTTTGCAAGCTCTCCAAAAAGCTTTCATCTCTTGCAAGCTTCCTAAGCTTTCACTTTCTGATACAAGTCGAGATACTACTCTCCTCAACACCTTTCTTTGCTTCCCTCCCCAAATCAACCCTTCTCCTCCACTTTGTGACCGAAGCAAGTCTGGAACGGCCATTTCTTGGTTTAGGCCGGACTTGTACAGATCGATCTCTCGAATCTATAAAGTGCTCACGTGCAGCACATTTGTTTAGGGTTTGAACCAGTTTCTCACTCACCCATATAAATTACGGAAATCAGAAACGATTTTTACCCATAAATGCAGTAGCCTTTCTCTTTAGCGCAAAAAAACAATTGTTGCATCACTTTTCTATCCTTCCATTCATTCCTTTTAATTGTCTCAATTGCATTGTAAATGGTCGTCAAAGATGATACATTATCCTTGTTATCATCCTTTAGTAAGCGAAGCATGTTAAGTGGTGAAATTCCCATTCTCCTAAATTTAGCTATTTTCTCCATTTCTTGAGGAGTGAGCCTTGCGTCCATTGCATGTCCTTCAAGATCATCCAGACGAGGGTGGTTATGATGACCTACCACCTTATCCATAGATAGAACCCATCCATTCTTTTTTGCACTTACTAAATACTAGCTTGAACGGACATTTAATTTTCTTTGAGCACGTTGTGTTCTTCCTCGTCGTATTTCCTTTATACACATAACCCTTCTTCTTGTGACTAACATTGGGATCTCCACTTCTCTCACAAACCATTTCAAAACGAGTTTGGCTTTCTTTTCCATTCAAAACTAATACGCACATGGCTTTCTTGGCATGGTCTCTAGCCCAATTCTTCGCATCAATAGTTTCATCTAAAACCAAATCATTGACATAGTGATTAGATGTATCTTCAAATAGCATGCCAACCGGAGAAGGTTGATTATCTATTGGTATAGGTTGACATTCAATCTACAAGAAATGGAACCACATCAATTGCAATCAGAAAAAAGTTCGGTTACATGATAATTTTATCGGGAAAACCGAACTCAAGTTCGGTTTGTCAAGCAATTTGACAACTAACCGAAGTTTACGTACACTAAATCAAAATTTTATTGTACGTAAGTTCGGTTAGGTAGTGGGTTGGTATGAAGTTTGCGAACTAACCGAACTCATGGACCCTAAAGTTCAGTTATATGATAATTTTATCGGTATAACCGAACTCCAAGTTCGGTTTGTCAAGCAAGTTGGGGGCTAACCGAACTTTACGTACACTAAATCAAAATTTTATTGTACGTAAGTTCGGTTAGGTAGTGGGTTGGAATGAAGTTTGCGAACTAACCGAACTCATGGACCCTAAAGTTCGGTTATATGATAATTTTATCGGGATAAACGAACTCGGAGTTCGGTTTGTCAAGCAAGTTGGGGGCTAACCGAACTTTACGTACACTAAATCAAAATTTTATTATACGTAAGTTCGGTTAGGTAGTGGGTTGGTATGAAGTTTGCGAACCAACCGAACTTATGGACCCTAAGTTCGATTATATGATTATTTTTCTGGAAAACCGAACTCGAGTTCGGTTTGACAGCCAAGTTCAAAACTAACTTAGAACTTTTACACTAAATCAAAATTTTATTGTACGTAAGTTCGGTTAGATTAAGGGTTGGTATGAAGTTTGCGAACCAACCGAACTTTATACACTAATGTGAAATATTATTTTACGTAAGTTCGGTTAGTTATTGGTTGTGAACTAACCGAACTTATAGACCCTAAAGTTCGGTTACATTTCGGTCAAACCGAACATAACACTGTAATCCTATTTACAAAGTTCGGTTACTACTCCGTTAACCGAACTTCAAAAACCTCCATTAATGGAGAGTTCGGTAACCTGCGTGTTTAGAAAAAGTAACTTAGAACTACACTTTCGGATGAGTTCGGTTACATGTTCTTCACACAAGGTAACCGAACTATCCCAAATCTACTCTAAAAATTCACATTTTTTGAATATTTGGACCAATTCAACTAACATTATCTAAGTTTAGAGCATACCTGGGTAACCAAATAGTCTTCCTCCGGTTGTGGTTGGTAAAATCCATCGTTTTCACCATCTTGATATTGGCTTTGGGGAAGAATACATTCACCATCTAAGAAATATTCCATATCCGGATCATTGTGAAGATTGACATATACTCTAGGAGAGGAAGGAGATGAAGATTCAGATGAGCTATCATCAATTGAATCATCACTTGAATAGTCTAGATTAGTGAACTCAAAAAAAAATTTATTTTCCATGTTTGTGTTCTTCATCTTCTCTAACTTTTCTCTCTCAATAATTCTACTTCTTTTTTAAAAAATCTGATTTTTTAATCTCAAATCTTTATTCAAAATCATTTCACTAATCACACTAACTAATATTAACACTAACTAATCATTAACCAAAAATAATCAGAGGGTAATTTAGGTATTATCATAAATATCTAGATAAGGGGTGACCTATAATTACTTCTAATATCTTACCTAAAATAAAACAATGGTCCCCCCAAAAAAAAGGCTGGTCCCCAAAAAATGGTTCAATTTTTTTGGGTTGCATGTGATTATTGGTTGCATGCCATGAAAGTGTCAGGCAACTGACAGCCGTGGGCCTAAACTAGAGCCCAAATCTCACAAGTCAGCAATTTCTAGTCCGTCAAAGGTTGCTCGGTATACTTCATTTGAGAATCAGGGTTAAGGTTTTTCTTGATCTCTCTCCGCTTTTTCCCATTTCGATTCAATCTGGCTTGACTGAAACTCAAATGACGAGGAGAAGGGCCTCCGTCTGTGTTGGTGACAAGAAGAGGAAGAATAAGAAGAAGAGAATCGATAATGATTCAGGTAAAGTTCTTCCACGTGAATTAGTCATCGATAATATTCTGACGAGATTACCAGCTCGACCACTCGCCAGATTCGGCTGCGTCAGTAAGTACTGGTATAAGTCGATTTTCAATAATAAACAATTTATTGCACAAAACTTATCTCATCAGAGCACTCGTTTATCTCAAAACAGTGCTCATACTAATACAAATAATTTCATCTTCAACAAAATTAATGTATTCCAGGGAAACGAGGAAAATTGTTGCATATTCAATTTACGACAAAAACGAAATCATAAAATTCATTATGATTTACTAGCATCAGCAGATTTCAAAACCCCAAATGAACTAGTAGGGTATTTTAATGGTTTGATTTGTGTTAGAGCAATGAGCAACGACAAGGTAGAAAGATGTCGGATAACTGTGATTAACCCGGCACGGAATGAAACACTGTCCCTATTTTATTTGAACCCTATTACGACTCGTGGTGGAGGTAACGGCGTTGGACAATATTTATGTCATGCTTTTGGTTTTGATTCATTGTCACAGCAATACAAGGTTGTAGTTATCTATACAGCACCAACAACAATAATAGTAGAAGCAGAAGAGGAGTTTGTTTGCATGGTTTATACATCTGGAGGAACTACATGGAAAAGGAAGGTTATTAGCATTTCTGAAATCACACCACCAACTTCTTCTTCATATCTGCTGCCTAGACGAAGAATGGTGACAAGATCTTGGAGAGAATATTGTAGATCAGGCACCCTTTGCGGTGGTGATCTTTATTGGAAGATAACTAATGACATTCAAGGAGGAGGGGATACAACAATCAATGAGGAGGAAATGTTGCTCTCGTTTGATATCCGCAGAGAGAAGATGCAGTTCATTCGACTCCCAACTGAATGTAGTACGATGGCAGTGAGCAAGACCATTCTAACAGATTTCGCAGCTTATGTTGATCACCATCTTCTGGAGTTTAAAGGATATCCTTGTGTTTCAATTACTGAGAAGAGAATGTCAGTCATACCAGGTCATCGTGTTCGTCATCTCGACCGCGATTATTCTCGTTGTCATTTTGATGTTCATATGTACGTACTCAAGGACAAGGTCGAGCAAGTATGGACCAAGGAGGAGTTTTCCGAAGTAACTTTTAGGGACACTAAGTTTAGTGATCTACCAGATCCCTTTAGTCGTTCTTGCCTTGAAAAGATTAATAGATTTACCCCTCCTACACGTATACTGAGTTTTTCTGATCAGTTGGTTCTGTATTGGTTCGACGGTGAATGCCTTGTCTACTATGGTTTCAATATGAATAATGATGATCTCATGGTGGTAGAGGCTCTTTCTCCTCGGGTGAAGAAGACAATTCGAGATATTTTTAAACCTAAGATGGAAGGAATCTGTCCATGCCCATACATGGATTATCATCTATACGCTAAAGTGGAAAACATCCTTTCTTTGAAAACCTTCATCCCTCAAGGAGAAGGAACTACGTTTAAGTTTGATTGTTTTTATGATTTTCAGCGGTTTTTAACTTCTAATGTAGATGACGCACTTCCAGGATGGCTGTTTATCAGAAGAAATTTGACAAACTATGAAGTTTTCTACTAAACTAGTTCGGTACGTCCTACTATCGACTTCTCTTCTGTAGGCTGGTCAGTTTACTACTATTAAGATTATTTAGCTTTATGTCCGTCGTAGTATATGTTTTCTTTGTTTTTTTCTTCCTTCAAGATTTTGTGCATGCATAGAGTGATTTTGACAATGGAAGATCTAAAATGTAGCATCATGCCTAGAGTGATTTTGAGTCTTAAATATCCAATTATGATTATTTTTTTATTTCCTCAAAAAGGAAGTTGGTTAATGTACAATTTAAATTGGTGGTGGTGGTGCATAATTACAACTTTTCCTTATTTTTTTATTTCCTCAGAAATGAAGTTCACTGTCAATATGTCCACCACTTAATTATAAAACTTGATTACGGAAAAGCTTACATACAGTGTACAACAAATCCCTAAACAAAAACAAAAACTAGCATATATAGTCGAGGAACATTTAATAACATGGACATTGGTGATACTACTGAAGTACTTTCTACAACTATTTAGTTAGCAACTATAGGAAGGTAGTGAGAGATCCGGAGTTTAAGTTGGTGGTGGACTGGTGGTGCATAATTAGAGCTGATCAGGCCACAAGAAAGTCCCCATAGCAAATTCCCTTTTCTCATCAAGGGTACCTTTAAAACTGTCAAGACCATATTCTCTGAGAAGCATATCAACCTTCCATTCCTCCATCTTCTCATAATCTGACTTCTTGTAGCGAGGATAGTGAAGTGGCATTTGAAAACCTGATGATGATGCACCACATTTCATTGTGACCTTGTTGAATTTCTTCTCTTCATCATCATGCATTGGGTAGAAACTTATCTCCTGAGCCTTATTGTACCCAAAATTCATTGTGCCTATTGAGTTAACAAGCCATTTCAGTAGCATGGAAGTCTCCATGATCATCGATGGAATCTTGATCTCACTCTTTGAAGATATTTTTCAAAGCTAAAAGAACTAGAGGAAGAAGAAGAAAGCTTGAATAGAGAAACCCCAATTTGAGATGCAACAGAGACTATTAGATCCGCCATATATAGAGAAAAATGAATGGGTGAAGTTAGAAGCTAGCACGCTGTATATAGAGAAACTGAGTGTTACCCACACTTTTACTTGAAGGAGAAAACTGTGGTCTTCTTTGAGCCTTTTCCCAAGAAACAAAAATGCTTTTAGTTCCTTTATCACAAAAAAATAGAAAAAAAGTTCAATGTGTCAAAATTTGAGCGAGATATTCTCTTAAGCAATATATAAAACGATTACTTACAACCACAGGTTTGGTGTTTTAATTACTGTGGGTATCAATATTAAGTTCATGGACTTTTTTTCCCTCATTGGTCATTGCATGGGTTACATTTTTTCTGCGTGCATGTGCCCCCAATATAATACCCAGTACCAGCAGTCCTGCCGCACACGTTCGTTGGCTCTCAAAAAAAAAAAAAAAAAATTCGTGAATTTTTGCTTTACAAAATTAACTTTTTTTTTTTTTTTTTTTTTTTTTTTTTTTTTTTTTTTTTTTTTTTTTTTTTTGATAAAAAACTCCACTTTCATTAATAGCAAATCCAAGGATACATAGAGTTTAAGAACATGAAGAATCTTTGGGTAACAAGAAACTATATTGTAAAGAGTACGTGGATGAATATTCCGACAAGAAGAAGAGAAGGAATATCGTAAATTGACAAATTACAAATATGAAAGATTCGATGAAATCGGAAGAGGATGATCTTTAGGACAAAGCCCGACCATTTGATGTATTTTCTTCTCAAGAAAGATATGCTCCATCTTCAAAGGAGTAGTTTGCACAAATTTTAACCGGAAAAAGGCATAATCCGGTCGCCGGAGCTCCTTGTTGATGATCTTCAAAACTCTAGTAACTAAAGTAGGATAGCTAATAAAGCTAGAGGAGAAACACTTGGAAGTGTATATAGAAACGCCATAAAGACGCAGGCAAACTGCTAGGACGGGCAGGAAGAAGACATCGCTAGGAAAAAACGGCAAAAACCTTCACAAACCTAAACCCTAACTTCTAATCTAAGAGAAAACAGTGATAATAAAACCTAAATACTTCTACTGCCAGATGATCTACTCCAAGAGGAGTAAATCTGAGCAGTTTAGAGCTCGCCGGAATTCTTCCTCCCTTGCCGGAAATCGCCTCTGCTAGAGTGGAGAAAGGAGAGAGGTGTCTAACCCTTGATGTTCATGAATGAATATGCGAAATCGGTTTGAAGTTGTATCGCCAAACTGACTTCTTTTTTCCACGGAAATTCTCATGACGTGTCCAAACAGTATTTTAGGGGAATTAGGGCTAAGGTTGTCCATAATTTCGCTTTCTCCACACTAAAATTCAGTTTGGGTTGGCTGAGGAGATTCAATGACGAAAAATAGGGAAATCCATGGAGGTGGATATGAGGAGCAGAACAACAACAAGAAGAAGAAGGAGACGAGTTTCATCCATGATTCATGTAAAGTTCATCTTCCAGAGGAATTAATAATCGAAAATATCTTGACGAGACTACCAGTTCGGTCACTCGCCCGATTCAGCTGCATAAGTAAGTACATAGTTGACAAACGAAAGGGATCAACTGGAATAGTTGATACGATAATGGAAGATGTCCTACATCATGGTACAGGGTTGCCGAATCCCTGCAAGTTAATTAGTGACAAAAACATCCCCTCAAAGAAGAGAGAATGAGCTACAAGTAGCTTTTGTAAATCACCACTAGGACTGTTATCATCATGCTCACAGAGTACATAAAACTAGACTTGTTTATACACAACTTAACATACAGACTATTATAATCATGCTAATACCAACTTCTATTATAATCAACCAAATAAAATAACTTAACATACAGACTATTATCATCATGCTAACACCATTTTCATCGGTGTACCTTTATCATGTAGCACTCTGCCTACTCAACTTAGTATGCTTCTAAGGCAAAAAAAATACACCATGTCTAACATCAGTATGCATCTTTACACAGGAGGACTAGTGGATCAAAAACTAGAACATACAAGTGAAGCTAATGATGTCAATCATCACCAATAGCTTATAAACTAGAACTTATTGAAATTAGCTTACAAACTAGAAATTAGGTTACAAATTAGGAAAAAAATAGAAATTTTCGAAATTAACATAAAACCCTAAAATCGGTTCAATCTTTCGAAACTTATACCTTCTAAGTCTTCAAAATTCTTCAACCTTCAAGTCTTCAAAATTCTTCAAACCCTAACAGGAAATTAGAAAAAAAAATCGAATATATAAAGAAGATTAACAAAACATAACTCATATGAAACAAATCGTTTTAGATTCACGTATTAAAAAATGGAAAAACTAAAAATAAAGATGAAATGAAGAACTAAAAACAGATCGATTAAAAAAAAGATGAAACCCTAAAAATCGAAAAAACATATAACGATTAACACTTACACAGATCGATTATTGAAAGGTATTGAAAAGATTAAAGAGATTTCCGTGATGTTTCTCGGCTAATACGATCTCTGTGATGAAACCCTAGTTTCATCGCCCGAGAGGAATGAACATACGCAGAGCATAAGAGAGAGAAAATAAAAAATGAAAGTGAACCCGATTTCTGTCCACTGCTAGCTTATCCATAGAATTCACGCATGTGAATGGCACACTCGTGGGAGGAAATATCCTCTCGTATAACTAATCGTGGGTGGAAATATAATGCTAGGCGTGTGAGTGGCACACGCACATACTCAAGGTGTTACGACCCAAGTGTGACCAAGCGTGTGAGTGGCACGCCTATAAAAAATTTCGTAACGGCTTGGCCCTGTTACGAATTTCTTAAAATTTAGTAACGGCTCCAGCCTGATACGAATTTTTTATAACGGCCATTTGTAACGGGAAATTTGTAACGGCCCATAATCCGTTACGAATTGGTGTTACGAATCCGGGAATTTGGTGTAGTGTCATATGTACATACTCAAGGACAAGGTCAAGCAAGTATGGACCAGGGAGAAGGTTTTTGATGTAATTTTTAGGGACACTATGCCTAGTCCACTGCCATCTTCCTTCAGTCATTGTTACTTTGAGATTATTACTACTACAACCCCTCCTACACATATATTATGTTTCTCTGATCAGGTGGTTTTGTACTGGTTTGACGGGGAATGTCTCGTATACTACAATTTCCAAATGACTGGTCTCAAGGTGGCAAAAGGCTCCCTCTCCCCCAGTGATGAGGAAATTCGGGATATTTTTGATGCTAAGATGGAAGGAATCTCCCCAAGACGTAGTATTGGTGAGGATGGTAATAGTCATTGCCCATACATGGATTATCAACTACATGTTCAAGTGGAAAACATCCTTTCTCTGAAAACCTTCATTCCTCAAGGAGGAGAGACGACTATTCTTAAATTTGAATGCCTTGATGATTTTGAAGAGTTTGGAAGTTTAAACGAAGATAATGCACTTGTAGGATAGCTGATTACGAGAACAAATTCGGAAAAATATGATGTTTTCTACTAAGCTAGTTTCTTATTATCGACTTCAGTTCAGTAACAATGTTTAGTTTACATACCATGCACATTATTAAGCTTTATGTATGATTTTCAATCAAGTATGTTTTCTTTTCTTTTTTTCCTCCTTGAAGATTTTGTTGCTAGTGAATTGATAATGGAACACATAATATGCTCAAAAAGGTTATTAGTTTATTCACTTTGATTATTTTCATGAAAGTAAAAGATCACAATGGTTATGTTTACTGCTCTCTTGGATAGAATTCATGTCAACTACTTCTGTAGCGCATTTTGGATTTTTTTCTTTCTTTCTTTTGTAATGCACTCTCTTCACCTGCTTTTATTAAATGGATTCGTTGGGGGAGATTGAAGCGCATTGTCTATATTAATGTATGCAAATTGTGTATCTCTTGTTGTTCTGGCTTTAGTGTAACCTAGTAGCTTAGGAGAACAAGTTTACTCAAAACCCGAAAAAATAAATAGCGTACGATGGCGATGTGTTGCTACTCTATGAATGACTTGAAGCTTATAGGCGGTTTAGCTGTTTGAATTGTTTATGCATTATCATACAGGCATCAAATCCTCTTTTTTACAACATTGAAGAATTTATTAATTGGTAACATAGGAAAAGAAAGATTTACAATCTAATACTCTTGTAATTAGAATACTGCAACAACACAACTTAAATGAATCAGGGACTTGGGTTTCTTTCTCATAGTTAGTGTTAGTGAACTGAAACTTGCCACAATGTTCCACCTAAGGTTTTAAAGTCATTGCTAGATACCCAACACTGGTCCAAAAACTAAGCAATTGGCCTTCATGTTTAGGACGCATAAGTGTCTGATAAAGCTGCTAGATGAGTTTAAGTTTTAGCTGGTAGTTCACCAGCTTATATGTAGCACATAAACCGTTTCTTGTGCGGGGGTCGTGCTAATCCAATTTTATCGGATGTCAAGCATAACAATAAATAAAATTACGAACGCGTCTTTGTTCTATAAACTGACAGCTGTGGGCCTAAACTAGAGCCCAAATCTCATAAGCCAGCCATTTCCAGTACGGTTCCTCGGTGATCAGTATCTTTTTCTTTTCTTTTTTTGAAGAAAAGGGGTAAAATATTATTGAAAGAAAAAATTGTTACAGTCTAATACAGAGACTCAAAATTTCAGCAAAGTTAACAGTTTCTATCAACTGAAGCTACCCAATTGTTTACAAGATCAGTAAAGGAAGTCAGTCTGAACCAATTCCTCACTGACCCCCATTGAAAGACAAGCCTTTTAAACTCTATGATGATCCAATCTAGCTGCCTGGCTCTTTTCTTGGCCATAGTTCTTATGTTTCTCTATAGCCAAATTTCCCATGTAATAGCAAACGGAAGCATCAACCAAACATTTTTAGCAATGGTCTTATGCTGAGTAGATCTCCAATCTTGGAATTGAGCTCTGATATTGTCTTTATGTATACAGTTTGCATCCATTCTTGTGCTGAAGTAACTCCATATTCCTTTTGAGAAGTTGCAGTTCAGCAGGATATGATCCACAGTCTCAATTTCTCCATTGCACAAACAACATGTATTAGAGTTGATCTGACTACCTCTTTTGAGAAGACTGTCAATAGTGGGAATTTCATTGTGAATTGCAAACCATGCAAAGTACTGAGCCTTTGGAGGAATGTGTTTCTTCCATATGTATTTGAAATAAGATGTGTTGGCAGCTTGGAGATTTGACATTTGCCATTTATATCCCTCTTTCACGGAGTATTCTCCATCTGCATTGTAGCTGAATTTATCCTCATTGTCTGTAATGGTTGGAGGGGCACCGATTAAGCTGAGAATGTCATTTAGTTCAGCTAACACTTCTGGGGAAGGGCTCTGTCTGAGCTGAATTGTCCAAGTACCTTGCTGAATCAAATCTGCTACTTTTGCATGCTTCTGTTTCGTGACTCTGAAAGCTTTTTTGTGAATTTCCTTGAATGGAATGGCTCCTTTCCAAGCATCTAGCCAAAATTTAACATTAATGCCATTGCCTATAGATAATTTAGAGTTCCATTGAACTAACCCTTTTGTATTCTGTATTCCTTTCCAAAAGCCCCTTCCATGAGTTGAATTGTAGTTTTTAGGCCAGATATCATTCTTGTCTGACTTGGTTTTCAATTGTACTATCTTCCTCCAAAGACTGTGCTTTTCTTGAGTGTATCTCCAGTTCCATTTGGCCAGAAGAGATACGTTGGTAGCCTTGAGATTCCTTATGCCTAAACCTCCCAACTCTTTATGTAAGCAACAAACATCACAAGCAATCCAACATATTTTATTTTTGACTCTAGTGGATCCCCAGAGAAAGTCTCTTATGAGCTTTAACATTTGCTTTTCTACACTATCTGGCATTTGAAGCAATGACATGAAGTACACAGGTAGGCTTGCAAGTGCACTGTTGATGAGGATAATTCTCCTTGCCCTTGATAAGAATTTTCTCTTCCAGACTACTAGCTTTTTCTGAAAATTTTCCATTACATATTCCCATATGCTTGTTTGCTTCACTGTAGGTCCAAGGGGCGTTCCCATATATTTTAATGGAAGAGTCTCTATCTTGTAGTTGAGGATCTTGGAGATGTCATGCTCTTTATGATATGCTCCAATGCTAATTATTGTACTTTTCTCTAGATTCACCTCAAACCAGTTATAGCTTCATGTACCTAGAGAATCATGACTAAATTGTCCACAATCTCCTCTTTAGTGTCAAGGAAAATCAATGTGTCATCTGTAAATTGTAGATGAGTCACATTTATCTCCGAGTTTATGTGAAAGCCAGAAATCATTTGTAGTGACTCACCTTTTTCTAGTAGTTTGGTGAGGACTTCTGCTACTAGGATAAATAGAAATGGGGATAATGCATCTCCTTGTCTTAGTCCTTTTTGAGGTCTGAGTTTGTCTGTTGCACCTCCATTCACTAGAACAGATGATTGAGCAGATGATAGGCACCACTGTATCCAGTTCCTCCACTTCAAGCCATAACCAGCACCCTCCAGTAACATGTCCAAACAACACCAGTTTACATTATCAAAAGGTTTTTCTATATCAAGCTCGCATAGTACACCTGGTAACTTATCTTTGAGTCTCGCATCGATGAGTTCCCATGCAATCAAAATGCCATCTTGTATTTGCTTGCCTTTGATAAATGCTCCCTGATGCTCAGATATAAGTTGTGGCAGTACTTTCTTGAATCTTGCAGCTAGAATCTTGGATATAATCTTGTACATGCTACCCACTAAATTTATTGGCATGAAATGTTGTGGTCTATTAGATTCTTCTTTTTTGGGAATCAAACTGATGAAAGCACAGTTTATTCTCCAGTCCAGCCTCTCTGTTTCTTGGAATTCTTTTATGACTGCCATGACATCATTTTTGACAATTGGCCAAGCCATTTTATAAAACTCTATAGGATATCCATCTGGGCCTGGTGATCTGTGAGTAGGAGTGAGCATTTGGCCCGTAATACGTGGATTTAACCGGGACCAACCGTATTTTTGCGGATGGATGTTCGGACCGTTCGCTAATGGGTTGGATGCGGATTGGACAGTCTTCCGGGCTTCAACAAGAGTTTTGAGATATAAATATTCTAACAGGGCTCCATAGGCTGCAGGCTCCCTTTCTTTATCTGGTAGACGTTGTAGTACTCGGACAAGTCCTTTCCTCTAGTGGAGTTGCATCGGTTCTTCATTGTTGACTGGACCATGTTGTTCGTCTTTCCTGGATCTCCTGCGATTACGCGCTCTTTTTGCCTCTCCACTGTTAAAGGTGTGACTCTTGACTAAGGATTCGGCGTTTCTTGCACTGCCTGAGTAGATGCACGCCGACCCTTCTTGTAATTGTGATGTTATATCATTCAAAAGGCGGAATGTTTCGCTCTCTGCCTTCCGTGATACCGGCTTGATTTGCCAAGACATCCTCCAAAGATTCTAACTATACTTCCCATGATATCCGAACCACTTTGTGGTTTTCGGATGCATTGCGAGATGGAAACCGAAAAAATTGAGAATTCGATTTTGTGCAACCGAGAGATCAACCTCCCACTTTGTGGTCGCCAATTGTTTATGGGTGAAAACTATTCTGCGAATTTGGTAATTTGGGTGTGGATGAAGAATGAATTTAAACCTTAAACAAATGCACTGTAGCGGTGAGTGCTTGTAGATTCGAGAGATCAATGTGCAAGTCCGGCCTAAACCAAGAAATGGCCGTTCCAGACTTGTTTCGGTCACAAAGTGAAGGAGATGGGGTTGATCTTAGGAGGGAAGCGAAGAAGGTGTTGAGATTGTGAAGGTGTAGACTTGCTTATGACTTGTAACAGGGAAGTGAACAAGCTTACGATTGGTGTAAGCGGGCTCTGGTGTTTTCTTGTTGTTTTTCTCTGTTGTTTGGAAATAGGGCGGAGAACCTATTTATACAAGTCATTGAGTCTTATTCATGTCTCTCGTGGGAAGTGGAGGAAGTGGAGTGATGGAGTAGTGGAGTTGTGCGTTGGTGATACACGACCAGCCTTGCCAC
>JAJJWW010015101.1:102606-158203 GCA_023531295.1 Papaver armeniacum
TTGATACACGTAGAGAATAACCGGTGTTTGTAGGTGAAAATGGTTTCTTGATTTCGATAATTTTGGATGTCACGGGTGAGAAATAATTTAAACCCTAAACAATGTCTTGCAAGGGTACTTTAGATTCGAGAGATCAATACGCACAAGTCCGTCCCTAAACCAAGAAATGGTCGTTCGGACACTGCCGGTCACAAAGTGAAGGAGAATGGGTTGGTTTTTTGGGAAGGAAGCAAGGAAAGTGATGATACGGTGGGTTGATTACGGAAGAGTAGTTGTGTTACTACGACTTGTATCAGAAATGTGGGAAGGCTAATAAATGGTAAGCTAGCAAGTATTTTCTGAGTGTTATGTATTACCGAATGAACCTGTTGTTTGGTGGAAATAGGTAAGACATATTTATACAAGTCGAAGTGAAATGTACTCTGGTCTCATTAAGGAATGGAATAATGGGTAAGTAAATGGGAGGAGGTGGTAACCGTTAACGCATGGAATTGATGTTCCATAAAACCGTTAATGTATGGAATTGATGTTCCATAAAACTGTTAACGCATTGAATTGATGTCCCAAGAGCGTTTCACCGTTAACTCCCTGTATTTACTAACAGCCTTACCCTTATGACACTTCCTTATGAAGGGCATAGTGTACGCCGCACGATGTAAACCACCAAACCAATACCCAAAGAGGATCCCCAAGTTTGTGATATGTGTTGATGTCTCGAATGTTTTTGTGGAAAACATGTAGCATGTTGTTCTTGCCTGGCAAGTCGTAATTGGGAGACTTCCTAGCTTGGTGACCTTCAACGGTCGAGATTTTGCATCTCAAGAGGAAAGATAGCGAGTTGATCGTTGCGCTTTCGTTTTAGTAGCCGCGTAGGGAAGGCCATAATGGTGGCGCGGCTAGGTTGGCATGTCGTTGGCATGGCATGGTTTGGCGTGTGCCAAACTTAGGTTTAGGGCCAAAAAGGTTACCATCGTTGTCACAGTAACCTTGGATGGCTAGGATTTGCTCCTGGGATTGAAGGGGCCAGATTGATTGTCGCACACCTTTGTTTTTGGTAGCCGCGTTTGGGAAGGCCGACATGGTGGCGTGGCTAGGTTGGCATGGTTTGGCGTGACCAAACTTAGGATTTCAGCCAAAGATTACCATGCGTTGTCGATAACCTTGGATGGCTAGGATTTGCTCCTGGGATTGAAGGGCAACCGTTGATTATTGCGCGCCTTCGCTTGGGTAGCCGTGTAGGGAAAGCCAGCGTGGTGGCGCGACTATGTTGGTTAGGGCCAAGGAAAGGTGTAGTTTGGCTTGGCATGGAGGGGCCAAGGGTTTTCCATGGGCACATGGTGCGGCTAGCTTGGCTAGGGCCAAGGTAAGGCGTGTTTGGCTTGGCTTATGGGGCCAAGGGTTTGCCATGGGCGCATGGCGTGGCTAGCTTGGATAGGTGCGGTTTGACTTGGCATGTGGGGCCAAGGGTTTTCCATGGGCGCATGACGTGGCTAGCTTGTCTACGTGCGGTTTGGCTTGGCATGTGGGCCCAAAGGTTTGCCACGGGCGCATGGTGCGGCTATCTTGGCTAGGTGCGGTTTGGCTTGGCATGTGGGGCCAAGGGTTTTCCAGGGGCGCATGGAGTGGCTAGCTTGGATAGGTGCGGTTTGGCTTGGCATATGGGGCCAAGGGTTTGCCATGGGCGCATGGTGTGACTAGCTTGGCTTGACTTATGGGGCCAAGGGTTTTCCATGGGCGCATGGTTTGGCTAGCTTGGATAGGTGCGGTTTGGATTGGCATGTGGGGCCAAGGGTTTGCCATGGGCGCATGGCGTGGCTAGCTTGGCTAGGTTCGTGACCAAGCTAGGGTTTTAGGCCAAAGGTCGTTTGGTAACGTTGGATGGCTAGGATTTGCTCCTGGGATTGAAGGGGGACGGTTGATCGTCGAACACCTTCGTTTTTGGTAGCCGCGTAGGGAAGGCCAGCATGGTTGCGTGGCTAGGTTTGCATGTCGTTTCCATGGCATGCTTGGCGTGGCCAATCTTAGGTTTTCAGGCCAAAGGTTACCATGCGTCGTCTGGTAACCTTGGATGGCTAGGATTTGCTCCTGGGATTGAAAGGGGACCGTTGATCGTACGCCTTCGTTTTCGGTAGCCGCGTAGGGAAGGACAACATGGTGGTGCGGCTTGGTTGGCATGTCGTTGGCATGGTATGGTTTGGCGTGGCCAAACCTAGGTTTTTGGGCCAAAGGTTACCATGCTTCGTCTGGTAACCTTGGATGGCTAGGATTTGCTCCTGGGATTGAAAGGGGACTGTTGATCATCGCACGCCTTCGTTCTTGGTAGCCACGTAGGGAACACCAGCATGGTGGCGCGACTAGGTTGGGATGCCGTTGGCATGGCATGGTTTGGCGTGGGCAAACTAGGGTTTTGGGTCAAAGGTTACCATGTGTTTTCTGGTAACCTTGGACGGCTAGGATTTGCTCTTGGGATTGACGGGCGACCGTTGATTGTCGCACGACTTCGTTTTGTTAGCCGCGTAGGGAAGGCCATCATGGTGGCGCGGATAGGTGCGTTTGGCATGGTAAGGCTTAGCATGCCGTTGGCACATGGTGTGGCTAGCATGGCTAGGGCCAAGGCAGGGTGCGGTTTGGCTTGGCATGGTGGGGCCAAGGGTTTGGCATGCCGTTGGAACATGGCGCGGCTAACATGGATAGGGCCAAGGAAATGTGCGGTTTGGCTTGGCATGGTGGGGCCAAGGGTTTGGCATGACCAAGCTAGGACCGTGAACAAGCTAGGGTTTTTGGGTTAAAGGTTACCATGCGTTGTCTGGTAACCTGAGACAGCTAAGATTTGCGTCTTAGATGGAAAGATGCTCGTAGATTGTTGCAGGCCTTTGTTTTGGCAACCAGCATTGTGCATGGCGTGTTGGAACGACAAGCATGGTTGGCATGCTTTAGCGAGAAGATGTGGCCGGCATGGTTTGCCATCGGCATAGTGGTACGGCCAGCATGGTGGGCATGCCTTGGCGCGATAGGTGTGGCTGGCACGGTTTTCCATTGACACAGGGGTGCGGCTAGCATGGTTGGCATGCCTTGGCACGGTAGGTACGGATGGCACGGTGGTGCGGCTAGCATGGTTGGCATGCCTTGGCGCGGTAGGTGTTGCTGGCACGGTTTGCCATTGGCACAGGGGTGCGGATAGCATGGCTGGTATGCCTTGGCGCTGTTTATGTGGCTGGCACGGTTTTCCATTGGCACAAGGGTGCGTCTAGCATGGTTGGCATGCCTTCCATTGGCACATGTGGCTGGCATGGCTTTCCATTGGCACATGTGGCATGGTAATTAGGGTTTTGGCCTATCGAAACCCTAACTAGTAATCAATTAAAAAAGGTACCTTGTAAGTTTCTTGAGACATATTAAAGGGTTTAATAAATGCTTTTAAGTCATGTGAGCGTCAGCATGCAGCGAGGTTTCTGATTTTACCCCTAAGTTAAAAACCACCATCAACATTAAGTCCCCTGCTTAGCTCGCAATAGGGGCGTTGTTGCAAGGTAAGCATAAGATGGTGATAGACAAGGAGAGAATCGAAACTTAAATCATGCAAGATGGTCAGGAAGATCCGTCTAACCTTTTTCGGGAAGTAAGGAGAATCTGTGATCCTCGTATTTGGCGGATTTGCGTAAATTTTGCTCGTGGTACTTGCAGGTTAGGATGGAACGGAGCCACTCGTGCAGATTTGGTGTGAATGGAAGCCGCTAATACTGGTCGGCTTGGACGGCTTGGAGCCGTTAGCACTGGATCGGCTTGGAATGGGAGACGCAGGTATCGTGCGGCTTGAAAAGGAGCCGTTAGCACTAGATCGTCTTTGAAATGGGAGCCGCTAGCATAAATTTGGAGCGGGCGTTGATCCGTTGGTCTGGCATGGCGTGAGCGTTGGCTTCGGGAAGACATTAACTTGCTTCAGTTTCGTGGGAAGGTGACAACTTTTCGAGAGGTAAGGAGAGTTCATGATCCCCGTGTTTGGAAGCCTTGCATAGATTTTATTTGTGGTGTAGACCGTGAAGCGGTGATATGAAGATCGTCGGCTTAGTCTAGTTATGCATCATCTTGGCTGGGTTAGGGAACATCATGACGCTGGCTCGGTGATAGACACGTTTTTTGTGTCTGATTTGTCCTCAGTGTCTCTATTGTTAGTCTCGATTTTTTTACTAATTTTGGTGTTTTTATGTTTGTTTAGGTGTTATTGAAGAATTACACTTATGCAAAAAAAGTTGCTCGAAAAGTGCTTTTTGGACCCCCGGAGGACAATTGCTATACGGACCCTCACTTTTGCTAAGGGGCACCCAAGGGCTATATACAACCCATTTATCCATCGCACCCATCTTCCTCTTTTCAAATTTACGGTTTTGGCGGGAAAAAAGTTCTTTTTGTGGAGTTTGTGAATTGATTTTGGACGCGGGATTGAAGGAGACTCAACGGCCGGTAATTGTTGGGAAGACTTGACTAGTCTTAACATACAAGGTATAGTTGATTTAAATCGACCAAAATTGGCTAGATACTAGGTGAGAAGAAAACAGAGAAATGGGAGATATTCACGCGATGTGCTATTGTCTTTGAGAAGTTTGACTCTGTCTAATTGTGTATATCACGTGTTTGGAGAAATTGGGAGAGTTTTGTCTAACTATAAACTTGTGAAGATACGTACGAGAGAAGTCATTCCGTGGAGGAGATAAAAAGGGAAAAAATATATTACCGAGTAAATGAAGATTATTTTGAAGTTATTACCGATATTTCTTAGCTCTTCCATGTATAAATAGGCTGTTGGTGTCATGGGAGAGGAGGATGGAGATTTAGGGAGAGGTGTAGAGCCTCAACAGAGCCGGAGAATCAAGTTCCAGAGAAACACCATTTACTAGCTGTGAAGAACACCAAGAACATAAGGCGCTTTGGTACGATGTTCATGCTACTGAGAAACGACGACCAAGCGTGGGTCGTAATATAGAAAGACAGTCTTAAAGCAACAGCTGAGTTTATCATTATCGTTCTCATGAATAAATTTGGTTTTTAACAATGAAATCAACTTTTGAGCGTGTTTCCAACATGATGAGCTAGACCCCATCACTGGGACGACGGAGGAAGCAACTTTTCATGATTGTGGTAAATGAATTAATTCTTTATATGACTTTTTGCATAGATTTAATTGTTTTATGATTTCTTTGAATTATTTGTTATTTTGTCTGATGTCGCATGCTTAGTTTAAATTACTTTTGATGCGTCATGCTTACGACTTACATATAATGTTTTATGAAATCTATTTTTGGCAAGGAATTAGAGTCACAACTTATTTTGTTTGAGCTATATTGTCTAGAGTTAATGACTGAACCACAACAATATGAAAAGTAGTGAAATTGCGTCTCAGTATCTCTTCATCGTGTGACAATATTTGTATATATTTTTCTTTTATTTTCTTTTATTAATTCTTAAAATCAATCCCATCAAGTCCAAGTGAATGACAACCCTTCTTACTACAACATCATTGAAAAATACCATCACTCGGCGAGTTGTTGGTGTTGGCGCATTAGCATGAAAGGCGCGGATTGTTGCAAAAACTGAACGTGGAGCATTGGCAAGACTAGAACTGGCAAGGAAAGCGCTGATGTCTTGGGAGTGTCAAGGCTTGCTCTTGTGGGACCGATTGCCTTTCTTCATGCGCGGCTTTAACAGTGAATTCTTTCCTTATTCAAAAATGCAGGCGTTACCCCCCCATAAGAGAGCGTTACTTCTCCTTCCCCTTTTTAGGGTTTGTGCAATACATATATTGTTGGTAAAATTATATCATCTTCCTCTTTCCAGTTATTCGTTGGTGAAGGTAGGGTAAAACTCGTTCCTCCTCCTGGTTTGGTATTGTCATGGAATCTCCTAGCAATGATCGTACCTCCTTTTTCCAAGAGATAAGTAGAATCCGCGATCCTTGCGCCTTGCAGCTTTGCGTAAATATTGGTATGGTTGTGCGTCTTCAGGGCTAGGCTTTTGGAACGCGAGGCAGAGCTGCTAGCATAGACTTGGCATGAAAGGGACCCATTATCACTGATTTGGCTTGGAATGGGCGTGGGCTGCTTGACAAAGCATTGCCCAAGCATGACGTTGGCGAAGCAAAGATGCGGGCTGTTTACGGTGGTGGCTTGTCTTCGCAGGACTGGTGCCTTTTCTCCTTACTTAGCCAAAATAGGAAATCCTTTCCTTATCAAATTCCGAGAGTGTTATGCTTTCGGATAGAAACTTTCTTCCAGAGATTCTTGGGAAAAGTGCTTGAAGAAGCTCATGGCAGAGCGTTGGCAACTCGCGCATCCGCTTTCTATGACCAGTTTCCCATTTTTGCTGTTTTTTCTTTGTTGTATAGACGTCTTGGTGCTTTTGCATACTTATTGTTATCTTCTTTGTATTCATGGAGAAGTTAGGGTTTCACCAATTAGCATCCAGCTTTTAGATTTCCATCTTTGAATAAAACTTCTTATTTGAAAGACTTCAATCTTCCATTAGAATATTTTGTTCGATCTTCCATTTCCATCGAGCTCCCGAGTAATTGAATAATGCACTTCTGTCACGTTTCGACTTTTACGGTAGTAACGATGGTTGATCGTATCTTACGGGCTTTGTGGTGAAAAGGATTTCGTGTAGTTCCAGTCCCCAAGTATGGTTTACATATTTCCATCTTGTATGAGTCGGTGAGTTGACCATAATAAAGATATCACCATCGTGCGTTAATCTTTGGTGATTTTGTTACTTCTTCCGTGAAACTAAAATATGGAGGAGTAAGGGTTACCTTCGTAGTGATTCTTTGCTACGGTGAAGCTCTGTTTGGTATCAAAAATGAGCGGCAGTGTTCTTGGTAGCGAGGATGTAATCGAAGAGACTACATTGTCGTGGGAGCAAAGTAGGTTGGCTAGAATCGTATGGGCATCCACTTAAGTAAAAGGTTGGCTAGATCGTGGCGGCAAACTATCCATGGTCACGAGTTTTAGCGGGATGGATCAAAAAGGTGGCCATGACTACGTAGATTGGGTGGCTGCGATCATGATACTTGATGTGGGGGAGTGTGGTGGCATGACCCGCTGCGGGGAAGGAGTGGTGTTGAAGCGGTTTGTCTCTTGGAGAGGACGTTGAAACTTAAGGGCCAAATCTGCGACTTATGGAATCCGCAAGAATCGGAGAGGCGGGCTGCCTGGGTGAGCGTTGAAGCGGAGGCGATTCTTTGAAGCGAACGTTGAGGCGGAGCATTCTTGGAGAACATTGAAGTGGAGCCACTTCTAAAGAGAGGCGTCAAAACGGCACCTTGAAACTCTCGAGCCTTGACGGTTACAACATATTGGTTAGGATTTGGTTCCATATATCGATCGTGCTTTCCGGGAGAGGTTAAGGTTTGGGAACGACTTCCCTGGTAGAAGCATTTGCTTTCGATACGAAGTGCGGTTGAGGATGCAAATATGTCTTGGCCTTCGCCTTGGAGAAATATAGAATCTCACATAACTTTGCCTCGATTTTGGAGAAGTCGTTCCGATCTTTACGTGTGATGAAATTGGATTCTTTGATTCCCTTTCTGGGTGTTCAAGAGCAACCAGAGCCTCTTCATCTATAAACGCGGCGTCCTGCTGAAGTGCCTTTTGTCTTTTCATCAAATCAACAGTGGTAAAAGGAGGTAGGATTCTTCCGCCTCTTCCAGTATCTTGCCCTGATGGTGGAGTAGCGTCTCTGGTGACGGTTGGAGCTTTCATGCTTGAAGAAATATTGGGGCGGCGGAAGCGGCTCTAGTTCCGTGATTGTAAGTGTATCGCTCGGAGATGTCTTGCCGATTTTGATCACGGGTGCGGGATCCATGTGCCTGCTTCGAAGGGTGAGGATGGCGTGCTTTACTGGTTGTGGAGCGGAGAAGATGGTCTTGAAAGGGCGCAAGATTTCAGCGTTGGAAGGATGTGCCGTTAGCGCATAGTGTGGTGTGTGGGTGGCATGCGCGTGTGGCATGTCTTTGGCATGCAGCGTCTGTAAGCGCGTCCGGCAAAGCGCGTCATCGCAACCTGCAAGCGTCGCATCGTGCTGCCCGCAAGCGCGTCGGCAAGCGCGTCCAGCATGCGCGTCCGGTATGCGCGTCAGCATGCAGCGTCACAGCGTCTGCAGCGTCCGATAAGCAGCGTCTGGCGTCGTCCAGCGTCCGTGTGGCGCGTCTGGCGTCTGCGTCCGATAAGTGGGTCAAACAACAGCGTCGGCAAAGCGTCGGCAACGGCGTCCGGCATGCAGCGTCGGTAAGTGGCGTCGGCATGCGCGTCGGCATGCGCCACGTGGTAGCGTCCGGCATCTTGGCGTCTGGCATTCACCATGTTATTTTATATTAATAACATGGTTTTTTTTATTATATATAACTAGTTTGTCACCCGTGCTACGCACGGGTTTATTTCTCAATACTAATATTAGATCTGTGTTTTAACCTTTGTTTTTGTGCTTAAATTAAAAAAATCTTTTCCAACGGAAACTTTAAAGATAAATGTGAGGAAGACGTTAGATATATGTTTTAATTTTTTTTTTTTTTTTTTTTTTTTTTTGTGTTTTATAATCAAAAAATCTGACGGTGGGGAAACTTCCAAAGATAAATGTAAACAGGATGACGTGTTTAGAAGTTATCAAAGATATGGTTTAAATGTTTTCTACTACATGGTTTATTTGGAGATTGATTTTTTTATTCACATCCTTAAATCAGTAAAATTTTATCTCACACTTATAAAAGAGTACTTACACATAGGATGTAAACAAAATTACCATTGGAGATGATCTTAGATTCAACCAAAAACGGTAATTTTCTTTTTTCTCGGATACTCATTTCACGTCCACTTGAATTTTGAAAGATATTTTCTTGCATGAACGAATTGGTGGCTATCCAGCTGGTACATGAGCAATGTTTACTTTGTATTTAATCACTGTTCAAGAAACAAAAGCATATAAACATAATTAAAATCTTCAAATCACCATAAAACAGGTGCACAAAAAAAAAAATCAGCTTCTCATTTTTCCTTACTACACATATATAAATGAAAATTGCCATCTCAACACTTTTTTTTTCTAGAATAAAGTGACCGCGAATTTCAACTGAGACATTGGGTGGACCTCACCCTAAATTCACCCCCTTGCTAAACTACTGGGATGGGGACCATCGTGGTCTAATAGCCTTGTTGTTTTTCTTTTCATATACGTACATCAAATATACAAAAAATGCAGTAGAACTTCGTTAAATTGATCCGCGATAAATTAATAATTTCGTTAAAATAATAATTTTTGCCAGCCTGACTTGGGCGAGTATGTTAAATTAAGATAGGACAAATTTTAAGTTTTTAATAGGGACCAACTAATATATAAATAATAAGTAGTGTAATACCACTATATTATGGTGCCCTATTAATATAGAAACCCGAAATTATCTGTTTATTGTTCACATTTATATAACATTGGACTTCATTTCTAATTTCTTTGTAGTCCGTTGAGAGGTTCCAGGGTAATTTTGTTGTTGTTTTTCTCATTGTTTTAATTATATCAAAGCATATACATTTACACACATAATATGCAACATATTATCTTATTAGGTCATAAAATAATTACTATTAAACAACTGAAATGAAAATAAAACCTCCTGTGTTATAATGGGATAATGATCTACTCACTTATTCTTGAAATGTAAACTTAGTTTTGGTTTGTTGCGATATATTTATAACTTCTTGATATATCGATAAATTAAGAACGCGAAATTGGGGGATATAAAAAGGAATTGGGGGATATTGATTACTTCTCCCAACCCATGGTGTCTGATAAGGGGTGACTTTTGGGTATGAAAATACTAAAATACCCTTCTCTCAAAATAAAAATTAAAAAACTTAAAATCAAAAAACGAAATCATATCCCCAATTTCCATGTCCACTTCTTATTAATCTCTTTCAGGGTTAGAGCTTTGAAACCCAAATATTCCCCATTCCCTTTCAAATTCTAAACTCTCCCCACTCTCTTTCAAATTCTCATCTCCTTCTATGTCGGCTCCTCACTTTGGAAACGAATTATTTATTTATTTTAATTCGGAAGTGATGAAGACCATGCCAGAATTGATGAAGACCACGCCGGAAATTGGTTCCGGTATGCTTGGTAATTAACATTCAATGCCGTAACAAAGTACCGGCATGCCCAATAGAAATCTATCAATGCCGGTAGTCAAGTGAAAAAAAAAATCAACTTTCTGGATACTTTACATCATGTGCCGGCATAAAAATTAAAGCAACATACTATATCGGAAACCCAAGTGCTGAAGCATGCTCGAGAATTAACTAATTGTGCCGGAAGTGAACTGATTAAAACCGAAAAAAAAATCAAAACGGAATATTTTTTTACATCGCCGGAAGTGATGAAGGCCATGCCGGAATTGGTGAAGAACCATGTTGGAAAATGGTGCCGGCATGCTTGGTAACTAACATTCAATGCCGTAACTAAGTGTCGGCATGCTCGATAGATATCTATCAATGTCGGTAGTCAAGTGAAAAAAATTTGAAGTTTCCTGGATACTTTTCATCATGTGCCGGCATAGAAATTTAAGCAACATACTATCCCAGCATAAGTACCGTCATGCTCGAGAATTAACCGACTGTGCCGGCAGTGGACTGATTAAAACCAAAATAAATAGGTTTTGAAGATCAAAACCAGAAAAAAAAAAAAATTGGGCTACGCCCCCCGGACCCCCTCGGATAGTGGCAAACATTTATGAAAATTTTCAACAAATGCCGGCATGGTTTTTTAGGTTGAATACAATGCCGGCACCGACCTATTTCATTTGCAACAATGGTGGATTCAAAGAAAAAAAAATCAAATTTTCAACCTCTTAGCAGCAATTCTCTCTTCACAATCATCCTCCACTTTTACAAAAAAAAGTTCCCTCTCAATTTTTTTTTCCATCTTTCTACTCTCATCTCATTCACCCAAATACAAATACACACTAATCATTTAACAAATACTTAAGATTTTTACTAATTATTATTAAACACTAAACCTGATTAGTGAGGGATAGATTAGGTTTTAAAAAAATACTTAGATAAGGGGTGACCCCGAATTGATATCTGGATCCAGTTTTTGTCCTTTTCTTATATCCCCCAATTCCTTTTTCTATCCCCCAATTTCGCGTTCTAAATTAATGCTTCGTTTAAATCGATAGAATTCAACCATTCCAGAATTATCAATTTATCAAACTTTTATTATAATGAGAATTTTCTTCAAAAGCATTATATATCATCTCTAGTACTTCCAAGAAAATTTTCATCTCAACTTATAAAACTTGTCATCCCACACCATGATTTCTATCTCTTCCGTATATGGTTAAGCTTCAAAAGAAAACAAAAAAATCCATATATAAGTGCAAATGTTTACTTTTACAGAAAAAATAATCACAAAATAAAATTATCAGAGGCCAGGGTAACGATTGGGAGCCGAATGACAATCTGAGCTCTCACACCCCTGTGAATCGCAACACCTAACATATGAAACAAAAATTTACCTACTTTAAAATTAGAATCATGCCTAGCTAAATAATTCCTGACCTATAATTATCTTTATCCATATATGAATAAAGATAAATAAATGACTCTTTGGATATTCAAATATCCCTTTGTTTATAAAACTATCATCCATAACATCCCCTATAAATATAGGGATCTTTCGATATTCAAATATCGCTTTGTTTATAAAGTTATCAATACTCCCCTTGTAGTTAGACACTTCCGGTCAATGTGGATTCGCCAACGTGAAACATAATCTAAATTTACAAAATTTCCTCACTCCAGAGCACTTTTTCTTTTCTGTTTCATTCTTATATAATATATATAAATTAGCGGAAAAAATATTACCTAAACTTGCACAATTTATCATCTCCACATTATATAATTTCAATCTCACCCCTTGGTGTATTGGCATAAATATATGGATACAAAATAGGTAATTAACTTTACCACTTAATTTTCATCTCAAATCAAACATACATAAAAAAAAGTATGGGCTAACTGTAGTATAACGGTATAACAAATGTGACATTGATTATTTTTCCATTCATGGAAAAGTCAATTCAATTGATACTTCGAACAAGTATGAACATGGATAACTGCTGCATTCTTTGTGGTGACAATGAGGAATCTCAAGATCATATATTAATTCATTGTAAAGTTGCACAGGTGGTGTGGTATGCTCTTACTCCAAACAATAATTGGGCGTGGGTTTTTCCGAGTACAATGTATGCTCTAGCTCATTCATGGTCAAATAATTGCATCGCTAGCAATACTGGGAAGGTGATTTGGAATTTGATCCCTGCAACTATCACTTGGACTCTATGGAAGCTGTGTTCGAATTTTCAAAACAACTATAGCTTCAAGACGGATGGCGATTTATGTGAGAATGCTAAAGTCCTTGTTGTGTACCTGGATGTACAACAACAGGGTTTCCATCAACAGATAGCAGTAACATCTCGATCAGAAGATCAGGCCATCTAGTTAGGAAGAACCAGCCATGAAATCGATTGAACGATTAATTAGATTAACATTTTTTCGAGAGTTTCATTACAGACTCTGAGCTTATGAGGCACCGACTCTCTTTGGATAGATCCAACGATTACAATGACAACTTTGGCTAAATCTAACCCATCCCTTACAATTGATAAGGACACCCATTACCCAGTTAATTACTACCAATAAGACTAATACTAAATACTAACAATGAATGGGATAAGGGACACCCTCTTCTCGTCATAGCGGTCATACGACATTCCCCACTCCTTCAAAACATCCTTGTCCTCAAGGATGAGAGGCGAGATTGCGACACCCTCTTCTCGTCATAGCGGTCATCGACATTAGGTGGCAACACAAGGTAGTAGTGCAACACTAACAGAAATCCTCTCGACAAAGCTGAACTTGTCCATGCTAGGTTCCCAACGAGTAAACACGTGCAAAATCTTCATATTGCTGGCTTGGTAAGTACCTACACAAACACCCTTGAAGCGCCAGTCATGGTTGCTGAGGTAGGACGAGAAATCTCTGTGTCTTCATACGGAAAATTGATCCCTAGAATTCCAGCGTGAGCCAAGGCACAAAGCGAAGTAGCCCATCAGAACGCCATAAACATGTCCCTCATTCCCCCATTGGAAGCAATCGAACTTCCATCTCAAAAGGCCACCCACATCAGCATATAGGGAGCACAGTATTCAATCAGAACGACACTCCAGTAAGTAATAGAGTATTATCCATGCGTCCCGGTGTATTGGGGATGACTACAAAGCGAGTGCGATGCCTTTCACATATCCACTCTTTGTGCTCCAGCAAAATCGGGGAAAATGTCTGTGGTGCGGCACAAAATATGCGGTAGTGATCCCACGAGAGATGCACACCAAGATACAGGCAAGGTGAGCAAAAGCATCATTGTCTGTCAAGTCCCCCTCAAGAAAATCCGGTGTATTTGCACATTAAGATCGTCACAACCAAGTCAGTGTCAAGTGTATTCTAACAACGGACTCCAGTGTGGATATCCCTTCATTGGTTTATACCCCATATACCCACGGTTGAGAGCAACGAAAATACTCATGCTTAAGAACAGTGAGAGCTCCATAGATAACATATGCATGTAAGAGATAGTGCAAAAAGAGACCACTGCTCAAGAACTTGGAACAACTTCTTAGGAAAAGAAAGAAGCATCATAAGAGATTGGTAATGGAATTTGAATTTCCATCTCAAGTGTTAAACCCTTACCAACTCGTGTATAAGAGAATTTGTCGAGTCATGATGCCTCCTGGAAAGCACATAGAAGCCTTCACTTGGCTACAACTGAAGCAAAATTCCGGACTCTACAATATGTGTATATATAACTCCCATCTCGAGTGCCCAAGCTGTCATTGAGAACTCTGTCTCTGTTGAGAAACTTCCAGAATTCTTCAAATGTAAGTAATTTTGGGCACCGAGAATGAATAATTTGCGAAAAATACCACCTGAGTTTGAACAAATGTAGGACTGAGATATTAAGCACGGAAGATATGTAAACTCCTTCGGGTTAATCAAAGAACCCAACTTCATTAGCCTTTCTAACATCCATAATCATTTCCAAGTTTCCCGACTCATTACCGAGCCCCAATAAGGTGACGACAAAGAGGCTAGAATATAAATGAAAGTGAAAGAAGCAGTGCGAGGATGATCTTGAATGGCATTAGTACTTGGTTGTCTAACAAGAGCATGAATAGTGTTGTAGGACTCTTGTGAAGCATTATGTAAACCAAGTGGAAATTGCAAGAGAATATGACATTACCATAATTTCGCCGCCACACTATACTCCAAACTAATTTATCAAGGAGATAAGTTCAAACCGGGCTCAAGCCTTTCCACCAATACACAAATGAGTCTGGCAACACAATTTTCAACAATCTGATTACGAATCCCTGCGTTACAGAACTTATTGCTCCACCAACCATTTGAAAACAACTTATATTTCCACCGTAAGAACTCAATTCTCAATAACACGTTTAGAATTTGAAGCACAAAGAGTAAGATCGGATACATGTTCATGTATACCAGTGCAACCCTGATTCTTGAAAAATAAAATTGACCATGAACTGAGATTATAAGCACTGCAAGAATTTTAAACTCTTGCACAAAAATCTGGAGCTGATCACTTTGTTTATCAACAATAACTTGGAGAAATTCCATATGAAAAACATTTGCAAAAATATAGAAGAGGATATCGTCTTCTGTCCCATTCAAACTCCATAATGGAATACAAAAATAATATTCAAGATCACCAGCTGGATTCAAGACTTGTAGCAGGTGGGAAGGTAACTTATCTGTTAGCTGAAAGAAAAAATTTCTGCTCCAAACTTGGTGTTGAAAAACAACGTAGAGCTAGCAAGTTGTTTAGGAGATGAATACAAGGGTGCATTTGAGCGTAAATAATGTGAGAAGGCCGTTGAACTACTGAATGGGTATGGCTGTACACGTTGAATCTTGAGATTACAAACTGCAAAACAACAATAACACAGAAAATTTTCTTCCGTTGCTTCCTTCTTCACATATAAGCCACTCTTAACTTGTAACAACAATTCATTATGTGCAAGTAATTGGTACCCTTGTTTTGAAACAAGCTTAGAAACCATTTCATCTTTGTAATTATCTATCATAATTGACCCAACAAGAACTAGCTCATAAGAAGTATTAGCATCAACACCAAATTTATAAGTGTCAACAAAAGAAAAATACCCTTTATGAATACCGAACATTTTGCCACCATCATATATCCGGCAAAGCGGAATCTCTGTCACTACCCAACTTACAAGCTACATTCTCAGGCATATTAACAAACAATTCCTGTGCCATTCCATTTTTAACCTTCCATGCCAAAACAAGTGTGAAAACTCTATTTCTATCTGGCATTTTAACAAATAGCTTCCTCTTATCAACAATTTCAGCATCATTAACAACACTTGAAGGAACAATCAATTGTATAGATGAAAATTTTGATTTATACCCAAAGCTAAGAATTAATCGAAGAATCAATCTATCAGCCCATTTACCTCGATCGAATAACAAGCGAGAATCATCAAGTTGGATGTTAAAATAAGCCGTACCTCGAAATTTGCCGAGGACTTCAATAACATCAGTTTTCACCATTTTCTCATACTGAGAACTCTCATCAACGGACAGATTATTATTCTCATGAAAGAAATACTGGGGAATTAACCCTAAATTGGGAGAAGAAAGAAACTCTAAATTGGAAGAATCGCCTACTTCAATGACAGGGGAATGAATTTGTTTGACTACGACAGTGGTTGAATCGTCTTGTTCTTCAACGAAAAACGAAGGAGTCAACTTATCAGAATCAACAATCAATTCTTCGGTCTTTGTTGCTTCTGTAACCTTAGCTTACGCCCTTTGTTGAAGAGTCTTCTTAATTTAGGTACCGAGTCTACAATGACAACCGCTTCCTCCTTCGCCGTATCTCTCGTAATCCAAGCTCTATTAACGAATTGTTCTTCGAATGGTGGTACACCGAATGGATTCCCAACGGGTGCCAGCGAACACAGATTTCATTACGTAATCTATAAAGTGATAATTTCCACTCGGGAATATACATCGTTGAACAAATCTCTATATTGTGTCTGCAGATCAAGGAGGCTGGTTATAGGCTTCATTTTTTGCCCTAACTCTATACCAATAATCCCTAGATCGAAACGATTCTGATACCAAATGTTGTGTACGGATGTACAACAACAGGGGTTTCCATCAACGATGCGGTAACATCTACGATCCAGAAGATCCCCGAGCCATCTAGTTCGGAAGAACCAGCCATGAAATCGATTGAACGATTAATTAGATTAACATTTTTTTTGAGAGTTTCATTCGGACTCACGAGCTTATGAGGCTCGACTCTCTTTGGATAGATCCAACGATTACAATGACAACTTTTTGGCTAAATCTAACCCATCCCTTACAATTGATAAGGACACCCATTACCCAGTTAATTACTACCAATAAGACTAATACTAAATACTAACAATGAATGGGATAAGGGACACCCTCTTCTCGTCATAGCGGTCATACGACAGTCCTAATCCTCTCTTGGACTACAGCAGCTGGACATAGAATCCATACGAATTTCTCTCATACTGTACTAAACTGGTAAACTGTTTTCTTTTAGCAATGTTTTGATTTTCTTTGATTGCTACCTCTGTTAGCTTTTCTGTACATTCTTCTCAATTCTAATATATTTTCTCTTCCTATCAAAAAAAAAAAAAAACAACAACAAATGTGACATTGAAAATGAAACTGTTAAGTATCACTAAGCCTAAGCTACAACGACCTTTAACATACCCCTTTTCTATGTGATAACCGCCCAACGTAGGATTATAAGCCAAAGAATTACTTATCAAACCACTAAAATTTTCCTAGTATAGCTAGCAAATGCACGACTACAACAACAACAACAACAACAAAAATAATAATAATAATAAAAAAAAAGGTTAGCAAATGGACCATGTGAAGTGACACTGGTAACTACAAACTAAGCTACACTAAGTCTACTTTTTGCTCGTAAGCACAAAAGGCCACATGTAAAATGAGACAGATAAGATTTTAGATCAGGGATATACAAAAAGTACTAATCTCACAACACAAACTTTTCCTACCATAGTACAAAGCACCCACACAACTATACACACCACAACTTCAATTTTATCATCATACAAAACAATGTACAGTATATTGTACTGAAAGGAGAAGCCCAATCATTCAGACACTATAACAATCAAAACAATAGATAAGAATTAAAAATACAAATGAAAGATAGGTAATAATTTTGTTTTTGATCGCAAAGGTAATAAATCTATCCCCGCCAAAAAAATTCCCCATCAGCAAAGTAATTAATGCATGTAGATGACTACAAAGTCTTGCCTCTCCTGGGTTAACGGGACATTCTCAAAAAGCTATACGTTCACCGATAATTTGTCCTGAATTTTCTTATCTATATTCCTTTAAATTTTCTGATGGTGTAAAGATATCAAAAGCACCTGTAGCACCTGTAGTTCTGCACAAATATAGATGGTAAGAGGAATTGTTTTTACCACCGATCAAAATTCATTGGTCAAAAAAAAAAAAAAAAAAAGAAACATTAGAAAGGTCTCTCTAGTTGAACCCAATTGCTGGTTAGAAGAATTCATGTATCCAAAAGTAATTAACCACAAATTCTTAATAGAAACTTCTCAAATAACAAAAAAAAAATAAACGAAATCACTAAATAGCCATTGATAAAAGAGAAACAAATCCCTCGTACTCAATCAACACTGCAAAACCAAAAGAAACATCAACCCTGCAAAAACAAAAGAAGAGATTACGGATCATTGAAAGAATTGGCAGTTCTTTATCACAAATAATTGGCAGTTCTTTATCACATAATAAACTCATTACAATTTTTAACTTGAATAAAGAATTAGAAGCAAGAAAATAAAATTCACCCATCCATATTTCAAATGAGAGAAGCAACATACTTCGACTGGGTACACTTCCATTATATCCTGCATAAAAAATGACAACAACATATCAGACTAATAACAACATCTATAAACGAAATGTAAAAAAAAATAATAGAAAAGCCACACCAAAAGAATGAAGCTTGGATTTTGATCAATGGTGGGTTTGTTTGCAGAAATCACCGTTTCCAGGAATTTATAATCCCTTGGAATTACAAATTCTGGGAATCATGTGAATTCCTTGTGTGTTTGGTAACTCAATATAAATTCCTAGGATTTATAGGGTTTTCTTGTATTAAAGTCTTTGTACTGCAGTTTGGCATTACACTCAAATCATAAAATTACATATATATGGGATTTAGAGTTAAAAAAAAAAAAAGTGGGTCCATAAATCCCTTCATAAGTTTCCCGACAAATCTTGGGGGGAGGGTCGGACTCCATATGAGGATTTCTTGGAAAAGCGAATCCGTAGGAACGTGATTCAAGTTCGGGCAACCAAACATACAGAGGGAAACGTAATTCTACCAAATCCCCTGGACCCATGAATTCCACCTTTAAAATTCTACATCCAAACCCACCACAAGTATTTTTATACATGAAGAAAATATTATTTTTAGAATTTATGTCTTATATTTGCTAAGAAAAACTGTAAAGATTTTTCCTTCCTTTTTTGAAGATACATTTCCTTTTATTATTTCCTTCCTTAATCTCTGTTTGCGTATTAAAACGTTTGGAAGTAAATTTTATATTTTACTAATAAAAAACTATAAATATAGAATTTTTTTAATCTATGGATTTATTTCGGGCAAGATATCTAAAATATTGTTATTTTTGGTTCATTAAATTAAAAGGTTTTCCCTATTTCCCATCCCCATTTTTCCTGTTTCCCATCCACCTTAATTCCTATCCCTAATTTTCCTAAGTACCACCCATCTAAAATTACATTTGTCCTAAATACCATCTCTTAAACTTTTTATTTACACCCAAAATAACACCACCTTACGACTAAACAAAAAAAGAATACAAAACTTAGCTAATCACTCAAGTTTCCATCTCCACCACCACTGACCCCTACCTATTCTTCTCCATCTACGTAACTCATCACCTCCATCAGTGAATATAGTGAAGGAGAAAGTTTTGAGTTAATAATTTACACTGTAATGATTGAATCATCCACTAGTTTTCTCGTAAGGTAGAACTTGGAAGCATGTGCTTCTAGCTAACCCGCAACTCATCTTCTTGATCGCATTTTTACTCCCTAGCCATCCATAATCCTAATTTTTTTTAGCAAATTACTATTAACAAGCCTCTAACCCGGTGCATACGCACCGGATGGATAACATAAGTGGAATAGTATTGCATTACACAGTAACTTATGATTATGGATGAGCTCGATAAATGTAATTCTTCATGCAAATTTCTTACAAAAAATAATATGCAGTGCCAATGGTATCGCAGAAAAGCATTATAAATCTAAAAAAAAAGCCATTTTTTGAAAATAAAAAATAGAACTAATAGGTTTAGTGTAAAAAATCCAATGACTAAGTTGTGCGTATTAAAATATGAGCCATTCCAAGTGTTTGTATAGGACCGATCATGCATATTATTCGCTATACAACCCGCAGTAACACTCATTTTGCTATTATATATGATCAGGATATATAATTAAGCGTGTACAACCATTGAAAACGAAATGTTTAATTTTGAAAAAAATGTTCAAAATAAATCCCAAAGTTGCATCTTCTTATTCTTTACTACGATACAAATTGCACTGATAAGTTTCAAAATAATCGAACAAAATATGTGTTCGTCCAAGAAACAAATCTAATCTAAAAAGTCTGACTATTCCACTACTAATAACAATTAAAACTATCTCCCTAAAACATACTCCTAGAGAGAACACCCATCTTTTTGCATCTATCAAGACCTTTTATCTTCCACAAACTCTTCTTTGTTGGCTCCCATTAATATACTTACTTCACTGCCTTCTTTGAAATTAACTACTTCCAAGCTCAAAACCGGGTGATTGTCGCGAGATCTAACAGTCTAAAGTGAATAATAATTTCTTGTCGAACCATAGTAAATTAGAACGTAAATAGGCCAAAAACTATGTGTGCGAGATCAACATGTTTAGTGGACTGATACAGTAAGGACAAATTACAAAACGAGAATAGATTTTTTGTGTACTTGTTTTGTTAAATATCTTGCAGTGAGACAATGTAATTGCTCATTCATAGTATCATCTAATTTTTCAATTCTGGAAAAACCTTTGTGTGCGAAACTGTTGGCCATGTGACCCAATACGCCTATGCTTGACTTATGAAGAAAATTTTGCAAAATATTGTTTAAATCTTGACAGTACTTAGATTTTATCTTAAAACTAATGTTTAGATTTTTAGTAGTATATATTCCTAATACTCTTTCGTCACACTATCCTGCAAACGTACTTTGTTGTTCTTCATTTTTGTACAGAATAAATAGTCACTGATACTTCTTCCATGTTGCATAGAGTCAAAATTAATAATCAAATCTTAATTAAAATGAATACTATGGGATACTTACCGTACACCTGGTTGTACTTCTTCTACCTCGCATAGAATAAGTACGTTGGGTTTTTGATCATGATTGTGCATCTTCATCAAGTGCTAGTACTGTGTGAAATATGTGTGATCCTTGACATACAAAATATTGTATTTTCTTTGAAAAGCTTTCATTACACTTGAATATTCCATGCACCGAAAAGTATCATCAGTTTTCAAGATCCTTCTGTAATTTGCTCGTGAAATGTGAGAGAGTTTTGCGTAAAATAAGAGAGAAAGAGTTAGTATTAGATTGTGTTAGCCTTTATATGTTCCCATGAAGAGTCGTATCCATTGCATTATCCTGTCGAAACCTGTTTACAAAAGCTTGCCAAAAGACGCATCTACTCTATTCGAAAACAGTTGGACCCTTTTATTACACTTGGGAACATAATTTAATGGAACGGTGTCAGTAAGAAACCTCAAACTTGAAAAGATACCTTTGTAATTGAATTTGCACTATTGAATTCTTCATCACAATTTGCCTTTACAGGTTAAATCATCATTGTCTCGTCCTTTTGTCGTTCCGACAAAAATCGTCTTCCATTTTTCTCTTCTTTTTTTCTCTTTTTCTTTCTAGCGCAATACTTCTTCTTAAAGGGCATTGACTTTGATAATTCTTGAGCCAGTTGAGTGGAAGTGCTGTTTTTTTCTTCTTTGCTTAATACACTGTATTAAAACTTTGGTGGTTATGGTAAATAAACAGTGAAATGGTTTTCTAATATGGTAATTGTTGGTGGTGAATGGTTATGTTAAATTTCATCTGTTAAAAAAAAAAAAAAAAACTCTTCTGGTTTATTAGATAGGTACTAACCTTTTATGTAGTCGTGTTTTTGAAAAGTTGTGACTTTTTCGTTTCCTTTTTGTGTGGAAAGTTTCCATTGACCGTTGGAGTTGCGATTAGAGTTGCAATGGTGACGGATGGAGTAGCCAATTAGATTGTAATGATGTGGAAAGGTAATGTTGATGTGGCTTCACCAAATGCAAGAGTGATTACAACGTTGACATGTGGCGATTTGGGGTCCCTTATTATAAAGAAAGATTTTTTAGAGTTTAGAAAAACCAAAAAACTCAATCTCAAAGCAATGGCCGTGAATCCAACTGCGTTGTAGGACAACGCCTTATCTCTTGGAGATATCCAAGCTTTAGCCAACACCTTAAAAGATCTTTTGCATTAATTTCAAGTAAAACCTACTGTGTACTATTAACTGTGTGATTTAATTAACATGTTTTGGTAGATGCGCGAGTAGTTCATTGGAATTTTAAGTAAAATGTTAGGGTTCTAAAACTAAAAGAGAGAAATTGAAAACTTTTAATCCTTTGAATGGGGATAAACCAGTTAAATTGTATTCGAAAATTGATTGATTACCCAGTTCTACAGAGAAGCTTTAAATAGCTTAGAGTTTCAGTAAAATAGGTACTTGAGAAACTATAAAGAGAAATCACATAAGAAAAGGAAAAACAAAACTAAATAAGGCAAGCTAGCGGTTTAGGAAAGAGTAGATAGGTCGAGGTGTTGGAGTCCTAACATCCCACCCCGTGGACCTTGCTTGTCCTCAAGCTGAAAATTCGGAAAACGGAGAATGATATCATCTGCATCCTCCTAGGTAGCTTCATCAGTAGAATGATCCTTCCATTTAATAAGCCAGTGTGATAGCTTTGATTGTTGCGCTTGAACATTCCCCTTTTAGAATAGACTGTTTGCCATTCAAAGTGATCAATAGTTACGAGCAAATTATACTGAACGACAACATTTGCGCTTGATTTAAGCTTCAAAAGTGAAACATGGAAAAGCTGGATGCATTCGGCAATGTGAAGGCAATGCCAATTTATAAGCAACATCACCAATCCTCTCTAAAACACGGAATGGACCATAAAATCGTGGAGATAACTTTGAATAGGAAGTGGTAGCATTTGTGGTGGCGATAAGGTTGTAGTCGAAGAAAAACCCAATCACCGACTGCAAAACTTCTTTCCGTGCAATGGGTATTAGCATAAGACTTCATGCGATCTTGAGCATCTTGTAGATGGGTTTTGAGAAGGCGCAAAGTACGATCTCTTGCTCGTAAAGCTAAGTCCAAGCAAGCTAGTGACGGTAGAACCGGGGAAAATATGCGGAGATAGTTGGAGGTGGCCTCTTGTATAATGCTTCAAACGGAGTCATCTTAATGGCAGAATGGTAAGTTGTATTATACCACCATTCAGCCCATGGTAACCAACGTGCCCATTCATGAGGTTTCTCACCCAGTGAAACAACGAAGATAACATTCGAGTGTTATTTGTAACTTCCGGTTTGGCCATCGGATTGCGGATGATAGGCGGAGCTTCTACAAAGTTGGGTTTCTTGGGAAGAAAAGAAGGCTTCCCAAAATTGCGAGAAAAATGGGATCACGGTCACTTACAATGGTTCGTGGCATTCCATGTAGGCAGAACAATGTCACGTACAAATACATCGGCAACCACCGAAGCCTTATATGGATGAGACAGGGCACTAAAATGTGCATATTTGGAGAGACGGTCAACAACCACTAATATGGAAGTACGGCGTTGAGAAGAAGGCAACCCATCTATAAAATCCATAGAAATATCAAGCCAAACATCGTCGGGAATAGGCAAAGGTTGGAGAAATCTGGAGGAGAGATCGCCAGATTTATTACGTTGATGGACTTCACAATGAGCAATGAAGGTTTTAATGAAGTTTTCATTCCTTGCCAATAAAAATTTTCTTTGTAGAGCGTTTGTAAGTGCGAAGAAAACCTGAGTGACCAGCACTGGGAGTGCTATGAAATTCATGTAAAAGCTTACCAATCCATGGAGAAGTTGGAACAACAACAACACGGCCTTTATAATGAAGTATACCATCTGTATAAGAGTAATTTTTTTTGTAGCTTGGATCATCAACAAGAGCAGCAATAAGGGTGCTCATTGCGGTATTAATATGACACTCTTGAACAATTTGGTAATACCAGAAAAAATTGGAGCGGTAAGAGCGAAAAAACTAGGATCGAAACACGAGATAGGGCATCCGCGGCAACATTTTCCTTGCCATGACGAAAGACAATCTAAGTAATCGTAGCCTAATAATTTAGACAACCATTTTTGTTGTTCCATGGACGATAACCGATCCAAGAAATACTTAAGACTACGATGATCCGTATAGATTTTAAAATGTCGGCCAGAGTAAATAAGGTCTCCATTTGTGAACCGCGGATACAATAGCAAGCATTTCCTTGTCATATATTGATAAATTTAAATTTTTACCACTAAGAGGCTTGCTAAAATAGGCAATTGGTTTTGATTGCATCAAGACGACTCCCAAACCATTTCTGAAGCGTCACATTCCAAAACAAACTCCTTTGAGAAGTCGGGAAGAACCAGACAGGGTTGTTGTTAAAGCGTGTTGTAGTTTCTTGAATGCCGTAGTAGCGTCCTAAGTCCATATAAATGCATCCTTCTTCAATAGTTGAGTTAAAGGCGCACTAATCTTCCCAAAATCTTTAACAAATTTTCGATAATATCCAATGGACCAAAAACCTCGAAGACTCTTAATCGAACTAGGAATAGGCCATTGTACGATACTGCTAATCTTATCACTCTCAATAGAAACTCGTTGAGATGAAATGATATGCCCAAGATAGTTGACAGACGTCGTAGCGAAAGTGCACTTGGATTCTTTCACATAAAGATTATTAGCACGCAAAATTTCAAAAACCAAGGATAAGTGTTGTATATGATCATCCATACAACTACTATAGATCAAAATATCATCATAAAAAACAAGTACAAACCGCCGTAAGTAAAGGTAGAAATAGGTCATTCATCAAGCTTTGAAAAGTTGAGGAGCGTTCGAAAGACCAAACGGCATTACCAAAAACTCGTAATGACCATCATGAGTACAAAATGCAGTCTTTGGAATGTCTTCCTCGTGAATTCGATCTGGTTAAACAAATGCAGCAAATCCGGCTTAGAAAAAATGAATTTACCATGTAATTCATCTATTAATTCGTCTACCATTGGAATGGGAAAACGATCTTTTATGGTCACTTATTAAGGGCACGGTAGTCTACACACATCCGACGACCCATCATTTTTACGAACCATGAGAATGGGAGAGGGTATGGACTAGAACTTGGTCGAATGAATCCGGCTTGTTGTAGTTCGGATACTATCTTCTCAATTTCATCCTTTTGGAAATGTGGGTAACGGTAAGGCATAACCTTGTATGCCCAAGACTGCATCACAACCACTAATTCCTAAAAGATAAAAATCAGTGGAAAAGACATAACCTTGTAAATTGACAGTAACACTCAAGCATGAACCATGTGTTTGTAAAAATCCTCCATCACCAATCATAACCTTTAGAGGAACATCGGCGAATTGAATAGCGTAACCACACCTCTTAGCTACGAGATGGATGGAGAAAATTATGAGTAGAGCAGGAATCGATAAGAGCGTAATGGAACGCCCTTTAAGAAAACCCGATGTGCGCATTGTCGTAGGTTGTGGTGATCCCATAAGAGAATGCAATGAAATTGCAGATTCATTAGTTCCTTGCTCAACAGTTGAGTCATTTATTTCATCTTCACAGGTGGAATCCCTATCAAAAGCTGTAATTGTTAGACCAGGAGCGCCTTCCAGTACCATTAATTTAGGCTTGAGACAAACATGCCCAGGTTTGTAAGCTTAGAGTACGTAGTTAAAGCATAAATTCTTGTCACGATGTTCTTTTTGTTCTGCCCAAGACAACCTTTTAACACCAGGTGGTAAACCAGGTTTTGGAGGTGGTGCTGCTGTAATAGTAGGGTATTGCCTTGGTTGGGGATTGTGAGTAAAAGGTTTTGTGAAAATAGGTGTTGCAGCTAATATAGCATCCTCTTGATTTAATGCATAATCAAAAGTGTCGGACAAAGTTGTAGGATTAAACATACGGACTCCCACACGAATATCAGCTCGAAGGCCAGAGATAAAGATGCTTATTTGATGCGATTCGGACATACCAGAAACAAAATTAAGCAATTTCTCAAATTCGGTAATAAATTCACAACTGTACTGTTTGCTCCAACTTTGATAAGCTGCTACATGGATCAATGTGTTTACGGGGGATGAAACGAGCTAGAAATAAGCGAGAAAACTGTGTCCATGTTATCCCACCCAAGGATTGTCGAAGCCAACGATACCATGAGACTGAATCGCCATTAAGATGGACACCGGCAATTTGTACCTTGGAGATCCTCTTGGACACCAACCAATAAGAAATATTGTTCGACTTTGAAAATCCAACCTTAGGATCAATACCATCGAATATGGGAAATTTCAAGTTAATCTGGCTTCCACGAACACCATTGGAACCATTGGGTTGGGTTTGACGTTGATTTACTTGTGGAATTTCAGAACCCTGTTTGTCAAAGAAAGAAGCAATAGATTTCAGTGCCTGAGTTGTTTCTTTTCGATCATCCATCAACGTCTTAACAAGAGATTCTAAATTTTGTCGATCTTCAGTAATCTTAGTAAGAACAGAAGTTAAATTCTCTGTAAATTTTTGATTGTCATCTTTTCTTTTTTTTTTTTTTTTTTTTGGAGAATAGAGAACTGGTAGAAGGTGTAATAGAAGAAAAAAAAAATTGAGTAGGAAGAGTGGTCTCAGATCGAATGCTCTGGATACCAGGTGTTAGGGTTCTAAAACTAAAAGAGAGAACTTGAAAACTTTTAATCCTTTGAATGGGGATAAACCGGTTAAATTGTATTCGAAAATTGATTGATTACCCGAGTTCTACAGAGAAGCTTTAAATAGCTTAGAGTTTGATTAAAATAGGTACGAAACTATAAAGAGAAATCACATAAGAAAAGGAAAAACAAAACTAAATAAGGCAAGCTAGCAGTTTAGGAAAGAGTAGATAGGTCAGAGGTGTTGGAGTCCTAACATAAAATCTACTGCTATTGATAATGGAATTAGGGTTTATATTTTTCCCTAGATTTTTCATAATGAAATCTCCCATAATAATAGTGTACTGATCCAATCGCCAAAAAAGACAAAAAAATAAATAAAGATATATGTGTATTATAATTATTCATCAGAATTTAACCTAGGGTTTTTAACTTGATAATTTTTGATTTTATTGGATAAAGAAGAGAGATTAGGGAAGAAGAAGACAAATAAAAATAGTAATAATTATGGTCAAAGTCAGTTTGACTGTTATGGGTGGTACATAGGAAAAACCAGAATTGAAAAGTGAATTGACTTTAGAAATTGTGGAGGGGATGGGAAATAGGAAAAATGGAGATGGGAAATAGGGAAAACCAATTAAAAGTATAGTATTCACCTAAAGCTTTTTGTTACATATATTTTATTAATTTTATTGAAACAAAATCAATTTTATCTAGTCTAAGAATAGAAATATTGTTATTTTTGGAGACACTTTCATACAAAAACTATTGAGAATCTAGTCTAAGAATAGAAATATTTTATCTTACGTTTGTTATTTTTCTTTTGGAATGTACAATACTCTGTATTATCAATAAAAATTGCATTGAAACAAAATCAATTTTTTTATTGTTCTAACCACGATTTTCCATTTTTTTTTCCCTTCTTCTTAAGGTTGAAGTTTTAGAGTTTCGCTTCATATTTTCTTTTTCATTTAATAATTTTGTGTTTTAACTATTTGATAGGATTTGTTAATTTTTCTAAGGAGGAAGAAGTACACTTCGATCATCAACAGGTATTGATCATTTAATTTTGTTGTATATTTATTTTCATCTCAATTGTAATTGTAAAATATTAATTAGAATTAGTTTAATTATTAGCAGCTTGGAATTGTAATTAAAATTAATTTAATTTTTTAAGAAGTGTAATTGGACACTGGACATTATTTTTTTAATTTTATAGCTGATTTATTTTTGTGATGACGATCATGATGCATAATTTATTGATATTAGTTTGATCGTGATGAATGTCACAAACGTGATTTTATTTTAATTATTTATTTGTCTCTTTAATGATAGCATCTAATTTTGATTTTTAATTATTTTTGAAAAATTATTTGGTAATTTATAAGATTTAGTTGTTTCAAGAAATATTTTTTCTTATATTGTGGGCCAAAAGATATTTTTTTTTGGATTTTATTATCAAAAATTTTAACAAATTACAAAAAAAAAGTTAAATGGTGGGGCCAGAATCAACCAGAGGCTCCGATTAACCACAACGCTCGAAAAAACTCTGTTTTTATATAGAGAATATCATATATCGATGCCTATATAATGGCTAACACTACACAAAAATAGCCGATTTGGGACGGATATACGCGTTGCAATGAATTTCACCAACGTGTATATCCGTTGGGAATAGGGCGTAGCAAATTTATGTGCAACGCGAAAATACGTTGGGAAAATTAATTAGTGCAACGCAAATAAACGTTGGTCAATTTGTTTACCAACGTTTTAGGAGCAACGGATTTTTTAATTTGTGCAACGGTTACAATAATTTAGGCAACGTATTACTTTAATTTGAGCAACACTTATATACGTTGCAAACCTATTTACGGTAAAAAAAAAAATTCATTCCGACGATAATTCCGGTAAAAAATCGACAATAATTAAGCAGATTTACGCACCTTCATATACCATTGTAGATCAACTAAAAGACCCAATTTTTCATATGAACATATGTGGTTGGTCATCACAATCCATCAATTTATACTAACATCAGATAATAACTTATACTCAATCAATTCGACTAAAGAAGGAAAAACAAATTGGAATCAAGTGCCTAGTAAGCTACCATTTCACAATTGGAGTTGCTGCTAACTTACTAGTTAATGCTAGCATTTCACAATGATACCAAATCATCAGTTATTACTTATATGCAAACGAGAGATATGGCATAAGTGAAGTTTACCTCGTCGCTTGATGACACGAGAGCCAGTGCAAGGCACTTTCTTAATAAAGCATATAATTTCTTGGGACAAAACTAAGCACCCAGATCAAAACTTTGGCGATACATTCTTCTTTGTGAAACTCAACAACCCTACAAAAACTTGAATATAATCCGAGATGTATGATATGATCATTTACCATTTTGAAAATCCGCGATTGAAAATGGGGTATAAGTAGTTGTCCCTTGTTGGAATAATAATTAGTCAAGGGGCAATTTACTAATTCAGCAAAGGCAAAATTTCTGTGAACATCAGTCTTACCTTTTTGTTTCTCAGAGCTAGCCGACGATTCTGCTAAACATTCCCAAGTTTTTGTAGGGTTGCAAACAGAGATGATAAATGCTGTCTGCATTCATGAGAACAAAGAGAACTCTTAATTGAGAAACCAAGTAAACTAAACGATGACACAAACTAAAGACCATTGCAGCTGTAGGATATGGATGACTGAGAGAAGTAAATTGTGTCAGTAACATCCAATTATATCTCAAATCTATACTTATATAAAAAGACCAAAACAAAATCCAAAAAGGAAGTAGAACATAACTAGTTTTTTACAACAACCACTTTAATACTAACTCATAGATTCATGTTTAAAAAAAGTATGTGTTTCCAATAATAACTTACTGACAAAAGATTCACAAATCGTGAGCAGGACTCAGCCTCAATCGAGCCTCGATTCTGTCCTTAGAGATATGCTTGACAGTGCCCGGCAAGCATACGTAAAAAATTTCTTCATCACTTGAGTGTATAAGGTGTCAAGAAGCGGCAAAAGCAAGTAGAAACAAAACAAAATTTACATCCTTTGAATAAGAGTAAGTTTATAGGACAAAGATAGGTCATTGGTGTAGACACATTTCACGAACATCGGCATTTTTAGAGATAAGAAGTTGCATAAGATTTGGAACAGCACTGCAAACCTCCCAAAACATCACAGTCCAATTGCGTGCTATACACAGGAACGAGGGATTACATTTTCAAAGATACATATAGAAAAACAGTGAAAAGTAGAGAACCCTTACTAGTAAAAATGATAGAAAATCAATGTCAGAAGCTGGTAGAAAAATGTTCACGGTCAATTGCCTGCCAGCACTTCGGTATAGTCTGATCAAATAGCAGCCACATCAGACTTGAAACATCACTCATGCCCCAAATGTGGAACATAAAATAATTGCACTTAAATAAATCCCTCACAGCAGGCTAGGAAATTTATACTTCTTACGGTTGGTGGCCTTCTTTTCGTATGCTCCTGGTTTAATAACTAAAACTGAGCACACCAATACCACTACCAAAATGATCAACCATCTCCATGGTTTAACTGTGTCATTTAGGTTTCAGGTTTAAACTTCTCAAAAGTTAAGTTTAGTACCTAATTGATACCAACAGTGCAATAGGTACTATCACAATGATCAACCACTTTAGGGTTTAATTGTGTGGACAGAACACCAGTTTCAGGTTCAAACTTTTCTTGTCATGCCTTTTAATTTCTTATATTTAACTTATAAGATAATTAAATCATCCGGCATTTGGGGCTTTCTCTGACTGATTTGGGAATCAGTCACCACAGTGCCACAATGTACAAGGCAGAAGTTTAAATGCACCTTCCCTGAATACTAATTGTTCATACAATAACATAGTCAAAATATATGTCCAACATGGTCGAATCAAAATGGTTACACACAAACCACGCAATTTGATCCGTAATTACTTTGCTTAGTAACTATCCTTAGGACATACTTTCGATCCACACATCACAATGTCCAACGAAATACAAAGTGAAAGTTCAATTGTACTAGTCTTAGACGAAATGCATCCTTCTAACTTTGTTCAAAAAGGCAACACATTTTTCCTACAGGATCAAGACTAGAATGAACTTAATCTTTGACAACTTGCTGTACCATGTATAAGTACATGATAAACATGAAAAGAAATGGTTTCACACAAACCATCTAGTTCCATACGTTGAAACACAATCAACAGATTGGTCGCAAGCGAGATTGCGTAGTAACTAATCGCTTGGCAGACACGAGCAATGATCTTAGAATTATATTATCTCTGGCATAGTAATTCTAAATGGTGAATTTCTAAGTAGATATTCAATCTAACATCCTGATCTACAAGTTAATTTTAACCATAAAATCAAAAGAGAAACAGGGGGATTGGAAAATCACTCTGAACTAGGATGATTTTCCCACTCTTCAGAATTTTTCGCACAAACAAGATTCAACTTTCTCAAATTTCTAAAAAATACTTCCACTACTCCAAAAATTCCGAAATTTGGTGGGGAGTATCATCAGGATGTCTAGTATACACGTCCAAAAGTATTAAACCAAATTCCTTTTCAGTAAAAAGATGTACCCGAATATCTAACTGATGTGCAAACTGAACATTTTACCAAATTCACCATAATCATCCCAAGTTTGTAAAATTTAGAAGAAACAATTCTAAAATGTTCACATACCTTTTTCGAAACAATTGTCATGCTAATCCTTGTCAAAACTTTTGCTTTAGAGGGATTTTCTTTGTGCGCCTTAAGTTCAAGGCAATCACTACACAACGCCATTGTTCTCTTCTTTTCCGTGATCACAAAATCAAGTAGAAGATAACTTAGTACATTTCATAAAGACTAATCGTTTTAAGATTGTTGGAAAATATACCAAGTAGCAATTAGAAAATACATGTTAATGCAAGAAACAACCAAGATTACAAGTACAAGAATTATAGACTTGTAAATATTTCACAGTGGCCTTTTATCAAACACGTTCTATGCAACAGAACTCTATATTGTTGTTAGTTCAATTCATCCTCTATACTTACCACAAATGCAATGTTGGTGTATTTCATTCAATACCCAACTTCATAAACATACCAGTGAGTATAATAAACACATTTTCAAAGTAATTCAAGAATTCAAATCAATAAGACAAGTGAAAAGAAGACATAGAATTAGGGAATAGAAATAGCAAACAGTGGATTGAGGCTAGAGAAATTCTCTATGTACTTAAAACGATTATGACCCCACAATGATGCAGTATGGTTGATTGGCATTCGTCTCCCAGGATACAACAATCTCCTTCTTGATTGATGCAGTACTTCAAACAATCAAGACACAACAAACTAAATTGTGCAAATATGTAATCTCTTTGACACTACGAACTTGACACAAAATAGGAGTGAAAACTTGATTATAGAAGCTGGAAATCGAGAGGAGGTTTTATAGAGAAAATGGTGATTTATCAAAAACAAGGGAAAAGAGTCACATTCCCAAGAGGCACAATGTTGGCTCGAACAGACTTCACCTTCCCAACATGCGGTAGCAAGTAGCGATTAGGAAAGAATGCGAACAAAAAGTCAACATATTACCCGACCTTTCAAGTCCTTAGAAGCGTAATTGTACTCTACAAAACCTGCACTAAAACACAAATTAACCTTACTTTAGAATTTGTCATGATCGACAACAACATATAACAACAATGATTCAAATTACTCAATGTAAAATTGGTTCTACCCATGTGATTCAAATTTTGCTTTCAACACATGAGATTTTTCGTTGTTTTAAGCTAGAACCCTTTCAAAGTATTATGATTTTCTTACATATGATACTGGTAGGCCTCGGATGTGTATGAATTTTATGGCCTACGGGTTATACCGCAAGTGCACGGCGTCTATCGGAGACGCGGCAAGTACGGGTCGAACCACAGAGACTTGTGGTGCTCTTGAATGATCTAAGGCTGCTCTAGACTGAGTTCTAGTGAATGTAAGTGACACAAAATTGAGGTTGTTGCCGATACGGTGATTCGAAATGTGATCCTAATCTTAAGGCAATGAAGTAAATAGTGGAGCACCGGGGTGGTGAATCTACCACCGAACCTATCTAAGGCATTTCTAATCAAGTTATATTCTTGGTTCATTCAGGGGAAGAACACCATGATAATGTTGTGACTAATCTTACACACTCCCCCTAGTATGGAGTGTCTTCTTCAATACACTCCATCACGGGGTCATGTGCTCAAAGAGCTAAATCATTCTAAGACAATGAAGCTTAACAAAAACCATAAAGAAGATGAATTCATTAGCATATTATCGGGGTTTCAACAACACCACAGCTAAAACTTAGAACATGATTTAAATAACAAGAAATACAAATTAAACCTAATTGATCGCCTTTGGCTAATCCAGGCGTAAGTCTCTACACACCCAGCTTACTTCAATTTATACATGCAAATAAAAATTCCCAAACCCTAATTCTCATAATTGAGATAAATCAAAAGTACTCTCTCACCCACGTCGCTCCTCACTTGTCTCCTCTGTCAATCGTTTGATTTACTCCATGCGTCCACGGTGATGAAAACCTAGACCTAATCCTCTTCTCTTTCTATTTCTCACTTAGTCTGCAGGCGAAACTATGAGAGAAATAGAGGGGAGGCGAGGAGGTGGTTGTTGCGGCTTTGTTGTTGTGACACGAGATGGTGGTGGTGATGGATTGTCGGGAGAGGGAATGGTGGTGAAGGTGATGTTGCGAGAGGGTTTGGTCGGGAGATGGGTTTGTCGGGGTATGGATAAGGGGGTGGCGGAAGAGCGAGGGAAGAAGAAAGAGAAGATGAAAATGAAATGGAGTGGGTCGACTAGGTTATAGGTATGAGGTCTTCGGTGTTGAGCGGGTGCATCGGCCCGACGATGAGGAGGTCTCGGCGGCGTAGGATGCATAGGAAGGAAGATCACACGGCGCTCGGGGTGGTATGCGGTTTTGGCATGATTTGGTGTTGCACGGGAGCGCAATCTTTGATGACACGATTGGAGCGAGCGTCGGATCTAGGGTAGATCGAATCTAACGGCTGGATGAGACGGACTCGGATCGGGTCACGGCTAACTCAAGCCCATGTCTTGTAAGTTGGGTTGCGGCCCTGTGCGCGCGCGGCTTGGGCTATCTGCTCCATAGATGCTCGTCTCCAATTTTTCTGCTCTTTTGGCTCCTCAGATTCTCCGAGCTTTATTTATTGCCTAAAAACACAAAATTAATTAATACAAATATTTATTCTTGAAAACAAAGAAAACACGGAAATCTGGGATAATATCTGATTTCTAAGCGCAAAAGATGAGTAAAATGCCAATAAAAAGGTGTATAAATATGCACTATTTGGCACTCATCAAATACCCCCAAACCTGAATTTTACTTGTCCTCAAGTGAAACAGAAATTAAGAAATCCTAACTATACCACCAATCGTAGGTCTCTCGAATGCATTTAGCGTATGCACTAAGCCTTTAAACCCCTAGGTGTCCCTAGTGGACGAGTTGTAGTCTCGTGAGGGTTTACCGGAAGGTGTACCCACAAAACCTTCTCCAACCGAGTGTAAAAGAGTCTCAAGCCTCAAGAAGCTATGAGGACATAGAGTTTCTGCATGCTAGTAACATGAAGTTAGAACTACCAAAGAACGCATTCTCATCCTTAAGTCTTTGAGCGAGAAGTAACCATACCATATGAAAGAATTCGGATTCGATTGTGATCATAAGTCTCAACTTCTGCCTCACCATTAGGGTTTTATGATAATTGCACTCAAAAAGATCGCTTTTTAGTCTCTCATGTGTGCGTGCAGGAGTAAAGAGAGAAATCCTGCACACGTTGTAGGTAAGAAGGATAACCTTCCGAAATAAAATATGGAGACTCCACGAAGTGTGGACAAAAAGAATCTTTTCGATGATCTCTAAGAAAGGAAATCAACCATTAGCAAGGGTGGGAGTACTCACTCACTTCTCACCCGATCGGCAATTAATATCACTCTCTCATAAGAAACCATAGAAACGTCTTCCAATCTTCGGTCTTCGGTCTTCAATTGTTGATGACGAACTTCTAAACTTCACAAAACTTGACAAATTTTAATTTTTCTACTCAAATTCCTTGTTGTTTGGATTTTTCTTTTAAATTCTTCTTTACCATGGTGGTAGCAAAAATAAACTACAATATTTTTTGATTTTTTTTTTTTTTTTTTTTTTTTTTAATTACAAAAGTGAAAATAAAAATACAAATAATGACGCAACTAACTCCATGGACAAAGGACTTTATCACTCAATTTTTCCACAACTTGTATTGTCTTGATTTTATAAATTTTATTAATTCTCATCCTATTTTCTTTTCTTTGTTGCACATAAACCTTGGACTATATCAATTTTTCTTTCCATATTCTCGATTCTCGTCTCAGGTTCTTGTGATGATGTGTTTCTATGGGTCTTGCCGATTGAGAGAGAGTGTGATGCTAATGGCAAATCGGTATTTAGAAGGAGTTTTCATCTTTAGACGTCACCCTCATGATTGACAAAAACTAGCACTCAAGAGATCAAAAGTAGTCTTGAAATTGGTGTGAAGTTGGGTAGCTCACCATTCCCTACCGGAATTTACGTACGGTGACACACACTCTAACGCTTTTTCTAGAAAGTTGCAAAAATTGAAGGTTGGTGCCTCACTTGATGTAAATTGGGTAGTCTCCACTATGGGTGATCACAATTCTACTACCGAATATCTAAACAGACACCTAATTAGCCCTCGGTATGGTTAAATCCAACTTTAACGCTCTAATCAACTAAGAAACCCGATTGTGTTCTCCAGGTACTTCTAAGTTCCGTTATTTGGTCGATTCTCTATGTAAACATAGCTAGAAGCATGCTAGTGACTCTAAAATCTCTAAAAGTTGGAGGTTTTTACAAAAAGAGTTTTGATTTTTTTTTTTTTTTTTTTTTTTTTTTTTTTGAAAATAAAAGGTAAAATAAAAGACTAAAAACTCTAAATGCAAATGCACCCCAAACCTAAATCAAACATTGTCCTCAATGTGTCGATGAGATAGGAAAAATTTAAACAATCACATACCAAGAGAACTATCTTTGATAAGAGAAAAGGGAAGAGATTACGGGTATGTGGCGGGAGCAAGGTTGAGCTTCTTTAGTCAAGGCTAGAATCCAACATTCTCCGTGGAGATCATATCGGATTAGCATAATATATGTGCAAGAAGACTCAACCGATTCAAGAAAAGAAAAAATTAACAAGTCCTACTGGATTATATACAAAAATTCACCATAAACTAACAATCTAAAGAGTTGAGGATCAACCCAATAGAAAATATATACAAACATCAACAGCCTTACACGGATATAACATGAGAGTGCAAGTAAGACTGCAGATGTGAAGGAGTTTCCCCCAAACCTAAACTTGTGAACAGTGTGTTTGTGAGAACAAAATCTTGCAATTTTAAAGGTACATCATGCAAAAGGTCTAACTCGAAATGAGTTTTGCTAATTTAAGGTGCAGACATACACATTCCAACTGTGGCTCCTTAAGAGTGTTATATTTTGATGCAAAATAGTCCAAGAGGACTTGGGAAGCACAAAGTTCTAGGCCTAAGTCAGGCATTTTGTAAAAGTTGGTTTTGCAATTTTGTGACAAACTACACCTAGGTTGGGTGAAGGAGTTTCAATTTGTGACTCAGGAGAGAGGTTAGGTACATCTAAGTTGTTTTCATGTATAAAATCATTTGTACCATCACACACTTTCCTAAAGTCAGAAGAGGGTAAATCATGTTCATTTTCACAGGATAATTCATCAATTTCCATGTCAAATTCATCAGAGGAGGCAACATATTGTGACATGGGCAGGAATGGAGACACAAAAATAATATTATGATCCAAAGAACATTAGTGTCAACAGAAGATTCATCCTTTTCTTAAGTCACAAACAAGTTGTGAAGCATGCTCACATTCACCGAAGAATTTCACAAAGCCTGAGCTCATAGTTAAGATCACATGTATGAATGTTAGAAGAAGTATCATTCATAGGGTTCACGAAGAGACGCCTAACGTCCTCCCGAACCAAAAGATTCCATCATATTTTCAGCATGCACATGCTCTTCTAACATATCATATTCATCATCATCATCATAGAAATGCATTTCCTTATTAAAAATCATAGTATTTCTAGTCCCATCATTTGAAAACAGTTCATATGAAATATCAATTGCAAGTAAAACTAGGCATACTATTTTCATTATGGGTGATAAACATTTCATTTTGAAAATCCTCCCTTTCTCATTTAGTGCATCACATATTTGACTCAATTTGAGTTCTAAGCTGTGATCCTTTGGTCAAGGTTTTGAATCAATTCTAGAATTTCATTATGTGGTTCAATGAAAGGAGAGTTTTCAAAAGTAGGAAATTCATAATCAATGCTATATGGTTTATCATGCAATACACTCCTAGCATTATTTTGTTCGATGAGTCTAAGATTTTCCTTCCACAGATTGAGAAGTACAAAATTGTTCATCTCCCCACTGTGGTGAATGATGTATGTGATCATAATGATTAGGGTATGTGAGTTCGGGGCCATTCGAGAAGGCTCATAAAATTCCCTAAAGTCACTATGGTATGGGGTTTTCATCTGTGAAAGATGCCTGCAAGCAAGCTCTCTAAGGGATTTGGTTCCATCCCTGGATCAGACCAAAATCTGACATGATTTAATAACTCAAATTGAACTCAAAGCCCAGTTGTAGTGGACTAAGTTTGGTTTTAGTGGGATTGGTTTGGTTTATTGGGTTTCATTTGGTTTGTTGGGTTTTGGTTTGTTGTGGGCTAGTTGTTTGGTTTTTGAGGGAATTTGGTTTGTTTGGGAAGTCCAGCCCAGTTGATGCTAAACAGCCCAGCAGATGGGTTCTAGCCTAGATGGTCTGGCCCAGTTTGGCCACAGCCCAGATTAGGCTGAAAAATGTATAGCCTAGTTGTTGGGCTTCAGTTATCAAGCTTAGTTTAGCTTAAGCCCAGCAGCGGAGAGCCCAGCTTAGGCGCGACGTCCCAACGGTGAGTTGAGGTGAAAGGCTTATGTGGGCTTAGTATGTTGGCAGAAGAGGGTAAATCATGTTCATTTTCACAGGATAATTCATCAATTTCCATGTCAAATTCATCAGAGGAGGCAACATATTGTGACATGGGCAGGGAATCAGACACAAAAATAATATTATGATCAAAAAGAACATTAGTGTCAACGAAGATTCATCCTTTCTTAAGTCACAAACAAGTTGTGAAGCATGCTCACATTCACTGAAGAATTTCACAAAGCGAGCTCATAGTTAAGATCACATGTATGAATGTTAGAAGAAGTATCATTCATAGGGTTTCACGAAGAAGACGCCTAACGTCTCTCGAACCAAAAGATTCCATCATATTTTCAAACATGCACATGCTCTTCTAACATATCATATTCATCATCATCATCATAGAAATGCATTTCCCTTATTAAAAATCATAGTATTTCTAGTCCCATCATTTGAAACAGGTTCATATGAAATATCAATTGCCTGAGTAAAACTAGGCATACTATTTTCATTATGGTGATAAACATTTCATTTGAAAATCCTCCCTTTCCTCATTTAGTGCATCACATATTTGACTCAATTTGAGTTCTAAGCTCGCATCCTTTGGTCAAGGTTTTGAATCAATTCTAGAATTTCATTATGTGGTTCAATGAAAGGAGAGTTTTCAAAAGTAGGAAATTCATAATCAATGCTATATGGTTTATCATGCAATACACTCCTAGCATTATTTTGTTCGATGAGTCTAAGATTTTCCTCCACCAGATTGAGAAGTACAAAATTGTTCATCTCCCCCATTTGTGGTGAATGATGTATGTGATCATAATGATTAGGGTATGTGAGTTCGGGGCCACAGAGAAGGCTCATAAAATTCCCTAAAGTCACTATGGTATGTGGGGTGTTCATCCCGTGAAAGATGCCCGAAGCAAGCTCTCTAAGGGATTTGGTTCCATCCCAGGATACGGACCAAAATCCTGACATGATTTAATAACTCAAATTGAACTCAAAGCCCGGTTGTAGTGGACTAAGTTTGGTTTTAGTGGGATTGGTTTGGTTTATTGGGTTTTCATTTGGTTTGTTGGGTTTTGGTTTTGTTGTGGGCTAGTTGTTTGGTTTTGAGGGAATTTGGTTTGTTTGGGAAGTCCGACCAGTTGATGCTAAATGACCAATGAGATGGGTTCTAGCCTAGATGGTGCAGCCCGGTTGGCTGGCCAGATTATTAAATTTGAAAATGTATAGCCCGATTGTTGGGCTTCGGTTATCAAGCTTAGTTTAGCTTAAGCCCGGCCCGAGAGCCCGGTTTAAGCGGCCCAATGATGAGTTGAGCCCAGTGAGAAAGGCTTATGTGGGCTTAGTATGTTGGCGAGAATGTAAAGCCCGGAGTTGGGCTTGGGCGGAGTGGGGCTAGCCGTGTTGTAGAGCCCGAGGTTTGTGTAAACAGCCCAGCAGTATGGCTGATGTGGGTGAGGTTGCCCGAGTTCTGACCCGCCTTTGTGGGCTAAAAGTTAGGTGCACGGCCAATGACTCGGAGGATGTGGGCTTAAGTTATGTGCAAAGCCCAAGCCCGGTGGTGGAGCCTTGAGAGAGGCTTATGTGGGCTTGGGTGGTTCAGTTTAGATTGATGGCCCAGTATGTGGGCTGGTTTACTCACAGAGCCCAGGGTGTGTTACCGGGTGAACTGGTTTGATTTGGTTGCACTGTTACAGTTATGTTTTTAGCCAAACAGAGATGTTTACAATTGGCACAACTTGGCTCACCCAGGCAGATTGGTTATGCACGAGCTAAGCTCGAGCCACGCAACAATGCTCGGGCTACACAATAACTTGGTTTCACGGGTAAAAACTTGGTTCAACACAATGGTGGCTCACGGGTATGCTCGAGTTGTGCTCAAACTCCAACCCGAGGGTGGAGTTGAGCTCGAGGCCTTGTCAAAGCTCGGGCCTCTCGTGAAGAGATGGCTAATTCAGCCAATAACTAATGCACAGAACTCACAAGGCATACAAATTTTAACAAACTCAACAAGGTTGCAAATAAGTAGCCACCTAGCTAGCCAATATGTTACCCGGGGGTAGATAGCTCACAAGCTCAGTTGGTTTGACAACAAGTTGGCTTAACAAGGTTTGCAGCTGAGGCTCAACAGCTTCAGGGGCTGGAGCTCAGGGCAGATGGGCTATGGTCAGGCTGAGGTTATCATGCATTGAAGCCGGGGTATGCAAAAATAGGTTGTCACAAGGTTAAGCACAAAGGAGTCGGGGAGATGACAGCTCAATTCTCAATCTTAATAGGCTAAGACTCACGGGCTCACAAGGTCACGGGGTCATGCTCGGGTTGCATACATGGTATATTATCATCAATAGTTCAATCATTCAATGCTCCACGAGACTCACAAAAATACCGCAATTGGTGAGCTTACCTTAAGATCTCAGTGTTTCCTTGCCTTTCTTAGGTTGGCTCAGGTGCTCACAGGCACAGCAGCAGTACCTGTTTACTCAGCAAATAAATATCAGTTCCCAGAAGGTGCAAGTTATAGCAGAGAAGATGCATATCACTAATGACTAGCTTTTCCTTGCAAGTTATAGCTCAGTGCAAGGTGCAAGCTTTTCCTTAATCTGTGAGATGACCACCGAGAGGAACTTGGACTGACACAGGAACAAAAGTCACTAATGACACTAAGATGCAAGATGTATAGTTGTAACTTGACTACAAAATGCAAGAAGAGAAGTATGGATTAACTATGCAATGGATTAAACAAACTAAGTTACACTAACACTAAGCTACAAGGCAATGAAACCTATAACTCATATCAAAAAGCAAGATGCAGGGTGTAAAATGGAATGCAATAACATGTTATACTAAGCTACAGCTAATACGCTAATATGCTAAAACAATATAACAAACTAATATGCTAAAACAATAAAGATGCAACAAAGAGAACAAGTCGTATTACACTAAGTTAAACAAGAAAAGGAAAATTACGAGATGAATGATGCTCTAACGAGATGGATGAAAGGTTGAAAAATTAACAACAATAGATGCAAATAGATGCAAGTAACAACAGAGTTGAAAATAACAATGCAAGGCGTATATACAGGGGTGAAAGGGAAATCAGTTAAGCAAGACCAATAATCATCAAGCCACACGCCAAGTCCCCGGCAACGGCGCCAAAAACTTGGTAGGCCTCGGATGTGTATGAATTTTATGGCCTACGGGTTATACCGCAAGTGCACGGCGTCTATCGGAGACGCGACAAATGCAGGTCGAACCACGAGACTTGTGGTGCTCTTGAATGATCTAAGGCTGCTCTACAGGCGAGTTCTAGTGAATGTAAGTGACACAAAATTGAGGTTGTTGCCGATACGGCTGATTCGAAATGTGATCCTAAGCTTAAGGCAATGAAGTAAATAGTGGAGCACCAGGGTGGTGAATCTACCACACGAACCTATGCTAAGGCATTTCCTAATCAAGTTATATTCTTGGTTCATTCAGGGAAGAACACCATGATAATGTTGTGACTAATCTACACACTCCCCCTAGTATGGAGTGTCTTCACAGATACACTCCATCACGGGGTCATGTGCTCAAGAGCTAAATCATTCTAAGACAATGAAGCTTAACAAAAACCATAAAGAGAAGATGAATTCATTAGCATATTATCAGGGGTTTCAACAACACCCTGGCTAAAACTTAGAACATGATTTAAATAACAAGAAATACAAATTAAACCTAATTGACTGCACTGGCTAATCCAGGCGTAAGTCTCTACACACCCAGCTTACTTCAATTTATACATGCAAATAAAAATTCCCAAACCCTAATTCTCATAATCGAGATAAATCAAAAGTACTCTCTCACCCACGTCGCTCCCTCACTTGTCTCCTCTGTCAATCGTTTCAGCTACTCCATGCGTCCACAGCTGATGAAAACCCTAGACCTAATCCTCTTCTCTTTCTATTTCTCACTTAGTCTCTAGGGCGAAACTATGAGAGAAATAGAGGGAAGCGAGGAGGAGGTGGTTGTTGCGACTCTTGTTGTTGTGACACGAGATGGTGGTGGTGATGGATTGTCGGGGAGAGGGAATGGTGGTGAAGGTGATGTTGCGAGAGGGTTTGGTCGGGAGATGGGTTTGTCGGGGTATGGAGAAGGGGTGGCGGAAGAGAGGAGGGAAGAAGAAAGAGAAGATGAAAATGAAATGGAGTGGGTCGACTAGGTTATAGGTATAGAGGTCTTCGGTGTTGCGGGTGCATCGGCGACGATGAGGAGGTCTCAGCGAGCGTAGGATGCATAGGAAGGAAGATCACACGGCTTAGGGTGGTATGCGGTTTTGGCATGATTTGGTGTTGCACGGGAGCAGCAATCTTTGATGACACAGTTGGAGCGAGCGTCGGATCTAGGGTAGATCGAATCTAACGGCCTGGATGAGACGGACTCGGATCCGGGTCACGGCTAACTCAAGCCCATGTCTTGTAAGTTGGGTTGCGGCCCGATGCGCGCGTGGCTTGGGCTATCTGGCTCCATAGATGCTCGTCTCAATTCTTTTGCTCTTTTGGCTCCTGATTCTCCGAGCTTTATTTATTGCCTAAAAACACAAAATTAATTAATACAAATATTTATTCTTGAAAACAAAGAAAACACAGAATCTGGGATAATATCTGATTTCTAAGCGCAAAAGATGAGTAAAATGCCAATAAAAAGGTGTATAAATATGCACTATTTGGCACTCATCAGATACTACAGTAAGCATATATAATATAGCAGAATACATTAGTAGGATAGATTAGCACATAGCCCATTGCTTCGTCAAGTGTTTTCGAATCATTAAAAAAAGGTAGTCATGCTTAGACAACAACAACATCTATATGAATAAACTCTTAAACTTCTCCACACACATAAAAATTGAATTATAAAGGTACCCATGCTTCAAAAATAGATGAATAAACTCCTAAAGTAGCAACAGATAACTCAAAGTCCACCACAAACACACAAACCCGACTCTATATGCAAATCATTCACTTCTACAGGAGTTTTGACATCAAAACAATTTTAACAGGCCATTAAACTGAAAACAAAACAAACCCATGCCTTAAAGTTTACCAAAACCTATACACGAAGTAAGTCTCCAACTTCACAGAGAATATTCAAACAATTTTCCAAACAAAACTGACAAAATCAAAATTAAACAACAGTAGTAGCAGATAATGGCTTATACCTGATAATAATCAACTATTAGATGAACTGATTTCTGATTTGAGGAACAAATTTGATTTTCTAGGTTTAGGTTTTTTTTTTAAGATTTAGAGAATAGATCGAGATTCTTGGGTTTGGGTTGAGGTTTTAATTTCTAGGATTCAGAGAATAGATCTAGGTTTTAATCTACGCTCATGTGATTCGAAAGAAGATTTCATTTTGAGAAGAACTGAAGAGGGTTTCCTCTCGAAGAAAAAAACTCTGACGAAAAATGAGAGAGAGAGAAAAAAAATGAGGCGGAAATAAAGAAGCTATGGAATAAATGTGTCTGAGGAAGAAAAAATTGTAATAAATTTGTCTAAAAATATTTGGTGAAACATTTTGGGAAGTTAATGTGTGGGATTAGAGGGAAAAATGAGGGGGAAATTTCTTTGTTGATTCAATTTTGGGAGGGAGAATAATTTTGGTGAAAAAAATGAGAGGGAATAATTTGGGAAATTAGTTTTAAGATTTTCTAAAATAAAAAGAAATAAGAATCTGATATTAAAAATCAAGACTACTAAAAGCCCATGTAAATGTATGATATCACATAAATGCCATCAATATATAACGTTTGTAAACGTTGGAATAGTATATAAAAACGTTGCTCCATTAAGTTAATATGCTAAATTATTATTGCTGATTTTGCCCAACGTATTTTCGGGTGTGCAACGTATATTGACGTTGCAAATAGTGCAACGTCAATATACGTTGCACAATATGTTGCAAAATCCATGATTTGGTGTAGTGTAATGACATTTCCTTGATTATTTCTTTGACAGGAAGCACTTTGTATGCTTTGCAATATTTGGGGTTGACAATTTATTTTATACTAATATTGTGTTATTTTTAGTGTCTCTAATGTCAGGTATCAACACAACTATATAATATGCTTGATTTTTCATTCAACTACAAGAAGTTGGAGCCTGGAAAAACAATTGAGTTAGCCGCTTTATTTTTAACGCAAGTATATGATTTAGAAGAAAATATATATGTGTGTTTCCTTAATTACATTTTCTTTGATGGGAAGCACTTCATATGTTTTGCACTATTTAGAGTTGACAATCTATTTTATATTAATATCATGGTTTTTTTTAGTTTCTCTAATATCATATATCGATGCCCATATAATGACTAATGAGTGTGATTTTTCATTTAACTATAATAAGTTGGAAACCGGAAGAGTAGTTGAGTTGGTGAAGTTAATTCTTAACACAAATATATGATTTTCTCAATGAAAAATATATATGTGTTTCCTTAATTACATTTTCTTTCTTTGTGAGAAGCAATTCATATTTGTGCACCATTTAGAGTTGTCAAACTATTATATACTAATATCGTGTATTTTTAGTGTCTCCAATATCAAATATTGATATAACTATATAGAAAGTGTGATGTTTCATTTAAATACCAATAATACGATATGGGTAATGTAGTGAACTACTTATTGATTTCAAAGGTCGGTTTAATTTATCAAAAGTATTTTCTTTAAGAGGATTTCTTAATCTCCAACACTTTAATGAAGACGTAACTAATTGGTGAATAATTTGATTCCGATTGTTAATCTACTAAATGATTGCTTCAAAAAAAATATGATAATTGGTGTTTTCATTGTACACTACGGTTATTAGTGAGATCCTTCTTGGAAGGGTGCGGGGCTTCGCCAACTAAGGGTAAGGATCAATTCCCGTTATCAAGGTTCGAAACACGGGTCAAAAACAAACAAATATCTAATTATGTCTTTATAGCTTCAAATATTTTACTTTTGAGATTACTTAGATCTATTTATTTTAGTTTTATTTTGTAGAATTGATTATTATTTTATTATATTGCATGAAATTAATTTTCAAAACCATGTTAGATCTTTAAATTATAATAATATTATATATTTGATTATTATAAAATTTTAACTGTTAATCGTCAATCTGTTGGATAGTAATTGTATAAGCTTATTAGAACTTTTATTGGGACGGGTGCGGGGTGACCAGCCCTGGACTTGAAAACGATCGGTGTAAGAAATTTCCACGGTCCGTCGTGAAGACAGTTTCAAACTAGTAAGTAAGTTAATATTTATTAAAGAATTACACATAGCTTTTGGTTGGCAACCTAGCACAAGCTGGGCCCCAACTTCTCTTTGACAAAAAAGAGGAGATGCTCATAGGTGTAGTTAAGACTATCTTTAACACCTCCGTATTTAGTATTTGATCCCTTCTAATTTTTAGACCTAACTATTGGAGATAGGTTTTGTTAAATGGGGGTCTAAAATCTTATGTGTCAATAAAAATAAGATTTTCACCCACTATTGGAGATGCTTTTAGTGAAAAAGGTGACAATTAAATTTTTCACCCTAAAGTACACATGGGAAATACAAATTTTCACAATTTCTTTTATAAGATCCAAATGTACTGTGAAAAACAAACTTGTTGTTCTGCCAGCCTTAGTGAAAATTAAACTTTCTCTCTACAAATGTGCTTGTGTGAGAACTTTAGCCCTAATGATATGTAATTAACAAGTTCAAACCTTCTTCCATTGCACGTTCCATTTGCTTTGTATACTACTCGACCATATACTCCACCTCTTGGAATAGTATAGTTATCTCTACTGACGGTGAAAGTTTGTAACTTTTATTAACAAATTAGGGCTGTGCTACCCCGCACGACACTGCACAAGAGCTTTATAAGCTAGCAGTTGTCAACCGTTAGATACAAAAGATCTGTTGATTTTGATTATTTTTATAAAGTTACAATTGTCAAGTAATTTTTGGTAGGTCCTCACTTTAAATTCATATTCAAGAAATTCTACTTCTTGTTCATCTTGTTTTTCTGAACCTGCTACATGCTCCATTCAAGACTAATAGACTATGCTTATGCTATTGAATTAGCACCTATGTATCTAATTCTCATTTGAAAGTTAGACCACAAAATCATTCAATGAGAGCCTGATAATCAAAAAGAAATTTATTCGACAACTTAGCCATATTAACGATGCCAATGAAAAAAAAAGCTAAAAACAAACAATTAAGAGGGATCGAAGGAAGGGATTGACAACCCTTTTCCAGACCCAGAGTCGAGAAGTTTTTTTTCCTTTTGTATCCATCAGTAAAAACCAATTTTAGTTGAATCCACCACTTAATTTGGTGAAAATTAGGAAATGGGATCAGAGTAGGTGAAATGCGAACTCACGAACACAAAAAAAAAAAAAAAAAAATGGTTTTCCCTTCACAGTTAGGCTAATTTTTGTTTCTGTTCAAAATGTATGCTTCCATTAAAAACCCAGATGGGTAACAGAGAGATCGAAGAAGAACAAAAATAGACAAAAATCATTCGTAACAACTACCAAGAACGCACCAAATAATAAGAGAAGAAGGAGCAGAAATGAAAATAAAAGAAAATAAGAAGCTGAAAAGACTGCCATCAAATCTGATAGCAAACTCAAGGACTGGAAATAAATTCGGAATCCGAAAAGGGGTTAACTATGTCAATGAAAACTTCAAAAGAAACAAATAATGATAAGGGCTTGTTTGCAATTAAATGGATTGACAAATAAACATTCGTAATCAATGGCTACAAATAAAGATGTAATCACATCTCACGGTTTATATCCCGCTACCTTATAAAGCTTTCCCGTACTGTCGTGCGGGATAGCACTGGCCAACAAATTAAGCCTTGTTTCAAATCCATTAAGGCTTCAAATGTTTGATTTGGGACAAAAAAAATCTAGGGGTAGAGGAACCAAACATGGGTTCTTCAGAAATTTCCACAATTAGAAATTATTGTTGATTCGTTACTTTATTTTATTTTATTTTTTTACTTAAAGTTTATTTTGGACGGTAAATATATTCTAATTATGTTAATAAATAGAGAGGATAAAGTTTAATTTAGTCCGGTATAAAATCCGAAATTTTAAATGCAATCTATAAATCAAGTAATCTCAAACTTCGTACATCTTGTATTTTAAATAAATAAATATATATATATATATATATATATATATATATATATATATATATACTATCTTATTAATGGGTTTTTAAAAAGAGAGAAACCAAACATGGGTTCCTATAAATTTCCACAATTAGAAATTATTGTTGATTTGTTACTTTTTTTATTTTATTTTTAATTATTTTTTTAGTTGAGATTTTGGATTTATTACTATTAAATCACTATCATACTTTTATACATCGAATTATTTACCAACAAAGCGAAACAATATTTTCAATAATTAATTCCATTTATAATTAAGATTTCACTATTAATGTCATTTAGCACTAAGATTTCAGTAATTAATTCCACCTATAGTTAAGATTTCAGTAATTAATTCCACCTATAGTTAAGATTTCAGTAATTAATTCCATTTATAATAAATATTCACATTAATGTTAGGCAAAAATTACCATCAATGTATCATTCGAAAACCAATATAAAATGAACGGTAAATATATTCTAATTGTGTTAATAAATAGAGAGGATAAAGGTTAAATTAGTCCGGTATAAAATCTTGTGTTTTGGGCTACAAATATATATTATCTTATTAATGGGAAGAGGAACCAAACATGGGTTCTTGAGAAATTTCCATAATTAGAAATTATTGTTGATTTGTTACTTATTTTATTTTATTTTTTACTTAAAGTTTATTTTGGACGGTAATATATTCTAATTATGTTAATAAATAAATGCAATCTACAACTGCTAATCTCAACCATGTATTTTGTATTTTGGGCTATAAATATATATATTATCTTATTAATGGGTTTTTAAAAGAGAAAGGAATCAAACATGGGTTCCTTATAAATTTCCGCAATTAAAATTATTGTTGATTTGTTACTTTTTTTATTTTTATTTTTACTTTTTTTTAGTTGAGATTTTGGATTTATTACTATTAAATCACAAAGCGAAACAATATTTTCAATAATTAATTCCATATATAAGATTTCACTAATTAATGTCATTTGTCACTAAGATTTCAGTAATTAATTCCACCTATAATTAAATTTTCAGTAATTAATTCCATTTATAATTAATATTCACATTAATGTTAGGCAAAAATTACCATGAATGTATCATTTGAAAACCAATATAAAAATGAGCTCATAATCCCTTTGTTGTTCAATCCAATATTGTTCTTGATTTCTTCCTCCCAAAATCAACAAAAATGGGCATCAAAATTCTCTTTTACATTCTTTTCATGATCTCACTGAGTCACTCATCCATATCCAAATCTGATAATAATAAGAAACCAACCGGTCTCACTCTTAACCTCATTCACAGAGACTCCATTGAATCAAACAACCTTACTCGCATTGACAAATTCCGAAATATCATTCATCGTTCACACATGCGAGCAAATCATTTGATGAGTTATTCACCAGATTCTATATCTATGCATCACCCTGCATTTTTATATCAATCATCGAATTACTTAGTAGTTCTTACAGTTGGTACACCTGAATCGGAGGACGCTCAATACCTGATTTTAGATACCGCTGCTGAACTTACTTGGCTTCAATGTGATGGTTGCATTGGCTGTTTTAATCAGAAAGAACGTCTGTATGATCCTCATCATTCTGATACATACAAATTGCTTCCTTGTGATCACCAATTGTGTGTATCTTATGAATGTAATCATAATCATTGCAAATTCAAAGAATGGGATAGTCCGAATGTGCATGTTGAAGGATTTATGGGGACAGATTCTTTTGGGTTCACGGGTAATGTAAGTGGAGGTCAAGTTCATACTGTTCTAAACGACGTTGTGTTTGGTTGTGCATATGGAACCGTCGGGTATCCCATCCGAGATAATCCCGATAACGATATCAATGGTGTATTCGCTTTAGGCCCCGGTCCTCGTTCATTCACTTCTCAGTTTGCTCCTGAGCACCGTTTTGCCTATTGTTTAGCAGATTGGCATTTTGGACCCCTGAATATCCAGGCAAATTGGAGATGGGGATGAAGCACTACTTTCCGTCAGTGGCTATGTTCAAACAACTCCGATTGTGGAGACAGATGCCAGGAAGATATTTCTTGAAGGTGGCGGATATTCAAATAAATGAAACATGTTTAGGTATTGAAAAGGGTAAATTCGACCGCGTAAGTGGTCAAGGTGGCTTTATTATCGATTCTGGAACGTCGATTAGCTTCTTCACCAATGATGTCTATGATCGTGTGAGATCAAATTTTATTGAGTATATGACAAATCTTGGCTTATCACAGATGGATGCATCACCATACCACTTGGATTTGTGTTGGCATATGCCAAATGGTTTCCAAAATCCCAGGTAAAACTCCATCCATGACATTATATTTACAAGATAATGAGTACCCAGATACTGCAGCTGAATGCTTTAACCAAGTAGGAGCTCAGCTTGTAATGGATCCTCTTGCTCTCTTTTTATCGAAGAGAAGGAAGATCCTCGTTTATGTCTTGGGATTATGCGTAATAATGGTACAGATCCTGCACTAAACATTTTGGGAGCCAAGCAACAAGTTAATAACAAGTTCTCGTTCGATGGAACGAATAAGACACTCTCGTGGAGGAAATGGGGTTGCTAACAATGATATGGATTAGCATTACTGTAATTTAATTTAATCTTGTATGCTCAAGATTATAGATTATTAGCTTTTTCAGCTGAATAAATAAGAAGTTACTATTTTCGACCTTATGGTTTCCATCTAATAATCTTTATTAACCTATCTCAATATTTGGTTATCTATGATCTGACAGTCGGCTTTAGCAAACAACAGGTCGAGTTTTATTTGCGCTAGCATGATGTGTATATGTGTGTTATGGTATGTTTGCACCAATGTAGATTGAGGTTTATTCGGCACTACAACTGGAGATTTATAACTCTTTGCTAAGAGCTTCTCCAATGGTGGTTGTGTGTGTTTCCTAGGTGGCAACCCAAACAAGACATCCTCATTCTAATTTGTCCTTAAATTTAGGGGGAAAAAACATTTCATCTCCAATGGTGTTGTTGGTGATTTTCTATGAATTAAATGCATTTTTTATTTTTAGTAAATTTTATATTTTATTACACCTAAAGAGGGCTATTTAATATGTTGGAATTAATTTTAGGAAGCAAAGCTTACTAGGATAGTTTGACATTGTCAAGGTGAATGTCTAAGAGCTTCTCCAATGGAATGTATGTGAAGATAAATGTTTAAGTCCACATAGGATAGACATTCATTTTCCCAAAAATTCATCTCCAACCCCAACTTCTTAAATCAATGTGAAGATGACATGGCTTCACTTTTATTAGACAATGTCAAGGTTCTTGTGAAATAGAAGACAAATAACAGAGACACAAAATAGGGGAAAGAAGAGGAGAGAGATTCTTATTAATATGTAGAATTACAATGGGTTAAGCCTCTTTTATATAGATAGAAGACTTGGTTTCCTAAGATATGTAAACCCTAATCTTAGACACGGAGGGCATCTTAGTAAATAGATATTTGGTTTATAACACTTCGATGACCACTGTGGCTAAGTCATTACAAATATACCAGGAAAACTCAAAAGAGAAAACCCCAAATTGCATAAACACGTAAAGACTTGAAACAGTTGTTGGACATGCAAATGTTTCTCGTTAAAACCTTGACAAGGAAAAACCAAAGGTGGGACAAAACCTTGACAAAGGAAAAAGAGTACAACTCGATAAGTCCAATAAATGCACCTTCGATGATGACGCAGCTCCCCCTGATGAGTACTTCAGTTAAATCTTGGCTTGCAAATCTCTGAGTCGTGACTTCCCAATTTGATGAACAGATTTCTTGGTCTGAAGATTCTTCTTCTTCATCCAACAAAATTGCTACTTGATGAAGTCTTCTTTTGTGTTAGTCTTCTAGTAGTAGTTTTCTAGAGTCTCTATGCTTCTTTAAAAACATTGACGACTTGTGTCTTGGGTTGCTAGATTCTCAGAGATGATTTGTAGAAATAGTTGATGTAGTTTCTTCAATAAAGTGCCAAGATACCTTATCATACGGGAACAAAAATCGTATTTGTGAGAAGGAAATCCAAATTCTTAGGAGATGATTAAGTTAATTTGGTTTAATCAAATGTGGGCATCCACTAAACAACCAAAATTGATACGACTCCCCCTTGGATGACCATCATGTTGAATTAAATTGCCTCACTAAAGCCATGCCAATAAAACCCAATAGGGAAAAATTTGGACGAAGGAAAAAGAGCACAATATCAACATTTTAGATAAAACCAAATGTCAACAAGAAGTTGCCTCGTTAAAACCTTGTCAAAGAAAACCCATGGGACAAAACTTGAACGAAGGAAAAGAGTACAACTTTGACGTAAATATTGATGCTTAACAACTATATGAGTTTTAAGAAGACAAGCATCAAAAAAATAACTTTAGTCCATCTTGAATAAGAGTTTAAGCTAGCATAATTTTAACTGCAGATTTAAGGGGAAAAATAGAATATATGTTTGACTAAAGCGTGGATTTTTGTGTTTTTATGGACTTCTCAAGAGACCTATATATAAAGCTGATATCATCAACTAATTAATCCGGATTTTCAGTTTGGTACCAAACTTCTAAAAACACATACATGGTTGTTAAACCTGACATAATCGAGTCAAGTGGCTGCCTGAATATAATTTGAATCCTCCAAAGAATACAAATTTGAATATGTTCTCCAAGAAAATCACTTGTGTGAATGCAATACGAGTCCTTCAAGACTACCACGCAAAATGCATCATATAGGAAGAGCGATATTATTGAACCAACTCGAGTTTGAACTTATAACCCTCAATCGCTCTTAAAACGACTTATTTCTATTAATACGCACACGACTACACCAACCTTTAATTAATAGGCTTGGAAATTTAAATTGTTAAGTCTTGGATCCAAAATCACGTTAATCAAGAAATTAATCAATCTAATTTGGAATATATGCCAACCAATCACATTGTCGATATTCCTCTCACAGAGGGGTTAACAACCACAATCTTTATTATTTTAGTATTCTTTCAGTAATATTTACAAAAAAATTAGCTTAACGATGGTGTAGAATACACCGTATTTCTTATCTAGAGTTTATGCTTTCTTTGTTATTTTTCGTGTGGTGTGTATCTTATGTGTGCTTTTGAGTTAATCAGGTGCAATTGAGTCATTCAGAGAAAAAGAAGAAGAAATCAACTAATTTGAGCAAAACGGGCTAAATTGTCATTTCAAAGCAATAGCGGACACTATCCGATTGAGCCATGGTTAGGGGTTGCAAATCAAGATGGCCCTTATCCGATGAGTGGTGCCTAGAATCACAAATTTGAAGGAAAGTTGAACACGTTCGAGGTTTACAAGCAAAATGACGCTGCAGTGGAGCGCATTTGATTCAAGTAAAGCAACAAGACAAGGAGCAGAATTTTTATAAGTTGAAGACTATTGTACAAGAGTGAAAATTATCAAGGATGAGAGTTCGAGAAGTTTATGATATCAAGACATATAAGTTGTGAAGATTCAAGCGGTAAAGTACTTACACCATGGCATTGTACTTACATTTTTTTTATTTTATTTGTATTTTACTTTCTCTTGTCAAAAAAAAAAAAAAAAAAAAAAAAAAAAAAAGACAAGAGAAAATTTTTAGGTTTGTCAATAGTTTTTATTATTTTATTTTGTTTTTATTTTATTTCTTATTTATAAAAAAAAATAAATAAATAAATAAATTTTGGGTTTGTATAGTTCGTTTTTAGTTTTGTATTCTTTCAATAAAGCCAAGGGAAGAAGGAATCTATAATGAAGTTTCAAGCGACAAGGAATTTGAGGGAAAGAATCATATTGTCGAGATTCTGAAGTTCAAGAGTTATCATCAAAGAGTTGAAGACCGAAGACGAAAATGAAGACACCGATTGAAGACCGAAGACGTTTCTATGGATCTTGTGAGAGTGGTGCTATTTGCATGCCGAACGGATAACGAGGTAAGTAAGCATATTCCCACCTTCGTTAAGTGGTTGATTTCCTTTCGAAGAGATCGTCAAAAATGGGTTTTCAAAATTATAAAAGATGTGGGTTTTCAAAACATTCGGAGGGTTTTGCCTTCCTATCATTCAACGTGTCGCAGGATTCTCTCTTCATTCCTACCTGGACACATGTGTGACCCATAAAAGCTGTTTATTATTGAGAGCAATATCATAAAACCCTTTCTTGTGAGGCGCAGTCGAGACTTCGATCACCCCAAACCCGAATTTTTGTAGAGAAGGGATGGTTATTTCTCTCTCAACTTTTAAGAATGAGATTTTGTTCATTTATGTGTCTAACTTCTTGTGACTAGTGTGCAGAATCTATGTCTTCTTAGCGTTGGATACTATCATTAGGAGAACTAGTAAGTTGGAAAAATAGTTTTGTGGGTATATCTCTAGTAAGCCCTCACGAGACTATAACTCGTCCACTAGGGACACCTAGTGGTTTAAAGGCTTGTTATTTATGCTAAAAGTGACTGTATTCTCACGACACGGAGTTGTATGTATGTTTTAGAATTTGTTTTGTTTGATTTGCTCGAGGACTAGCAAAGTCTAAGTGTGGGAATTTGATAGGTGTAGAATACACCGTATTTGCTATCTAGAGTTTATGCTTTCTTTGCTATTTTTCGTGTGAATTGTGTATCTTATGTGTGCTTTTGAGTTAATCAGGTGCAATTGAGTCATTCGGAGAAATGAAGAAGAAATCAACTAATTTGAGAAAAACGGGCTAAATTGTCATTTCAAAGCAATAGCGTACACTATCTGGAGCTGAGCCATGGTTAAGGGGTTGCAAATCAAGATGGCCCTTATCTGATGAGTGGTGCCTAGAATCACTTTGGTTACCCCTTATCTGCTTTACCTGAGTGGCTATATCCACATACATTTCTTACAACAAAACTAAAAATTCAGAGAAGTTATTTCTTCTCATTATTGTTGACACTGAATCTTAAATTGAGAGATCGAGAAAAGCAAAGTGTTGAGGCCGTGATCTTGAAATTGGGAAGAGCGAGAAGAGCAACTTTGCAGTCGTTGATATCATTGAATTAGCAATGGGATTCAAGGGTTAACAGATCTAGAAATGAGAAAGATACAGTTGATGTTGTTGCCTTCGATTGAATCTGTGGTCGAGTAGAAACCAGATTTGATTTGGGAAGAAGCTGAGCTCAATTTTGATGAATTTGAGAGAAAGACGAGATTGAGGAGGGATTAGAGGATCCGGATGGAGCTGACTAAAAGTTGTTTGAGCTAGGATCTGTTGGTGAAAGCTACACAGATTGAGTTCATGGAAGCTAGGGTTTTCCGAGGAAGTCATTGAGTTGAATTTGAAGAGAAACCGCCGCAGAAGAATCTCGAGATGGGTTTGAGTTAGTGATTGAAGTATTAATGGCGATGAAGAATAGATAGTTCGAGAGATGGGGTTTTGATTGTAGTCTCTGCAATGAGCTGCCGGAGCTGTTCAATTGAGTTGTGTTTGGTATGGAAGATGGCGAGCTCATGGCATTGGGGTCAAGAAATGGTAGTTGAAGTTTACAAGAACTCGATTTGCAAGTGACTGAGTATGGCTCTAGATTGCGGGTGCAGGTCTATAGAAGTTGCGTTTGGTTTTGTTACAATGGGTTGTGTCCGAGACCGATATGGCCGTGTACATGGAGCTTTAGGGTCGGTAAGGATTGTTATGAGTGATGAATGAATGGAGCTTGAGCCGAACAAGGAAGAGGTGGTTGTCTTTGTTCGGATGAGGCGGTGAAGCTATTGGAGAAATTACCTTTGATCTTCGGGTAATTTAGGTCAAGAAAATTGAGAAGTGCAAGAATGGTGCCATGGGTTTGAAGCCATGGTGACTAAATCTTTAATCTGAGAAGGCGGTATTTGTGGTTGCGGTTGAAATGGAAGAGCCACTGAAGATTTTGCAAACAGAAAGTTATGGGTTGAGGTTTTCATTGTTGATGAAGGATGAAGACTAGATGTATTAGTTATGGTGGAGATAATTACCGGTGTATAATTTGGTGTGTGATGGCGATGTTAATAGATGGCTGGTGGAGGAAATAGGAAATGATGCAGTGGAATCAAGTTGAGTTGATTCAATGGCGGGGTTATGTGCTGGGGGAGTTGTGTCAAGCTACAGAAAGAGCTGGTGCAGAGAAGCACAACGCAAAGGAGGTATGGCCATCATGGTCGGGATAGGTATTACAGGCACTGAAGATAGCACTGAAGTGATGGATGGTAGTGAAATGTTGAATGTGTACTCGGGATTGAAGTTTGGCGGTGATGACCTAATGGCTTGGTGTCTTTGTTGTTGCAGCAATAGCTAGTAATTTAGCATTTGGGGTGAAATTGAGATGCAAGTTGAAAGTTTGTCTTTGTTGCGGTTCATGGTTGGTGGATGTTGTTTGCCATGGTTCTGAGATAGGTTACCAAAGTTGAGACAAGGGTATTGAGCTAAACTCGCTGGTGGTGTTGTGTGTTGTAGAGACAAACCGGAGCGAGATGGATTAGGTGGCAGCAATGCAAGTGCGGGGACCGTAATGAGTGGAAGAAGCGCAGATTGGCTCGTGTAGGTTATGGAGACTTTAAAGTGGTGTTGGGCCGAGGTTTTGAGATGGGCGTAGTAAATTTGAGCTGATGATGATGATGGGTTGGAGGAATTGTGAGAGGGCCGGGTGAATCTATGAACCTGATGTTGATAAAGTGATGTGTTACGTGTATGTGTTGCTTGAAATTGAGTTGGGTTGTAATTGAATGGTTGCGGATGTACAATGGTGATGCTAGCAAATAGGAAGCTCAACTCTGATGCTGTTGAATTAATGGAGGCTTGCTGTGAATGCTTTAAGATGGTATATTATGGAGTTGGAACCCGAGCAAGAATTGGTAGAAGCTGCAGGTTCGGATGGACTAGGAGGTTAGTGCAAATGTTTGACTTTTGGAAGTGACAGAGTAGAATACAGAGCCATCGTGTTGTTAGAAGCACAAGGATTGTGCATCAAATAGGTTATGGCTATGGCAAGATGGCTTTG